>CM026392.1:23817769-23836332 GCA_014843695.1 Archivesica marissinica | reverse complement strand
GCAAGGGTACTAACTCCTTGTATTACGTTTCAGCAAGGTTACTAACTCCTTGTATTACGTTTCAGCAAGGGTACTAACTCTTTGTATTTCATTTCAGCAAGAGTTCTCTCCGTTTGTGTTACCCTCAGTGTTGGTGTGCATGCCATGGTATATTTATGTCTTATCCTCAGTGTTGGTGTGCATGCCATGGTATATTTATGTGTTATCCTCAGTGTTGGTGTGCATGCCATGGTATATTTGTGTTATCCTCGGTGTTGGTGTGCATGCCATGGTATATTTATGTGTTATCCTCAGTGTTGGTGTGCATGCCATGGTATATTTATGTGTTATCCTCGGTGTTGGTGTGCATGTCATGGTATATGTATGTGTTATCCTCAGTGTTTGTGTGCATGCCATGGTATATTTATGTTATCCTCAGTGTTGGTGTGCATGCCATGGTATATTTATGTGTTATCCTCGGTGTTGGTGGGCATGCCATGGTATATTTATGTGTTATCCTCGGTGTTGGTGTACATGCCATGGTATATTTATGTGTTATCCTCAGTGTTGGTGTGCATGCCATGGTATATTTATGCCATGGTATATTTATGTGTTATCCTCAGTGTTGGTGTGCATGCCATGGTATATTTATGTGTTATCCTCAGTGTTGGTGTGCATGCCATGGTATATTTATGCCATGGTATATTTATGTGTTATCCTCAGTGTTGGTGGGCATGCTATGGTATATTTATGCCATGGTATATTTATGTGTTATCCTCAGTGTTGGTGTGCATGCCATGGTATATTTATGCCATGGTATATTTATGTGTTATCCTCGGTGTTGGTGGGCATGCTATGGTATATGTTTGTGTTATCCTCAGTGTTTGTGTGCATGCCATGGTATATTTATTTGTTATCCTCAGTGTTGGTGTGCATGCCATGGTATATTTATGCCATGGTATATTTATGTGTTATCGTCGGTGTTGGTGGGCATGCTATGGTATATGTTTGTGTTATTCTCAGTGTTTGTGTGCATGCCATGGTATATTTATGTGTTATCCTTGGTGTTGGTGTGCATGCCATGGTATATGTATGCCATGGTATATTTATGTGTTATCCTCGGTGTTTGTGTGCATGCCATGGTATATTTATGTGTTATCCTCAGTGTTGGTGTGCATGCCATGGTATATTTATGTGTTATCCTCAGTGTTGGTGTGCATGCCATGGTATAGTTATGTGTTATCCTCGGTGTTGGTGTGTATGCCATGGTATATTTATGTGTTATCCTCGGTGTTGGTGAGCATGCCATGGTATATTTATGTGTTATCCTCAGTGTTGGTGTGCATGCCATGGTATATTTATTCCATGGTATATTTATGTGTTATCCTCAGTGTTGGTGTGCATGCCATGGTATATTTATGTGTTATCCTCAGTGTTGGTGTGCATGCCATGGTATATTTATGTGTTATCCTCGGTGTTGGTGGGCATGTCATGGTATATGTATGTGTTATCCTCGGTGTTGGTGTGCATGCCATGGTATATTTATGTGTTATCCTCAGTGTTGGTGTGCATGCCATGGTATATTTATGTGTTATCCTCGGTGTTGGTGTGCATGCCATGGTATATTTATGTGTTATCCTCGATGTTGGTGTACATGCCATGGTATATTTATGCCATGGTATATTTATGCCATGGTATATTTATGTGTTATCCTCAGTGTTGGTGTGCATGCCATGGTATATTTATTCCATGGTATATTTATGTGTTATCCTCGGTGTTGGTGGGCATGCCATGGTATATTTATGTGTTATCCTCAGTGTTGGTGTGCATGCCATGGTATATTTATGTGTTATCCTCGGTGTTGGTGGGCATGCCATGGTATACGTATGTGTTATCCTCGGTGTTGGTGTGCATGCCATGGTATATTTATGTGTTATCCTCAGTGTTGGTGTGCATGCCATGGTATATTTATGTGTTATCCTCGGTGTTGGTGCATGCCATGGTATATTTATGTGTTATCCTCGGTGTTGGTGTGCATGCCATGGTATATTTATGCCATGGTATATTTATGTGTTATCCTCGGTGTTGGTGTGCATGCCATGGTATATGTTTGTGTTATCCTCGGTGTTTGTGTGCATGCCATGGTATATTTATGTGTTATCCTCGGTGTTGGTGTGCATGCCATGGTATATTTATGTGTTATCCTCAGTGTTGGTGTGCATGCCATGGTATATTTATGTGTTATCCTCGGTGTTGGTGTACATGCCATGGTATATTTATGCCATGGTATATTTATGTGTTATCCTCGGTGTTGGTGTGCATGCCATGGTATATTTATGTGTTATCCTCAGTGTTGGTGTGCATGCCATGGTATATTTATGTGTTATCCTCGGTGTTGGTGTGCATGCCATGGTATATTTATGTGTTATCCTCGGTGTTGGTGTGCATGCCATGGTATATTTATGTGTTATCCTCGGTGTTGGTGTGCATGCCATGGTATATTTATGCCATGGTATATTTATGTGTTATCCTCGGTGTTGGTGTGCATGCCATGGTATATGTATGTGTTATCCTCGGTGTTGGTGTGCATGCCATGGTATATTTATGTGTTATCCTCGGTGTTGGTGTGCATGCCATGGTATATTTATGTGTTATCCTCGGTGTTGGTGTGCATGCCATGGTATATTTATGTGTTATCCTCGGTGTTGGTGTGCATGCCATGGTATATTTATGTGTTATCCTCAGTGTTGGTGTGCATGCCATGGTATATTTATGTGTTATCCTCAGTGTTGGTGTGCATATGCCATGGTATATTTATGTGTTATCCTCAGTGTTGGTGTGCATGCCATGGTATATTTATGTGTTATCCTCGGTGTTGGTGTGCATGCCATGGTATATTTATGTGTTATCCTCAGTGTTGGTGTGCATGCCATGGTATATTTATGTGTTATCCTCAGTGTTGGTGTGCATGCCATGGTATATTTATGCCATGGTATATTTATGTGTTATCCTCGGTGTTGGTGTACATGCCATGGTATATTTATGTGTTATCCTCAGTGTTGGTGTGCATGCCATATTTATGTGTTATCCTCAGTGTTGGTGTGCATGCCATGGTATATTTATGTGTTATCCTCAGTGTTGGTGTACATGCCATGGTATATTTATGTGTTATCCTCAGTGTTGGTGTGCATGCCATGGTATATTTATGTGTTATCCTCAGTGTTGGTGTGCATGCCATGGTATATTTATGTGTTATCCTCAGTGTTGGTGTGCATGCCATGGTATATTTATGTGTTATCCTTGGTGTTTGTGGGCATGCCATGGTATATTTATGTGTTTTCCTCAGTGTTGGTGTGCATGCCATGGTATATTTATGTGTTATCCTCAGTGTTGGTGTGCATGCCATGGTATATTTATGTGTTATCCTCAGTGTTGGTGTGCATGCCATGGTATATTTATGTGTTATCCTCAGTGTTGGTGTGCATGCCATGGTATATTTATGCCATGGTATATTTATGTGTTATCCTCAGTGTTGGTGTGCATGCCATGGTATATTTATGCCATGGTATATTTATGTGTTATCCTCGGTGTTGGTGTGCATGCTATGGTATATTTATGTGTTATCTCGTGTTGGTGTGCATATGGTATATTTATGTGTTATCCTCAGTGTTGGTGTGCATGCCATGGTATATTTATGCCATGGTATATGTATGTGTTATCCTCGGTGTTGGTGTGCATGCTATGGTATATTTATGTGTTATCCTCAGTGTTGGTGTACATGCCATGGTATATTTATGTGTTATCCTCAGTGTTGGTGTGCATGCCATGGTCTATTTATGCCATGGTATATGTATGTGTTATTCTCGGTGTTGGTGTGCATGCCATGGTATATTTATGTGTTATCCTCGGTGTTGGTGTGCATGCCATGGAATATTTGTGTTATCCTCGGTGTTGGTGGGCATGCCATGGTATATTTATGTGTTATCCTCGGTGTTGGTGCACATGCCATGGTATATTATGCCATGGTATATTTATGTGTTATCCTCGGTGTTGGTGTGCATGACATGGTATATTTATGCCATGGTATATTTATGTGTTATCCTCGGTGTTGGTGTGCATGCCATGGTATATTTATGTGTTATCCTCAGTGTTGGTGTGCATGCCATGGTATATTTATGCCATGGTATATTTATGTGTTATCCTCGGTGTTGGTGTGCATGCCATGGTATATTTATGCCATGGTATATTTATGTGTTATCCTCGGTGTTGGTGTACATGCCATGGTATATTTATGCCATGGTATATGTATGTGTTATCCTCAGTGTTGGTGTACATGCCATGGTATATTTATGCCATGGTATATTTATGTGTTATCCTCAGTGTTGGTGTGCATGCCATGGTATATGTATGTGTTATCCTCAGTGTTGGTGTGCATGCCATGGTATATGTATGTGTTATCCTCAGTGTTGGTGTGCATGCCATGGTATATGTATGTGTTATCCTCAGTGTTGGTGGGCATGCCATGGTATATTTATGTGTTATCCTCGGTGTTGGTGGGCATGCCATGGTATATTTATGTGTTATCCTCGGTGTTGGTGGGCATGCCATGGTATATTTATGTGTTATCCTCGGTGATGGTGGGCATGCCATGGTATATTTATGCCATGGTATATTTATGTGTTATCCTTGGTGTTGGTGTGCATGCCATGGTATATTTATGTGTTATCCTCGGTGTTGGTGGGCATGCCATGGTATATTTATGTGTTATCCTCAGTGTTGGTGTGCATGCCATGGTATATTTATGTGTTATCCTCAGTGTTGGTGTACATGCCATGGTATATTTATGTGTTATCCTCAGTGTTGGTGTACATGCCATGGTATATTTATGTGTTATCCTCGGTGTTGGTGTACATGCCATGGTATATTTATGTGTTATCCGCAGTGTTGGTGTGCATGCCATGGTATATTTATGTGTTATCCTCAGTGTTGGTGTGCATGCCATGGTATATTTATGTGTTATCCTCAGTGTTGGTGTGCATGCCATGGTATATTTATGTGTTATCCTCAGTGTTGGTGTGCATGCCATGGTATATTTATGTGTTATCCTCGGTGTTGGTGTGCATGCCATGGTATATTTATGTGTTATCCTCAGTGTTGGTGTGCATGCCATGGTATATTTATGCCATGGTATATTTATGTGTTATCCTCGGTGTTGGTGGGCATGCTATGGTATATGTTTTGTGTTATCCTCAGTGTGTGTGCATGCCATGATATATTTATGTGTTATCCTCGGTGTTTGTGTGCATGCCATGGTATATTTATGTGTTATCCTCAGTGTTGGTGTGCATGCCATGGTATATTTGTGTGTTATCCTCAGTGTTGGTGTGCATGCCATGGTATATTTATGTGTTATCCTCAGTGTTTGTGTGCATGCCATGGTATATTTATGTGTTATCCTCAGTGTTGGTGTGCATGCCATGGTATATTTATGCCATGGTATATTTATGTGTTATCCTCGGTGTTGGTGTGCATGCCATGGTATATGTATGTGTTATCCTCAGTGTTGGTGTGCATGCCATGGTATATTTATGTGTTATCCTCGGTGTTGGTGGGCATGCCATGGTATATTTATGTGTTATCCTCGGTGTTGGTGTACATGCCATGGTATATTTATGTGTTATCCTCAGTGTTGGTGTGCATGCCATGGTATATTTATGCCATGGTATATTTATGTGTTATCCTCGGTGTTGGTGGGCATGCTATGGTATATGTTTGTGTTATCCTCAGTGTTTGTGTGCATGCCATGGTATATTTATGTTATCCTCAGTGTTGGTGTGCATGCCATGGTATATTTATGTGTTATCCTCGGTGTTGGTGGGCATGCCATGGTATATTTATGTGTTATCCTCGGTGTTGGTGTACATGCCATGGTATATTTATGTGTTATCCTCAGTGTTGGTGTGCATGCCATGGTATATTTATGCCATGGTATATTTATGTGTTATCCTCGGTGTTTGTGGGCATGCTATGGTATATGCTTGTGTTATCCTCGGTGTTTGTGTGCATGCCATGGTATATTTATGTGTTATCCTCGGTGTTTGTGTGCATGCCATGGTATATTTATGTGTTATCCTCAGTGTTGGTGTGCATGCCATGGTATATTTGTGTGTTATCCTTGGTGTTGGTGTACATGCCATGGTATATTTATGCCATGGTATATTTATGTGTTATCCTCGGTGTTGGTGTGCATGCCATGGTATATTTATGTGTTATCCTCAGTGTTGGTGTGCATGCCATGGTATATTTATGTGTTATCCTCGGTGTTGGTGGGCATGCCATGGTATATTTATGTGTTATCCTCGGTGTTGGTGTACATGCCATGGTATATTTATGTGTTATCCTCAGTGTTGGTGTGCATGCCATGGTATATTTATGCCATGGTATATTTATGTGTTATCCTCGGTGTTGGTGGGCATGCTATGGTATATGTTTGTGTTATCCTCGGTGTTTGTGTGCATGCCATGGTATATTTATGTGTTATCCTCAGTGTTTGTGTGCATGCCATGGTATATTTATGTGTTATCCTCAGTGTTGGTGTGCATGCCATGGTATATTTGTGTGTTATCCTCAGTGTTGGTGTGCATGCCATGGTATATTTATGTGTTATCCTCAGTGTTTGTGTGCATGCCATGGTATATTTATGTGTTATCCTCAGTGTTGGTGTGCATGCCATGGTATATTTATGCCATGGTATATTTATGTGTTATCCTCAGTGTTTGTGTGCATGCCATGGTATATTTATGTGTTATCCTCAGTGTTGGTGTGCATGCCATGGTATATTTATGCCATGGTATATTTATGTGTTATCCTCAGTGTTTGTGTGCATGCCATGGTATATTTATGTGTTATCCTCGGTGTTGGTGGGCATGCCATGGTATATTTATGTGTTATCCTCGGTGTTGGTGTACATGCCATGGTATATTTATGTGTTATCCTCGGTGTTGGTGTGCATGCCATGGTATATTTATGTGTTATCCTCGGTGTTGGTGTGCATGCCATGGTTTATTTATTCTCATGTATGTGATATATTTCTTTATATCCTGTACATGTCTTAGATGTTCTTGTATGCATTCCTTGCCAAAATAAATCTATCTTTTTACAGTCAAACCTGTGTTAGTGGTCACCTCTATTAAGCAGCCAACCTGTATTAAGCAGCCAGATTACATATACCCAATATTTTACTTTATTATACACTTGACCTCTATTAACCAGCCACCTGTGCTGAGCAGCCACTTTTTGTGATTCCCTTGGCTGGCTGCTTAAGACAGGTTTGACTGTATCTGTCTATCTATTAGAATTGTATCCTCTGTCATTAGCATGTCTAATGAGATCGCATGGCATACATGTATATGTCTCTTTTTAATTTACCCGCTAGCATTCAAAAGTATTAAGGTGCCTGTAAAATATTAAATTCCTAGCCATATATAAAATCTTACCTTATTCTATGCGTATAAAATAAATCGCATTAGTCATTTAATAAGAGATTCCAACATTTCTGACATCAGTAACCAGGCTATATATTAAACAAAACTGTAATGATCATAAGACTCTTTTTTTTTGTTGCCAGAAACACAAAATGGGGAAATTTCAACCTGGATCCATCCACACACATTATTTTATCAATTTCCTCCTAATGCCAAGCAGAGATATCATCAACCGCCTACCGCCTACTCGAATTATACATGCTGCGTAAATACACCAAACTACACGTAAAATGATTCATTTCTTACTGTAACCCTACATTTTTCATTTTGTAAGATACCTGTATCAATTTGCATTGTTTGCGGCACCCCACCATTTGTCAGGTTGGGTGTCTTCATATTTTTTATCCATATACATTTTTCATTTTGCACCAATTTGCATAACATGGTATTCTTTATTCTTCTGGGTCACACATCCACCATTTATTGCCAGTGTTTATCTCTGTATTATTATATGTATACCAGCATGAATGTGTACTTTAAAGCCCATTATTTGTAATGTTATATGTATACCGGCATGAATGTGTACTTTAAAGCCCCATTATTTGTAATGTTATATGTATACCGGCATGAATGTGTACTTTAAAGCCCCATTATTTGTAATGTTATATGTATACCGGCATGAATGTGTACTTTAAAGCCCATTATTTGTAATGTTATATGTATACCGGCATGAATGTGTACTTTAAAGCCCATTATTTGTAATGTTATATGTATACCGGCATGAATGTGTACTTTAAAGCCCATTATTTGTAATGTTATATGTATACCGGCATGAATGTGTACTTTAAAGCCCATTATTTGTAATGTTATATGTATACCGGCATGAATGTGTACTTTAAAGCCCATTATTTGTAATGTTATATGTATACCGGCATGAATGTGTACTTTAAAGCCCATTATTTGTAATGTTATATGTATACCGGCATGAATGTGTACTTTAAAGCCCATTATTTGTAATGTTATATGTATACCGGCATGAATGTGTACTTTAAAGCCCATTATTTGTAATGTTATATGTATACCGGCATGAATGTGTACTTTAAAGCCCATTATTTGTAATGTTATATGTATACCGGCATGAATGTG
Organism: Archivesica marissinica; assembly: GCA_014843695.1. Taxonomy (NCBI): domain Eukaryota; kingdom Metazoa; phylum Mollusca; class Bivalvia; order Venerida; family Vesicomyidae; genus Archivesica; species Archivesica marissinica. The sequence continues at coordinate 23,827,723 of CM026392.1, read as the reverse complement.
TACTTTAAAGCCCATTATTTGTAATGTTATATGTATACCAGCATGAATGTGTACTTTAAAGCCCCATTATTTGTATTATTATATGTATACCAGCATGAATGTGTACTTTAAAGCCCATTTTTATTATATGTATACCAGCATGAATGTGTACTTTAAAGCCCCATTCTTTGTACTGTTATATGTATACCGGCATGAATGTGTACTTTAAAGCCCCATACTTTGTATTATTATATGTATACCAGCATGAATGTGTACTTTAAAGCCCCATTCTTTGTACTATTATATGTATACCGGCATGAATGTGTACTTTAAAGCCCCATTATTTGTACTGTTATATGTATACCGGCATGAATGTGTACTTTAAAGCCCCATTATTTGTAATGTTATATGTATACCAGCATGAATGTGTACTTTAAAGCCCCGTACTTTGTATTATTATATGTATACCGGCATGAATGTGTACTTTAAAGCCCCATTATTTGTATTATTATATGTATACCGGCATGAATGTGTACTTTAAAGCCCCATTATTTGTAATGTTATATGTATACCAGCATGAATGTGTACTTTAAAGCCCCGTACTTTGTATTATTATATGTATACCGGCATGAATGTGTACTTTAAAGCCCATTATTTGTATTATTATATGTATACCGGCATGAATGTGTACTTTAAAGCCCCATTATTTGTATTATTATATGTATACCAGCATGAATGTGTACTTTAAAGCCCCATACTTTGTATTATTATATGTATACCGGCATGAATGTGTACTTTAAAGCCCCAATTTTGTAATGTTATATGTATACCGGCATGAATGTGTACTTTAAAGCCCCATACTTTGTATTATTATATGTATACCAGCATGAATGTGTACTTTAAAGCCCCATACTTTGTATTATTATATGTATACCGGCATGAATGTGTACTTTAAAGCCCCATACTTGTATTATTATATGTATACCGGCATGAATGTGTACTTTAAAGCCCCAATATTTGTAATGTTATATGTATACCGGCATGAATGTGTACTTTAAAGCCCCATACTTTGTATTATTATATGTATACCGGCATGAATGTGTACTTTAAAGCCCCATTCTTTGTATTATTATATGTATACCGGCATGAATGTGTACTTTAAAGCCCCGTACTTTGTATTGTTATATGTATACCAGCATGAATGTGTACTTTAAAGCCTCATTATTTGTAATATTATATGTATACCAGCATGAATGTGTACTTTAAAGCCCCATTATTTGTAATATTATATGTATACCAGCATGAATGTGTACTTTAAAGCCCCGTACTTTGTATTATTATATGTATACCGGCATGAATGTGTACTTTAAAGCCCCATTATTTGTATTATTATATGTATACCGGCATGAATGTGTACTTTAAAGCCCCATTATTTGTAATGTTATATGTATACCAGCATGAATGTGTACTTTAAAGCCCCGTACTTTGTATTATTATATGTATACCGGCATGAATGTGTACTTTAAAGCCCCATTATTTGTATTATTATATGTATACCGGCATGAATGTGTACTTTAAAGCCCCATTATTTGTAATGTTATATGTATACCAGCATGAATGTGTACTTTAAAGCCCCGTACTTTGTATTATTATATGTATACCGGCATGAATGTGTACTTTAAAGCCCCATTATTTGTATTATTATATGTATACCGGCATGAATGTGTACTTTAAAGCCCCATTACTTTGTATTATTATATGTATACCGGCATGAATGTGTACTTTAAAGCCCCAATATTTGTAATGTTATATGTATACCGGCATGAATGTGTACTTTAAAGCCCCAATATTTGTAATGTTATATGTATACCGGCATGAATGTGTACTTTAAAGCCCCAATATTTGTAATGTTATATGTATACCGGCATGAATGTGTACTTTAAAGCCCCAATATTTGTAATGTTATATGTATACCGGCATGAATGTGTACTTTAAAGCCCCAATATTTGTAATGTTATATGTATACCGGCATGAATGTGTACTTTAAAGCCCCAATATTTGTAATGTTATATGTATACCGGCATGAATGTGTACTTTAAAGCCCCAATATTTGTAATGTTATATGTATACCGGCATGAATGTGTACTTTAAAGCCCCAATATTTGTAATGTTATATGTATACCGGCATGAATGTGTACTTTAAAGCCCCAATATTTGTAATGTTATATGTATACCGGCATGAATGTGTACTTTAAAGCCCCAATATTTGTAATGTTATATGTATACCGGCATGAATGTGTACTTTAAAGCCCCAATATTTGTAATGTTATATGTATACCGGCATGAATGTGTACTTTAAAGCCCCGTACTTTGTATTATTATATGTATACCAGCATGAATGTGTACTTTAAAGCCCCATTCTTTGTATTATTATATGTATACCAGCATGAATGTGTACTTTAAAGCCCCATACTTTGTATTATTATATGTATACCGGCATGAATGTGTACTTTAAAGCCCCATTCTTTGTAATGTTATATGTATACCGGCATGAATGTGTACTTTAAAGCCCCGTACTTTGTATTGTTATATGTATACCCGCATGAATGTGTACTTTAAAGCCCCGTACTTTGTATTGTTATATGTATACCAGCATGAATGTGTACTTTAAAGCCCATTATTTGTACTGTTATATGTATACCGGCATGAATGTGTACTTTAAAGCCCCATTATTTGTAATGTTATATGTATACCGGCATGAATGTGTACTTTAAAGCCCCATTATTTGTAATGTTATATGTATACCGGCATGAATGTGTACTTTAAAGCCCCATTATTTGTAATGTTATATGTATACCAGCATGAATGTGTACTTTAAAGCCCCGTACTTTGTATTGTTATATGTATACCGGCATGAATGTGTACTTTAAAGCACCTTTCTTTGTAATGTTATATGTATACTGGCATGAATGTGTACTTTAAAGCCCCATTCTTTGTATTGTTATATGTATACGAGCATGAATGTGTACTTTAAAGCCCCATACTTTGTATTATTATATGTATACCGGCATGAATGTGTACTTTAAAGCCCCATACTTTGTATTATTATATGTATACCGGCATGAATGTGTACTTTAAAGCCCCATTCTTTGTATTATTATATGTATACCGGCATGAATGTGTACTTTAAAGCCCCGTACTTTGTATTGTTATATGTATACCAGCATGAATGTGTACTTTAAAGCCCCATTATTTGTATTATTATATGTATACTGGTATGAATGTGTACTTTAAAGCCCCATTCTTTGTATTGTTATATGTATACGAGCATGAATGTGTACTTTAAAGCCCCATACTTTGTATTATTATATGTATACCGGCATGAATGTGTACTTTAAAGCCCCATTATTTGTATTATTATATGTATACTGGTATGAATGTGTACTTTAAAGCCCCATACTTTGTATTATTATATGTATACCGGCATGAATGTGTACTTTAAAGCCCCTTTCTTTGTATTGTTATATGTATACGGGCATGATTGTGTATTTTAAAGCCCCTGTACTGTTTAATGTATAAATGTCACACTGATAAAATTAAAGTGCATCTCGAATCTACAGATGCATACTTGATAAAGAAAAAAATGCATAACATTATTGCGACTATAAATCACTCATGTAACATATAAAGTGAATCCAGCCATTCACTTCATTACATGCAAAATAACCAGCTACTAAAGATATGACATATAAAAGTAGAATAATTAAAATATCAAAATAATATCTTATCCCGAAACACCCCCACCCAACACTTCTCACACACAAAATACACCTTAAATCATTTATCAAAGATCTGTAAATAAAGAAAATATGCATACTTCCCCATATAATACTCTCCATAAACAATTGTATATCCAATAAAACTGTGCATGAATACAGACTTGAATAAATAAAGTAGTCCACACAATACATCAACTCAATAATAGACTGCCATGACATGCACAAAATAATATTTCATAAATACCCCCCCTGCAATTTGTCACTATCAGTTGTCAGTGTGCAATCTCATATGTCTTTTTATGAATCTATTGGTAAAACTGGAGCCAGGCACCATTGGACAGGACAGTCTTAAAGCCCCGTAATTAATTTTTTTATACTGATGATGCTGGAACAGTTCTGCTGACACACAGATTTAGCATTGGATCACTAACCCAGTTCGCAGATTCGATCCCCAACTACCTAACTAAAATGGTGCGAATACCAGTCTTTCTATTGAGATTTTAAACCGAGGTGTCGCGGCGGTACTTTACACTATGCACGTAAAAGAACCAGAGGAGAAAGGAAAACACATGGCACACTTATAGATAGCAAAACACACGGCACACTTACAGATAGCAAAACACATGGCACACTTACAGATAGCAAAACACACGGCACACTTACAGATAGCAAAACACACGGCACACTTACAGATAGCAAAACACACGGCACACTTACAGATAGCAAAACACACGGCACACTTACAGATAGCAAAACACACGGCACACTTACAGATAGCAAAACACACGGCACACTTACAGATAGCAAAACACACGGCACACTTACAGATAGCAAAACACATGGCATAAACACATGGCATACTTACAGATAGCAAAACACACGGCACACTTACAGATAGCAAAACACATGACACACTTACAGATAGTAAAACACACGGCACACTTATAGATAGCAAAACACACGGCACACTTACAGATAGCAAAACACATGGCACACTTACAGATAGCAAAACACACGGCACACTTACAGATAGCATAACACACGGCACACTTATAGATAGCAAAACACATGGCACACTTATAGATAGCAAAACACATGGCACACTTATAGATAGCAAAACACACGGCACACTTATAGATAGCAAAACACATGGCACACTTATAGATAGCAAAACACACGGCACACTTACAGATAGCAAAACACACGGCACACTTACAGATAGCAAAACACACGGCACACTTATAGATAGCAAAACACACGGCACACTTACAGATAGCAAAACACACGGCAAACTTACAGATAGCATAACACACGGCACACTTATAGATAGCAAAACACATGGCACACTTATAGATAGCAAAACACATGGCACACTTATAGATAGCAAAACACATGACACACTTACAGATAGCAAAACACATGGCACACTTACAGATAGCAAAACACATGGCACACTTATAGATAGCAAAACACACGGCACACAAAACACATGGCACACTTATAGATAGCAAAACACATGGCACACTTACAGATAGCAAAACACACAGCACACAAAACACACGGCACACTTATAGATAGCAAAACACATGGCACACTTATAGATAGCAAAACACACGGCACACTTATAGATAGCAAAACACATGGCATGCTTACAGATAGCAAAACACACGGCACACTTACAGATAGCAAAACACACGGCATGCTTACAGATAGTGGGAGATTATCCCCCTTGATAGGGTCCATACACATGAATTTTACCCCCTTCAGTGGGGGATAATCCCCTAGCTAGGGTCTATTCACACGAAGTTTCCCCCCTTCATGTCCCCATTGAGAGGGTCCACGAGGTAACTCACTCTACTAACTGTGGCCAGAAGCAAGTCTACCATATTTAATTTTTAAAACTCACCACATAAGGTGTTCTACCTCACTCAATTACTCCACTAATTGTTGCATGATGCAAGCCGACGATATTCTATTTAATTGTCACATACAGTATTCTACCTCACTCAGTAACTCCACTAATTGTTGCATGATGCAAGCCGACGATATTATATTTAAAAAATTTCTTCAGGTATGTACGATACACTACCTCGCTCGGTATCTCACATTTTGGTTGATTGTGACCATCCACACATGCAACATTATATCCTATCTATTTTAATCAACACATCAGAATTGCAAAGAATCTCAATTTACATCAAATGTACTGAGACAAGTGTAATTAATCAAAATATATGTGTAACGCCACGAGGAATAAAATACCTTTAATTGAAGCTACATCTTTGTTATAATATATCAAATTGTTGCAGAAAAAGCATTTAGCCATTATAAAAATGCACAACAAAAAGAATTCAGCTGTGGGTGACTTTAATATGAAGAAAACTGACGACAAAAAGCAATGGTTATTGCATGACTTGTGGGTTACACTAGTAACATAGATGTTGTTACTCGTTTTATGAATTCGATTTGAGAAATTCTCGCCTATATTTACTACACCCACTAGTGGTCGAGTCGGATTGAAACACGGTCGAGTCAGATTGAAACATGGTCGAGTCGGATTGAAACAGGGTCGAGTCAGATTGAAACAGGGTCGAGTCGGATTGAAACATGGTCGAGTCGGATTGAAACATGGTCGAGTCGGATTGAAACATGGTCGAGTCGGATTGAAACATGGTCGAGTCGGATTGAAACAGGGTCGAGTCAGATTGAAACATGGTCGAGTCAGATTGAAACACGGTCGAGTCGGATTGAAACATGGTCGAGTCGGATTGAAACATGGTCGAGTCAGAGTCAGATTGAAACATGGTCAAATCGGATTGAAACATAGTCGAGTCAGATTGAAACATGGTCGAGTCGGATTAAAACATGGTAGTCAGATTGAAACAGATTGCCAATGAATTGATGGAAGATCCACACGCGAGTGTTCAAAGCAACAACACTATGCTAAACTCATTTATTACAAATCTTTCAGGAGGCGAAAAACTTAATTCTGCTTGTATTTTAGTAGATATTTTAAGTATTTAATTCGAAATTTATTAAAAATAGAAGATAGTTCCATAAAAAAAAAAATGTTTTTTTTAATAACAATTTTGTTCAAATAAAATGTTAGAACAAAAGAGAACTTTAACATTTTGTGAGCTAACATAGTAAAATTAGTGTTTTCATATTGTAATTTTTTCACTTCTTGTTACATAATAAACTCAACACTATTATAAATTGAGTTAGAAAGTTTTCCCCGTTATAAAATTTAACATTACGATTTCAAAATACATGCAAAACTATTCTATATGTTATAATTTGGAATAGTACTCCATTATGTAACCCTATTTTGGTGGCCATTTTTGGGTTGTGCCCAATACGTGCACAGTTATGTCTCAGAAATTTAGTTACAATATATAATAATTCATACATCATTATTTTAGCTCGATTGCGAAACAAGTACCTACAACTTATAATAATCACTCTGGAGACCTCATTCCTGATGGAATCCATCGCCACGAGGGAGAGAGAAGAGGAAATGTGGAATATAAGTGCCTTGCCCAAGGACACACTTATAACGGCTAAAACTGGGCGCAAACTCTGGGCCTTTCACACCTGAACCGAGCGCGCTACCACGACTTCCAAGTTAGAATAGAATGCCTAATTATATTTTTTTCAATAAAAAAAATAGATTTCAGTCTTAATATTTTACTGGGTTGTAGATATATTTCACCCATTTGATTCTGGATACCGTTCAAACTGTATTTGCAAAGAACATAGAGCCTGATCAGCCACCACGGAACGTTCCGTCTGATCAGGCTCTATGCTGTTTGCTATTCAGATGATCTTGCTAAGACACATAGCTATGTAGCAAACAACATAGATCCTCATCAGCACATAGCGTGACACTGCAGCTGATCTGGATCTATGTTGTTTGCAATAGCCTTTAAATATAATCATATTTGAAAGACTGTTAATATTATTAGAGTCAGAGGAGAGGATCGAACCTGCAACCGCTGGGGCCATGGATTGTCAGCCCAACATATTTATTAAACCACAAGACCACTGACAAGTTACAGGGAAGTCTTCGAATCGATGCCAGAATTATAATTAAATGAAGCGGTTAATTGATTGGTGGGGTTAAAAAATAGAATGAACCGATGTGGGTAATTATATACGAGTGATTGACTATGTGTGTGCTATGCTGGAGGGCATGACAATGTGTCAATATGGTTGACATATCAATTACATCATACTCGTACTATTATTGTTAATTACACATCGTTTATGTGTATGTTACGACAACAATGACACTATATGGTGTGGCATTATAGCCAGGATGACCAGTAAACACACACAGGATGACCGGTAAACACACACAGGATGACCAGTAAACACACACAGGATGACCGGTAAACACACACAGGATGACCGGTAAACGCACACAGGATGACCAGTAAACACACACAGGATGACCAGTAAACACACACAGGATGACCAGTAAACCACACATAGGATGACCAGTAAACACACACAGGATGACCAGTAAACCACACACAGGATGACCGGTAAACACACACAGGATGACCAGTAAACACACATAGGATGACCGGTAAACACACACAGGATGACCAGTAAACATACACAGGATGACCAGTAAACACACACAGGATGACCGGTAAACACACACAGGATGACCGGTAAACACACACAGGATGACCGGTAAACACACACAGGATGACCAGTAAACACACACAGGATGACCGGTAAACACACACAGGATGACCGGTAAACACACACAGGATGACCGGTAAACCACACAGGATGACTGGTAAACACACACAGGATGACCGGTAAACACACACAGGATGACCAGTAAACCACACAGGCTTGGTGAGGGTTTTATGGCAAGGCATATCTGACAGTCAGTCAAAATGAGCCAAGCCATGGGAAAACCAACACAAATCATAACTGATACGTGAACGTTTCATATATTATCACCATACAACGTTAACTTTTCATATATTATCAACTATATATGTAGGCACACCGGGTAGAACCACATCCGGGTGCCCCTCAGAGTATATATGTAGGCACACTGGGTAGAACCACATCAGGGTGCCCCTCAGAGTATATATGTAGGCACACCGGGTAGAACCACATCAGGGTGCCCCTCAGAGTATATATGTAGGCACACTGGGTAGAACCACATCAGGGTGCCCCTCAGAGTATATATGTAGGCACACTGGGTAGAACCACATCAGGGTGCCCCTCAGAGTATATATGTAGGCACACTGGGTAGAACCACATCAGGGTGCCCCTCAGAGTATATATGTAGGCACACCGGGTAGAACCACATCAGGGTGCCCCTCAGAGTATATATGTAGGCACACTGGGTAGAACCACATCAGGGTGCCCCTCAGAGTATATATGTAGGCACACTGGGTAGAACCACATCAGGGTGCCCCTCAGAGTATATATGTAGGCACACTGGGTAGAACCACATCAGGGTGCCCCTCAGAGTATATATGTAGGCACACTGGGTAGAACCACAGAGTATATATGTAGGCACACTGGGTAGAACCACAGAGTATATATGTAGGCACACTGGGTAGAACCACATCAGGGTGCCCCTCAGAGTATATATGTAGGCACACTGGGTAGAACCACATCAGGGTGCCCCTCAGAGTATATATGTAGGCACACTGGGTAGAACCACATCAGGGTGCCCCTCAGAGTATATATGTAGGCACACTGGGTAGAACCACATCAGGGTGCCCCTCAGAGTATATATGTAGGCACACTGGGTAGAACCACATCAGGGTGCCCCTCAGAGTATATATGTAGGCACACTGGGTAGAACCACATCAGGGTGCCCCTCAGAGTATATATGTAGGCACACTGGGTAGAACCACATCAGGGTGCCCCTCAGAGTATATATGTAGGCACACTGGGTAGAACCACATCAGGGTGCCCCTCAGAGTATATATGTAGGCACACTGGGTAGAACCACATCAGGGTGCCCCTCAGAGTATATATGTAGGCACACTGGGTAGAACCACATCAGGGTGCCCCTCAGAGTATATATGTAGGCACACTGGGTAGAACCACATCAGGGTGCCCCTCAGAGTATATATGTAGGCACACTGGGTAGAACCACATCAGGGTGCCCCTCAGAGTATATATGTAGGCACACCGGGTAGAACCACATCAGGGT
>CM026392.1:23704381-23816769 GCA_014843695.1 Archivesica marissinica | reverse complement strand
TGCTGTAAGGGGCATGGGTCATGTCTTGCTGTAAGGGGAAGATGCCTGGCCATGTCTTGCTGTAAGGGGCATATGCCGTGCCATGTTTTGCTGTAAGGGGCATGGGTCATGTCTTGTTGTAAGGGGCATGGGTCATGTCTTGCTGTAAGGGGCATGGGTCATGTCTTGCTGTAAGGGGCATGGGTCATGTCTTGCTGTAAGGGGCATGGGTCATGTCTTGCTGTAAGGGGCATGGGTCATGTCTTGCTGTAAGGGGCAGATGCTGGGCCATGTTTTGCTGTAAGGGGCATGGGTCATGTCTTGCTGTAAGGGGCAGATGCCGTGCCATGCCTTGCTGTAAGGGGCAGATCAAATAAGAAAAAAACATAAAGAATTGTCGGCTGCTACAATTATTTGAACTATTTATAGCCTTTATATTACCCAGCATGCAAATAGTTATGGACAAAAGATTTGCAAGGTATTTTTTATATCAGCAATTAAAGTCAATAACAAGCAGTACCACATTAAATATGTAATCTAACTTGTCAATGTATCATACACATTCTGGGAAAAGTTGGTCAAAAGCAATTTAGATTACATAATATTAAATGTGGTACTGCTTGTTATTGACTTTAAAGCAGCATTACATCGTAATAAAGGATGTTTTGGGTAAAATATAAATACTAATGTGTGTGTGTTTACAAAAATCGAAATAGTCGCTCAGAAACGATAAAATTCCAATAAATTTAAACCGTCGTATACGCGAATGTAAACAAGTGCGGATAATGCGTTCCGAGTGTAAACAAGTGCGTGACCGATCGACTCGGAAAGTCCTACTTATCGCAAAAAAACACTGTTTACCAAATGAACATAAGCATAATGTTAGAATGTGTAGCAGCATTGTTTACCCATACGTAAAAATTGAATTTTTCAAATATCTTTTATTTCATACGATGTAATGCAGCTTTAATTGCTGATATAAAAAATACCCGTGCACAACTTTTGACCATAAGTATAAATAAATAACTGCATCTTTGGCAAGATTAGCAAAACATTATGCTTTCCTACGAGTTCTAAGCACCAATTTTAATTACTTCTTGGAAACCAAGATCGCAAGGAAACAATGCATCCTATTCTTTGGAGGAAATACAAGTCTTAGTATATCGAATATCGGGAATTAATGTTTGTCAACACGTGCCCCGACATAATCATTAAGCCAGGTTTAATTATATTTTCTATACAAAATCAATATGCTTGGAATACAGACAATCAAGAGTTTCATCTCTTTAGAAGCAACACCGATTTCATTGTAGCTATGATATAACTACAGCTTTCACCAACTCTTTTGACTGCTTCTCAAATTCTACAAGTGTTTGAGACTGGCATTTCTGAACAAAGGGATCAAATTCACAGAAGCAGTCCATTTATTGTGACACCAAACAATATTAATGATTCCAAAGCAACACTTGTCAACAAAAGGACTGTATTGGGTTTTTGAAGTTGACAATTTGACCATTTTTTTCAGCAATTGATACAATCACTGTTTCTCGATAGCCCAAGAGCTTAATAGAGCTTAGTCCAAGAGCTTAATAGAGCTAGCCCGAGAGCTTAATAGAGCCAGCATGAGAGCTTATTAGAGCTAGCCTGAGAGCTTAATAGAGCCAGTATGAGAGCTTAGTAAAGCTAGCCCGAGAGCTTAATAGAGCTAATTAGAGTCAGAATTAGAGCTTAATAGAGCTAGTCCAAGAGCGTAAAGAGCTAAGTAGAACCAGCATGAGAGCTTAATAGAACTAGTCCAAGAGCTTAAAGAGCTAAATAGAACCAGCATGAGAGCTTAATAGAGCTAGTCCAAGAGCTTAAAGAGCTAAATAGAGCCAGCATCAGAGCTTAGAGCTAAATAGAGCTTGCATGAGAGCTTAATAGAGCTAGTCCGAGAGCTTAAAGAGCTAAATAGAGATAGTCTGAGAGCTTAAAGAGCTAAATAAAGCCAGCATGAGAGCTTAATAGAGATCAATAGAGCCAGCATGAGAGCTTAATAGAGCTAGTCCCCGAGAGCTTAAAGAGCTAAATAGAGCAAACATGAGAGCTAGCCCTGAGCTTAAAGAGCTAAATAGAGCCAGCATGAGAGCTTAATAGAGCTAGTCCAAGAGCTTAAAGAGCTAAATAGAGCCAGCATCAGAGCTTAGAGCTAAATAGAGCTTGCATGAGAGCTTAATAGAGCTAGTCCGAGAGCTTATAGAGCTAAATAGAGATAGTCTGAGAGCTTAAAGAGCTAAATAAAGCCAGCATGAGAGCTTAATAGAGATCAATAGAGCCAGCATGAGAGCTTAATAGAGCTAGTCCCCGAGAGCTTAAAGAGCTAAATAGAGCAAACATGAGAGCTAGCCCTGAGCTTAAAGAGCTAAATAGAGCCAGCATGAGAACTTAATAGAGCTAGTCCGAGAGCTTAAAGAGCTAAATAGAGCCAGCATGAGATCTAGCCCTAGAGCTTAAAGAGCTAAATAGAGCTAGTTTGAGAGCTTAATAGAGCTAAATAGAGCTAGTTCAACATGATTATTATAAAGAGTTAATCAAATAAAATGAACTGAATTTATTGAATTGAATTGAATTGAATTTATTAATTCCACAGAAACTGGATTAAAACCTCGTTCAGCATCTACACTTAACAACATTTACTCCATAAATCATTGTCTGCGGTTTCACACTCCATCGACCTGCTGATTTATTTGATGATATTTTCTGGTTAATCAAACTTTCTCAAGGTAAATGCAATTAGTCAAACCATAAATGTTGTAATCAAACTGATACTGTCAGGTAGCTCTGGATCTACTACCTGATTAGCTACAGGTACTGTGTTTGCAAGCACTTGGTAAACCACAAGCTACCAGTACTGTGTTTGCAAGCACTTGGTAAACCACAAGCTACCAGTACTGTGTTTGCAAGCACTTTGTAAACCACAAACTACCAGTACTGTGTTTGCAAGCACTTGGTAAACCACAAACTACCAGTACTGTGTTTGCAAGCACTTGGTAAACCACAAGCTACCAGTACTGTGTTTGCAAGCACTTGGTAAACCACAAGCTCCCAGTACTGTGTTTGCAAGCACTTGGTAAACCACAAGCTCCCAGTACTGTGTTTGCAAGCACTTGGTAAACCACAAGCTCCCAGTACTGTGTTTGCAAGCACTTGGTAAACCACAAGCTACCAGTACTGTGTTTGCAAGCACTTGGTAAACCACAAGCTACCAGTACTGTGTTTATAAGAACTTGCTACATCATAAACTACCAGTACTGAGTTTATAAGAACTTGGTACATCATAAGCTACCAGTACTGTGTTTATAAGAACTTGGTACTATCATAAACTACCAGTACTGTGTTTGCAAGCACTTGGTAAACCACAAGCTCCCAGTACTGTGTTTATAAGAACTTGGTACTATCATAAACTACCAGTACTTTGTTTATAAGAACTTGGTAAACCACAAGCTACCAGTACTGTGTTTATAAGAACTTGGTACATCATAAACTACCAGTACTGTGTTTATAAGAACTTGCTACATCATAAACTACCAGTACTGTGTTTATAAGAACTTGCTACATCATAAACTACCAGTACTGTGTTTATAAGAACTTGCTACATCATAAACTACCAGTACTGTGTTTATAAGAACTTGCTACATCATAAACTACCAGTACTGTGTTTATAAGAACTTGCTACATCATAAACTCCCAGTACTGTGTTTATAAAGTTAAAGTAAGCCCAACAATTACAACGAGTGAAGCCTCCAAATCACATTTCAAGATGGCAGCTGGTATGGTGGCCATTTTGAATTTTGGATCAGAATACCTTTAGCCATTATTCACCAGTTAAAGTAAGCCCAACAATCTGACACACTGATTGTGCAATTACCCCCCCCCCACACCCCCACCCCACACCCCCCCCCCCACACCCCACACCCCCCACACCCCCCAATAAATGGCTGCGTAAATAATGCTATGTGATAAACTTGTCAATTCAGCGAAATATATTTATTTAGCAACAAGTAAAAGAATTGATATTAATTAACTAAATGAACGTTACTACTTGTAATATATTGATTTGTGAGATACTGAATACCAACTATATCGTTAAACAACAACATATTTCGTAAATGTTAATGCTATGCTTACTCATACCTTATATATATCATACTTTTCTGTAACTTTGTATGTAACCACCAAACATGTTTCTTGCCGATGGACATGTACATGTTTATGCCAATAAAAACTTTGACTTGACTTGATAAACACAGAATTATACAAATGACAGGTGTATTACAATAACTACATATACTATCAGCATGGGGAAACTTTTTACAAGCCTGAGTTGTGAAGTAATAATACATTATGTTATATTTCGGGTTTTACGCCTGCGTTAGCACCATTTTGGGCTATATCGCCGGCGGGCAGTTTACCTAACAACACCTTTCCTGGGCAGGCTCCAACGATTAACCAGTACTTGGGTGCACCAACCTCCGTAAGAAACTGCCAACTTTTTCATATAAATGAGACACGGTCTGAGCGGGGCTCGAACCCGTGACCATCAGTGATGATAGGTTACAATGGTATACAAGTCAGCGACCGTAACCACTCGACCACGAAGGTGGACTAAAAGTAATAATACAACATTTTATATCAACATCAAAATATATGCTAAACCAAGAAATATCACAGTATCAGTGCACATTCTAGAGGGCAAAAGTCGCCCTAGGGACCTTGACTTTGTCCCTTGTGAGCCCCACTTCTCCCTAAAAAAAATCACTAAGAGTCCCTCCCTCCCTCCCTCCCGCCCGCCCGCCCGCCCGCCCGCCCGCCCGCCCGCCCGCCCATCCATTATAAAGCACTCCTTCTATTCAAATGTTGTATTTAATGGTGATACTGTGCATTTTAATCATATTTTGTTGAAAATTGTATGAAACAACACAATTTAAGGACGCGATCGCGCGCTTTCTCACTTCTCCCAAAGATTATGATCTAGAATGAGCCACGAGTATGTGATGAATGCCCAGGAAGCTTATAGCCATACCCGAAGAAGTTAGAGCCCGGACTGGAAATATTGACACCGGACGGACGGACATGCAGACAGTGCGAAAACTATATGCCTCCCTTTGAATGAATAAAAACAAACAATAAACCCCCGCACAATTAATGTAAAATCTATATTCACGATATTAATGTACTACACAGATTCCCCGAGCATTATCGAAGTAGAGTTTATAGTCAATTATTGCATTATCAGGAAGCCTACGGAATGGAAATAATTATAATCAAGGGCGGTGAATATCGCCAACGGAGATAGGTCAGCATTAGGTCTGAAAATGTTTAGTTTTTACAAATTTATTTTTGCGAAACAAGTTCTTACAACTTATATTAATCACTCTCGAAACCTCATTCCTGATGGAATCCATCACCACAACGGAGAGAGAAGAAACAATGTGGAATTTAAATGCCTTGCCAAATGGCACAATTGTAGCGGCTCCAGCGGAGGCTCGAACTCCGGGCCGTTCGCACCTGAATCGAACACGCTACCACTGCGATATTACGCTGACAATGTGTTTCATCACAGGAGCCTTTTTAACAATACCCACGTGGGGTGTCACGATATGCCATAAGCGTACGTACAGTATATTCCAGACTATATGCCAACCTTTATCTCATCCAGAAATGTGATGAAAGTAATATGTCGACTTATGGATGAGAAACAAACAAAATAAAAAAATGTATAAAAGAAAAATTGAAATTTTTTGGATTAGATAAATATACTTTAAAAAAATTAATTTCTTGCAACTTTATTCATGTGTTTTATTTGTTTTAAGATAACAATTGGATTAGACAATTGTTTACATTACACGCCTGTGCATCAGTGTATTGTTTTATGATTTGTAATGTAGTCAATGAGATATCTCAAACTGAGCAAAGTTTCATTCATAAATGAGAGAAAAAAACCATTGTCGTTAAGAATGTCCACAAAATACTCTCCACTTATGTTAGGATCACATTTAAAATGTGCTCCCTTGTATACTTTAAACTTCTCCCTTGTATATTTAAACTTCTCCCTTGGTATACTTTAAACTTCTCCCTTGTATATTTAAACTTCTCCCTTGTATATTTAAACTTCTCCCTTGTATACTTTAAACTTCTCCCTTGTATATTTAAACTTCTCCCTTGTATATTTAAACTTCTCCCTTGTATATTTAAACTTCTCCCTTGTATATTTAAAATTCTCCCTTGTATATTTAAACTTCTCCCTTGTATATTTAAACTTCTCCCTTGTATACTTTAAACTTCTCCCTTGTATACTTTAAATTGTTTACTTTAAACTTCTCCCTTGTATATTTAAACTTCTCCCTTGTATACTTTAAACATCTCCCTTGTATACTTTAAACTTGTCCCTTGTATATTTAAACCTCTCCCTTGTATACTTTAAACTTCTCCCTTGTATACTTTAAACTTCTCCCTTGTATACTTTAAACTTCTCCCTTGTATACTTTAAACTTCTCCCTTGTATACTTTAAATTGTTTACTTTAAACTTCTCCCTTGTATGTTTAAACTTCTCCCTTGTATGCTTTAAACATCTCCCTTGTATACTTTAAACTTCTCCCTTGTATACTTTAAATTGTTTACTTTAAACTTCTCCCTTGTATATTTAAACTTCTCCCTTGTATACTTTAAACATCTCCCTTGTATACGTTAAACTTCTCCCTTGTATATTTAAACCTCTCCCTTGTATACTTTAAACTTCTCCCTTGTATACTTTAAACTTCTCCCTTGTATACTTTAAACTTCTCCCTTGTATACTTTAAACTTCTCCCTTGTATACCAAAAACTTCTCCTTTACATAATTTAAACATCTCCAATGAATACTTCCAACTTCTATTTGTATACTTTAAACTTCTCCCTTGCAAATTTTAACCTTCTCCCTTGCATACATTTAACCTTCTCCCTTGCATATTTTAACCTTCTCCCTTGCATACATTTAAATTTCTCCCTTGCATATTTTGATCTTTCTCCCTGGCATACATTTAAACTTCTCCCTTGCATATTTTAACTTTCTCACTTGCATACATTTAAACATTTATCGTCGCTACCGGTTGCCCATATGAGCGACGCCTCCTGAAGATATTAGTCATTTTAGATTTTGAAGGATAGTGCAATGATACAGACAGAGACCCATTACAGAGTCTCCTCTGGTTCTTTTACGTGCACGGTGTACAGCACCGACACGAGACCTCGGTTTAACGTCCCATGTGAAAGACTGTTAATTTTATTAGCGTAAGACGGGGGATCGAACCTGCGATCCCTGGATTACCAGTCCAGCGTGTTACCACTGGACTACACATCCGTATCTGAGATCATTTCCATTGCATGATTGTGTATGACACCATGCCTGAAGCTGTCTAGTCATGTTGTATATGGTTCAGCATCTGTCTTTGTTCCCCGGAGAGCGGTATTGCACAGGAGAGCGGTATTGCACATTTCATGACATGCAATCACCACATGCTATATTTCTGTATAGCTATACAAAGTGTTAAAAGAACAATGGTAAATTAACCTGAAAGCTTCAATATGCCAGCACCAGAATAATGGGCATTCAACCTGGTGGAAAACAATAACCCAAGATTGCCTTGGTGTTAGATCCCCCCCTTTTCATAGCGATAAACAGAATAGCCAAGATATAAATAGGAAATTACATCTAGAATAAAATGTTTCACAATTACAACTAAATTTGAAGTCGTGATAGCGCAGTGGATGCGCGTTCAAAAGGTCCGGAGTTCGAACCCCGCTGGAGCCGTTATAATTGGCAGTGCCCTTAGGCAAGGTATTTAAATTCAACGTTGCCTTTTCTTTCTCCCTCGTGGCGATGGATTCCATCAGGAATGAGGTCGAGAGAGAGATTATAAGTTGTAAGAACTTGTTTCGCAATCGAGCTAAAATAAATTTGTATAAACCAACTAAATTTAAATGTTTGATGATGATGATGATGATAATGATGATGCTGTTTGATGATGAAGATGATAATGATGCTTGCTGCTGATGATGAGATTTGGCGGAGGAACACAGTGTGTAAACACAGTGACGTTATTCACAGGTGAGCACTGTCAATGCTGAACATTACATTTGTGATATTTTTGCTGTTTTTCAGTTTGATTTGAATACCTCTTCACAGTGGATGTGATATCAGAAGAAATGAAAGATTGGAAATATAAATGAATAGACTGTATGTGTTTACTATGTATTTAATAGACAATTTATTTGTTGTTTTACAACTTCAAATGTTTATGCTCCAGCATGTTTAGCTAACCTATACATTTGCAGTGGAGATATACTATCTTACACTGATCCATAGTCATGGCTATATGGCTATGTGGCTATATATATATGTATAATTATGTTAGTAATATTATGAGCCGCATGTATTGTATTGATTGTAATACCTCATTTATTTCGTGTATGTCATGAAATGAGAGAATAAAATATATTCAACTTGACTTGACATCACAAATACTTTACTATGACATCACAACAAGTTCATATTTACCAACTCGGGCAAATTGTGTAGCGTTCATATACCATTTGCACAATCTACCGGTCAAATTGTGTAGCGTTCATATACCATTTGCACAATCTACTGGTCAAATTGTGTAGCGTTCATATACCATTTGCACAATCTACCGGTCAAATTGTGTAGCGTTCATATACCATTTGCACAATCTACCAGTCAAATTGTGTAGCGTTTATATACCATTTGCACAATCTACCGGTCAAATTGTGTAGCATTCATATACCATTTGCACAACTTATCGGTCAAATTGTGTAGCATTTATATAACATTTGCACAACTTATCGGCCAAATTGTGTAGCGTTTATATACCATTTGCATAATCTACCGGTCAAATTGTGTAGCATTTATATACCATTTGCACAATCTACCGGTCAAATTGTGTAGCGTTCATATACCATTTACACAACTTATCGGCCAAATTGTGTAGCGTTTATATACCATTTGCACAACTTATCGGTCAAATTGTGTAGCGTTTATATACCATTTGCACAATCTACTGGTCAAATTGTGTAGCGTTTATATACCATTTGCACAATCTACTGGTCAAATTGTGTAGCGTTTATATACCATTTGCACAATCTACCGGTCAAATTGTGTAGTGTTCATATACCATTTGCACAATCTACCAGTCAAATTGTGTAGCGTTTATATACCATTTGCACAATCTACCAGTCAAATTGTGTAGCATTTATATACCATTTGCACAATCTACCGGTCAAATTGTGTAGCGTTTATATACCATTTGCACAACTTTTATCAAGTTTCGGAAATAAATAGCTAGACATGGATGTTGAACAATTCAGCGATTGGACAATATTTGTAGTGTTAGTAACCAATCATGCTGGATTTATAGTGCTAAAAGCTGGATGATGATTTTCAGTACCATTTCATTTGTGACGCCATGTTTGTTTATTTTCACGACAGGGCGTATGAATACATAGTATATTACAGTGCTCATTTGCATATAATTATATAGTTATTACACTAGTGAAATAGGAAAAATAGGAAATGGCACAAATTATGTTATAAAAGGATCTTACATGAGTGGTGATTACATGTTACCACAGTAACAACAACCATAAATTTGAAAATAAAACGTTTCTGTTTGCCAGTATATTTTTGAGCCTTATTACATTAAGCTGCATCCGTACGCCGCAGTAAATAGTCCCTGTATTGAGTGTTTTCCACTAGTTCATATTTAGCATTTTATTGATCTCAGCTGTTGATTTTCAACAAATAAAGCATGTATATGTCCAATGTATATTGCAAGCTGTCAATGTCATGTCCCGACCTATCAGAATCCTTCCAGGTGTTATTAAACATGTGGTCATATAAGAATTTATGTCATCACTGTATTACACTGAATACAAACAAAGTTATGTTATAAAAAATATTTATGCTTACCTTTTTATCAGAGAAACAGCTGAGGGAGCCACGTAGACTAAGCCTCCTTCGCTTTTTCGGAGGCATGGTCTTAGTTCCAATAAATCCAAGAAACATTTGGGGGGCACTATCAAACACTGCACGTGTAAAATAATCCTATCCACACTGCACGTGTAAATTAATCCTATCCACACTGCACGTGTAAATTAATCCTATCCACACTGCACGTGTGTAGTCCACCCGAGACGATCGCAAATTACGTACCCAAAGACTAACAATTTCCAATCAGGAAATAATTAAGCACAGGTACAGCCATTTTGTTTTCCACAGTTTGTTTTTTATAGTCCACAAATCGGTTTCAAAAAACAAATACGGCGCTATTAATGCTTAACTTTAAAAGCAAACTGTTGTCATAGCGATACAGAAATCATTAATGTTAATGGGTTTTTTCTCTGAAAAAACGTCCAATTAGTTGAACTTCAATATGATCACCAATGTGATCATTAGTATATTATAATCCACTATTCAATTAAAGAAATAGAAATGAGCTCGATAACAGATCATTAAACTGTTGCTTTGCGTCCTTGAGAGTCTCTAAGAAGATTTGTTTGAAACAAATGATGTAGATGCAGCTCAAATTAGCATACAGTGTTATAATAGTCTCCAATGACAAACATGGTAGCAGTTTTCCGCATAATCAAATTGTCATTTGTGAAATCCAAAAACAATTCAAACAAGGTTTTTTTGATCACTTGTCTGGTACAAAGCCAATATATGCTATACTTCACAGCATAGGTTTCACTTGAAATGATGTCATCCCGGTTTTTCCCCAATCACTTTCAATGAAGTGGATTCCTGTCATCTCATTGGACAATTTATGAACACCATCATACTCCATTAAATAATTCAATTTCCAAGAAAACACTTTCCAAGACATAGAATGAGTTGTCAGCAAATCCTAAAGCAAAACCTTTTATAAATATTTTCAAGTTGTTTTTTTTTCACGAAAGAAGCACGAAAATGAGAGAATGTCCTGCAAGTCCATAATACACTCTGATTCACCCAACAATAACGATTCAATTCCGGAAAATAACCATTTCTGGTACTCAATCTTTTTACCTTTTAATGTCAATGCAAACGTCGCCGCGAGAGATTGTTTGATCAATAAAAAGGAATCATGTAGGTAGAAAACAATTCCTAGTATAGTTGGTTACGTAAAGCCGCTTACAGGCTGCGGGCATTGTCCGGAAGAATGAAACCAATCAAATATAATGTTGTGATTCGATGATACAGATGTCGTCCTTGTTTGTCATAGAACACAATTTTATTAATTCATTATAACACCGTTGTAAATCTACTATGTAGTCAACAAGAGCAAAAAACTGATCGATTAACAAGTTCATCCAATTCTCAGAACTACTTTTCAGCTGATGAAAATTGAAAAATTTATTTCAGATTTTTTTAAATTTTAAGTATTTGCTTTCGATGGTGCTGATGATGATGCTGCTGCTGCTGCTGCTGCTGATGATGATCCTTAATTAAATGAATCCAATAAGACAATAACAGCAATATTTTATAGTACAGTAGGACATCCGCATTGAAATGTTTTTATCCATGTATCGATATGCACTATTGTTACATTTGCTATATCAGCTGCTCTCTATCTATCAATGTTCATTATTACTTCCCCGAGATTACAATCACCGTTTAAACCCAATGCTTGTATACTCATAACCTGAACCTCGATTAAGATTCCATTTTTAACGTTTCTACAATCAGGTTGTATTGTCGTTAAACCATGCGAAGGCAACTATCGGGGCACAACAATCAAATCTAACGTGTTACCGAAAATTGACGAAAATTGCGAAAACACTTAACTTCACAAAAGATGCTCAGTTCGAATTCTATCAAAGCTCCTTTTGCAAAATCTTATTTAAACGCTAGATTCAATAAATGCCTTATTGGGGTCCTTCTCGTTGCTATATTGTCAAGCCGGGGAAAAAATACATATCCAATTTTGTAATTTTCTTGATACAATCTCGGTTATTAGGTATCGAATGGACGACTAGTTCAACCTTCTAGATGTCTCCTGGAACAAAATACCTTTTGTTTTATGTGACAAACAGAACAGCTATGCCGGAAATATTTCAATTAAATACTAATTAAGTTGTTATAGACGCAATTAACATTATTCCAGGTGTACAGCAATGTGAAATATCTACAATCGTGTACAGGTATTTCAGTATTACTAGCTATTTCTATTCATCTGTCATTTTGTCCTATAGCTAGCTAATAGCTGTAATGTTTGGCTTTTATCCTGTCAAAACAGAATACAGCCACAGTTTGCTGTCACAAATCAATTCTCAATTCTTTAAATAAAAATTCCAGACACCAGTCAGGGAGAATATTCTCAAATATTTATTCCAATTTGTCAATTTGTGGGTTATTCTCGAATAAATTTCCCTGGTTTGTTTGAATGACTATTTTTCTGATGTTTTTTTCCTGATATATGAGTCCACTTCATGAAAGTTTATCCCTTGATCAATCGAGAAATAGAGACTGGGCGTGTGCCAGTGTTTACAAAACCACTTAGTTAAACTTTCATTAGAATCCATGTCGATAGCTGTAGCTGCCGCGCCAAATGAAATACATCAGCTTCAAATCAGGGGGAAAATAATATTAAATAATTTCTGCACGTAATATTCAATTTCTGTACACTCATCGCCAGCACTGTTAATATCTCACTTTCCGACACTTAAAATCCACTTATAGTGTACAATTTTGAATAGAAATCCTACTTAGAAAGCAATTGTCACATTTTTCTATTATTATGCCAACACCTCTTCTTCCATTCAAACTTCATTTTTCATATTGTGAAATTCCCTGAAATTAGATCATTATTTGAGTTGGGGGAAAACCAAACATAAAACATTTTAAAGCCAAGTCACCATGGGTTGGGCTAAACTTTAGAATATATGCCCACAGAAAAAAAAATACATTCCAAGCATACGATTGTAAATCGCGATTATTGTCTCCTATATTTGTGTTTTACGTTTATTTATCATCGCTACCGGTTGCCCATATGAGCGACGACTGCTGAAGAGATTAGTCATTTTTGGAGGATACAGACAGAGACCCATTCCAGAGTCTTCTTCTCTGGTTTGTTTACGTGCACGGTGTAAAGCCCCCCGATACTTGGTTTAAAGTCTGAAAGACTGTTTAATTTTATTATGGTCAGACGGGTGATCGAACCTGCGATCCCTGGATTACCAGTCCAATGTGTTACCACTGGACTACAGATCCGTCTGACGGATGATCGAACCTGCGATCACTGGATTACCAGTCCAACGTGTTACCACTGGACTAAAGATCTGTCTGTATTTCCATCAAATATAAGCAACAGTTTGAAACTGTGCCAACACTTGAACTAGTATTTGTTGATTATCTCCCTTTATAGATATTTACTTCCAAAAACCGCTAATAACCAAATGTAAAATGCGTAATAACCAAATGTAAAATGCGTAATAACCAAATGTAAAATGCATAATAACCAAATGTAAAATGCATAATAACCAAATGTAAAATGCATAATAACCAAATGTAAAATGCGTAATAACAAAATGTAAAATGCGTAATAACCAAATGTAAAATGCGTAATAACCAAATGTAAAATGCATAATAACCAAATGTAAATGCGTAATAACCAAATGTAAATGCATAATAACCAAATGTAAAATGCGTAATAACTAAATGTAAAATGCGTAATAACCAAATGTAAAATGCATAATAACCAAATGTAAAATGCATAATAACCAAATGTAAATGCATAATAACCAAATGTAAAATGCATAATAACCAAATGTAAAATGCGTAATAACCAAATGTAAAATGCATAATAACCAAATGTAAAATGCGTAATAACCAAATGTAAAATGCATAATAACCAAATGTAAAATGCATAATAACCAAATGTAAAATGCATAATAACCAAATGTAAAGGCATAATAACCAAATGTAAAATGCATAATAACCAAATGTAAAATGCATAATAACCAAATGTAAAATGCATAATAAATTTGTAATTTGTATAAATAAGACAAGATAATATGAAATAAGATTCATTTTTATATGCGGATCAGTGATCCCAGTGGTCAGTTAATACGTTGGACTGCGAATCCAGATATCGCAGGTTCGATCTCCCATCTGACCCTAATTATATTAACGGGTCATTCATTTGGGACTTTAAAACCAAGGTCTCGTGCTCTACACCGTGCACGAAAAAGAACCAGTGGAATGTGGTCTCTGCCTGTATCATTGCATTATCCTCCAAAAATCTAAATTGACTAATCTCTTAAGTCACTCAAATGGGCAACCGGTAGTGATGATAAATAAACAAAAGACACACACACGATAAATGAACGTAATATTAATACAAACAAGATTCATTTTGAGTTGGCATGATATATGTTTTAACATAATATATGAACTTGCATTATTTATATAGCGTATTTACAACTTTAATAGTGTTGTTGTGTTCAAGTTCAAGTGTTCAAATTGATGCATTTTCTCATTTTTGAAAAAAAAATTGTTTTTCGTTTCAGTTTGAATTTTAGTTAGTGAATCACATATTTGATTACTTTGATGCGACTTTCGAAAGTAGTTTTAGTTGTCCGCGTTTAAATTATTTGACTGCTTTTTTGTGAATACATAATATACTGTAAATTGCTTTACATTTGCTTTTATCTTTTTATGACATTAAGCGAGTGTTTATCATTGAAAAGAAACAGTTTATAATTTACAAAGAATGTGACTTCTAATAGTGTTGAACTTTTTGAATTTGGATATAAATAAAAGTGATAAACTTTTTTAATTTGGATAGCAATAAAATTATTATGCTTTTTGAATTTGGATATCAATACATAAATGTGTTTGTTAAGCTTGATGAATTTGTAATGTACTTTTTTTGGAATTTGGATATCAATTAAAGTGATAATCTTTCAATTTGGATATCAATAAATAATGTTGAATAATCAAATAGAGATTTAGGTTAATATACTATTATATCTCCATACAAACGACAGCCACTAAACCCTTTCCTTCATAGAGATTTAGGTTAATATACTATTATATCTCCATACAAACGACAGCCATTTAACCCTTTCCTTCATAGAGATTTAGGTTAATATACTATTATATCTCCATACAAACGACAGCCACTAAACCCTTTCCTTCATAGAGATTTAGGTTAATATACTATTATATCTCCATACAAACGACAGCCACTTAACCCTTTCCTTCATAGAGATTTAGGTTAATATACTATTATATATCCATACAAACAACAGCCATTTAACCCTTTCCTTCATAGAGATTTAGGTTAATATACTATTATATCTCCATACAAACGACAGCCATTTAACCCTTTCCTTCATAGAGATTTAGGTTAATATACTATTATATCTCCATACAAACGACAGCCATTTAACCCTTTCCTTCATAGAGATTTAGGTTAATATACTATTATATCTCCATACAAACGACAGCCACTTAACCCTTTCCTTCATAGAGATTTAGGTTAATATACTATTATATATCCATACAAACGACAGCCATTTAACCCTTTCCTTCATAGAGATTTAGGTTAATATACTATTATATCTCCATACAAACGACAGCCATTTAACCCTTTCCTTCATAGAGATTTAGGTTAATATACTATTATATCTCCATACAAACGACAGCCATTTAACCCTTTCCTTCATAGAGATTTAGGTTAATATACTATTATATCTCCATACAAACGACAGCCATTTAACCCTTTCCTTCATAGAGATTTAGGTTAATATACTATTATATCTCCATACAAATGACAGCCAATAGCTTAACCCTTTCCTTCATAGAGATTTAGGTTAATATACTATTATATCTCCATACAAATGACAGCCAATAGCTTAACCCTTTCCTTCATAGAGATTTAGGTTAATATACTATTATATCTCCATACAAACGACAGCCATTTAACCCTTTCCTTCATAGAGATTTAGGTTAATATACTATTATATCTCCATGCAAACGACAGCCATTTAACATTTTCCTTCATAGAGATTTAGGTTAATATACTATTGTATCTCCATACAAATGACAGCCACTTAACCCTTTCCTTCATAGAGATATAGGTTAATATACTATTATATATCCATACAAACAACAGCCATTTAACCCTTTCCTTCATAGAGATTTAGGTTAATATACTATTATATCTCCATACAAACGACAGCCATTGTTGGTTCACTTAAGTTTAATTTGCATATGAATTTCAATTCGAAGGAAATAAGGTTAGCATGTGGGACTTTAAAAAAACGAAGCCAGCATTAATATAATCCCATAAAGAAGTAATAATCCGCTCACCCACATAGTTTGCTGGTGGCGAAGGTCGCCCACATTAATAAGCTCAAAACATCATCATTAATAACAGTAGAGCCCTTGATCGGGTAATTTCTTCAAATGCATTCATCAATTACACATCATCAGGACAAATTCTTTTCATTTTCAAATTTGACTTAAAACAAATAACATAAATTCCAAAATAAATACTACAGTTGTAATTAAACAAGAGTAGCACCCCCATACATTATAAAAATCCTAGCAACATAGGCATGTCATGTCATTTCACATTAAACTTGACAAGTTTCACTTGACTTTTCCACATTTGACTTGGCCTTTTCATTGTGTCTTGGTGTTATAATAGTTACCCTATGAAATCAAGAGTTGCCCTTCGTCAACACAAATTGACTTTAAAAAAAAATATAAACAAAGTATTTTAAGCTGATTTATATCAAGCAATTTATACTTTAATTTGAATTAAATTAATGATTCATTCTCTTTAACATGTTTTCCAAACTATGTAACAAACACTATTGTGTTTTCTGGGTGAACAGATGGATCTGTATTCCAGTGGTAACACGCTGGACTGGTAATCCAGGGATCGCAGGTTCGATCCCCCGTCTGACCCTAATAAAATTAACAGTCTTTCAGATGGGACGTTAAACCGAGGTCTCGTGTCGGTGCTGTACACCGTGCACGTAAAAGAACCAGAGGAGACTCTGGAATGGTTCTCTGTCTGTATCATTGCACTATCCTCAAAAAATCTAAAATGACTAATCTCTTCAGGAGGCATCGCTCATATGGGCAACCGGTAGCGACGATAAATAAACGTAAAACACACACTTTCTGGGCGAATGGGAATTTATGTGATAAGAATAATTAAATATCAGATTTCTAGCATCATTAAAATCAGGTTAAAGTCATTCTTCGGACCTGATAAGAGAGGAGTCAGGTCAGTGGTTCAGTGGTTAACACCATGGACTGCGAATCCAAGAATCGCAGGTTCGATCCATGTCTGACCCTAATAATAGTAAGTCAGTCGTTCATGTAAAAAGAACCAGGGATGCTTCTGGAATCTTCTGTGTCCTCTTGCACTATCCTCCAAAACACAAAATTACAAATATAATTCTGGAGGCGAAACCCCGATTTAGCAGAAAATCTAAATAATTTTCACGTACATTTTATATAAGCTGGTATTTTTATACACAAAATGTTCACATAAAAATAAAACACAAATGTGTCAATTTTTAATTCTTATATATTACAGCATTTGTTTTTAAATAATCCATAAAAATAATACCGGTAGTCCTATTTAGGTTGATATTTTAAAAACTGAATTTTCTCAGAAAAAACCCCAACTCAATAAGCCATAAATATAACAGTCCCATTACGTTAATTAAAAATATAATGTTCTCTGAATTTTCTTTTATAAAACACTGATATATCAATTATTAATATCTGTAATAATCCAGTTCATAGTTTGAATAGTTTTCGAAATTACATGAACACAATTATAATATGAAATTACAGGAACACACTGATAATATGCTACCAAGAATCAGACTAATCAACAGTAGATGTTGTTAATTACGGTCAATACTGTTCAAATATATATCCACTATCTCTTACAATAACATAATCAATATTGGACAAATCACTCAAGTAAACACCGACCAATGGGTTACCAAGACAGTATCTGTGTAACATACACCAACCAATAGATTACCAACACAGTATCTGTGTATTATACTCATACCATATTATAATTATAATGTACGATATCACCCAATGATCATATAGTAACGGATAAGTTATCTGCGCTCATAATCAACAGATAGCAGGTTCGATCCCCGCGCATCAGTGGCCAAGTGGTTAGTTAACACGCTCGATTTATAATCCAAAAATAGCGTGTTCGATCTCCCCAAAGATCAGTGATCCATTGGTAAGGGGACTCATTGGTCCAGTGGTAAATAACAAGCATCATTGTCTTTCGAAGGAGACATTAACTCTTTCAACACCAAGTAACTGACATGGACTGGTCCATGATATTCATAAACCAATAAATGAAACAGAAAATCACATTCGGACCAGTTCATTTATCAAGATGGGTAATTTTGTCTAAAATTAGTAATACTACTGGCAAAAAGTGCAGATCCTGATGAGACGGCTCGTCACGAGCCGGCTCATCTGGATCTACACTTTTTATAAGCCTATATAGAGGTCTGTGGTGTTGAAAGGGTTAAACCAAGATCACATGTCTGTGCTTTACACCGTACAGTATGACCATAAATGAACCAGAGGATGCTCTGGAATGGGACCATTGCACTCTCGTCCAAAAACCTAAACTCACTAATCTAAAGCAATCTTTCGGACAGCTTCACTCATGTGGGCAACCGATAACGACAAATAAATAAACGCAATAACACACACAAAGGACCTCTTAACAGAACTATTGATATTTCGTTCATTTTGAATGCATCGATGACCAAGGGAACTCAAAGACCCGTCACAGACCCATCAAGATTATTGATAATTTAATGTCCAATATTGTTTGCCGTTTCTAAGATATAGTGGGTGGCTTCTGCACATATTTCTTGCATCAATAATTCATCAAAGAGAGTGGCAGATAAGATTTAAGAAACACTGAACCAATCCACAAGTCTCGCTACTGAAGCCTCTATCTCAAGTGCAATAAATACTATCCAGCACACTGCCTAACACATTCCCATCTAGACCAAGCAAGACCCATCTAGACCAAACAAGACCCATCTAGACCAAACCCATCTAGACCAAGCAAGACCCATCTAGACCAAGCAAGACCCATCTAGATCAAACCCATATAGAACAAGCAGGACCCATCTAGACCAAGCAGGACCAATCTAGACCAAGCAAGACCCACCTAGACCAAGCAGGACCCATCTAGACCAAGCAAGACCCATCTAGATCAAGCAAGACCCATCTAGACCAAGCAGGACCCATCTAGACCAAACCCATCTAGACCAAGCAGAACCCATCTAGACCAAGCAGGACCCATCTAGACCAAACCATCTAGACCAAGCAGGACCCATCTAGACCAGGCAAGACCCATCTAGACCAAGCAAGACCCTTCTAGACTAGACCAGCAAGCCATCTAGACCAAGCAAGACCAATCTAGACCAAGCAGGACCCATCTAGACCAAGCAGAACCCATCTAGACCAAGCCAGACCATCTAGACCAAGCAGGACCCATCTAGACCAAGCAGAACCCATCTAGACCAAGCAGAACCCATCTAGACCAAGCAGAACCCATCTAGACCAAGCAAGACCCATCTAGACCAAGCAGGAACCATCTAGACCAAGCAGGACCCATCTAGACCAAAACCCATCTAGACCAAGCAGGACCCATCTAGACCAAGCAAGACCCATCTAGACCAAGCAGGACCCATCTAGACAAGCAAGACCCATCTAGACCAAGCAAGTCTCAAGTGCAATAAATACCATCCAGCACACAGCTTAACACATTCCCAACTGTCCGTCTGATCTGGCTCTATGTTGTTTGCTATTCGGATATTGGAGCTAAAACACGTGGCTGAATAGCAAACAACATAGATCCTGATCAGACGAGGCATTACACCGCGGCTGATCTGGATCTATGTTGTTTGCTATTCGGATATTGGAGCTAAAACACGTGGCTGAATATGAATAGCAAACAACATAGATCCTGATCAGACGAGGCATTACACCGCGGCTGATCTGATCTATGTTGTTTGCTATTCGGATATTGGAGCGAAAACATGTGGCTGAATAGCAAACAACATAGATCCTGATCAGACGAGGCAGTACACCGCGGCTGATCTGGATCTATGTTGTTTGCGAATCTGATTTGATTTACTCAGCAAGCCTTGGCTGATCTGGAACTATGTTGTTTGCAAATGTGATTTTATTTACTCAGTAAGCCGTGACTGATCTGGAACTATGTTGTTTGCGAATCTGATTTTATTTACTCAGCTGAGTATGTAGTGTTGAAAGGGGTTAAGATAATGGTTATATAAGCAAACAATCTGCCAACGATTTTTCCTTTAAGCTTCCAATTTTTCCATATATGTTAGAATCAGCGCCGAGTCAATATTGGCTACCATAATATATCCGCAATACACAATTAAAGAGAAATCGAGTAAGCGAAAAAGTAGTCATTCAGTCAAATGTATCACACCTTTGTAACATGCAATCCCACGAGTCCAGCTCTACGCTACATTCCGATAAACACTCGAGTCCTGTCTCAATCATTACAGAAGGCATGGAGTTAAATGCTAAGCCAATACATTTGATTTTATACTCAATGTCCCTGTTATTGATACAAAGTAGATGACCTTTCATTATCTTGTCAATGTTGATTACCATTGTCACCTCTCTATCATTAAAGATTCTCTTTGTGTTACATCTTTAAACTGTGCGTTACATCTTTAACCTTAGGGTACATTTTCAACAAAAAAACGTGGTTTATAGAATTTGGATCAGTTGGCAGCTGAGTTAGAGTTTTTGTACTACATAATTATGACATATATAGCTAGCAGGGCTCATCCTAGAGGGTCTGGACTGGTAATCCAAGGATTGCAGATTTGATCCCCCATCTGACCCTAATAAAATTAACAGTCTTTCAGATGAAACTTTAAAACGAGGTCTCGTGTCGGTGCTGTACACCGTGCACGTAAAAGAACCAGAGTAGACTCTGGAATGGGTCTCTGTCTGTATCATTGCACTATCCTCCGAAAAGCTCAAATGACTAATCTCTTCAGGGGGCGTCGCTCATATGGGCAACCGGTAGCGACGATAAATAAACGCAAAACACACACATACTTTCTCTACCACGTTTTGAACTCAAAATCTATTCTGAGCCGACCCATCATATATCATTTCTAACTACTGGGCTTGCCTTCACTGAACTTCTTTCGTAAACCACTTCCTTGACAAATGGTATCAATTATAGCCTGCTACCCATTGAAGACCCACAACAAAAAGCAAGCCTGTATTACAGACAGCAAAATCCAAGTACCTTGTACCTATTGAACATGTTATCAAGGGCTTAATTTGAACATAATTAGAGGTTGTAATCTAAGACTTACAATTGTAATCCGGAGATGAAAAACTACTTGTGAAAATTGCCATCTTTTGACACGTTTCTGTCCGATAAAAGTTAAAGAGCCTGTGATTTAAACTTTGGGCTTCAATACGTCCTGATACGATCAGTTTGTTCGGGGATACTTTCAGTTAGTTAACAATGAGATGACTGACCTCATTATGAATAGCATCCTTAAGTACGTCTTTGGCAATTACAGAAGTTGTTGCTGCCCTTGAACTGTTGAACATGTTCCGAAAGATTTAAATGAGATTACAGAAATCGAGAGTTTAATGAAGTTTCGCAGCACTACTGTTGTTGTACACAATGACTACTGCTGTTGCCCTTGAACTGCTGAACATGTTAGGAAACATTTAGATGAGATAACAGAAAGTGAAAATGAAGCGAAAGTCTACAATGTAACATTTTCACAGATTACAGAGGTGAGATAACAAAGATTGAGAGTAGGGTTATTTTCACAACACTTGTCTGAATGACAACTATTGTTGACATTGAACTTTCTGAACATGTTCCAAAACACTTAGATGAGATAACAGAGTTTGGGAGTAGAGAAAAGTCTTTAATATTTTCCCAGCACTTGGCTGAATGACTATTGCTGTCCTTGAACTGTTATATGTATGTATGTTCAATTAATGTCAAACCCCTCTCGGGGACCTACACATTTTTCCTAGGCAGGCTTAGCCGACCTAAGCGATTAACCAGTACTAAGTGTGTGAGGTTCCTTGCTCAATGACACTACATACGTAGCCTTTCCGAGTATCGAATCCGGGACCGTTCGATTCCAAATCCGATGCTCTACCACTGGACGCCACACTGTTGAACATGTTCCGAAATATTTAGATGAGATATTTATTTAGATGAGATAACAGCAATTGAGAGCACACTAGCTTGCACAACCACTGCACTACCAAATGTAACAGCGACCAAACACTAAACTTTCAGCAATTTCTACTAGCCCAAAATGAAATTGACTAACCACCTGCTTTGGGATTACGGGTTACGATGAAATCTCAAAGGAGGAACTGAAGCAGTCCGTCATCAGCTGTTGCAGGATGGTCCATGATGTGGAGGCAAGCAGACAAGAAGGAGAGAGTAAAGTGTGTGGAGGCAAGCAGACAAGAAGGAGAGAGTAAAGTGTGTGGAAGCAAGCAGACAAGAAGGAGAGAGTAAAGTGTTTGTCCATTAAATTATAGTGAGGTAACCATGGTTACTGGAGCTGGACTGGTTATTTGGAGGCAAGCAGACAAGAAGGAGAGAGTAAAGTGTGTGGAAGCAAGCAGACAAGAAGGAGAGAGTAAAGTGTTTGTCCATTAAATTATAGTGAGGTAACCATGGTTACTGGAGCTGGACTGGTTATGTGGAGGCAAGCAGACAAGAAAGAGAGAGTGAGGTGTTTGTCCATTAAATTATAGTGACATAACCATGGTTACTGGATGGATAAACTATAGTGACATAACCATGGTTACTGGATGGATGGTTACTGGATGGATAAACTATAGTGACATAACCACGGTTACTGGATGGATGGTTACTGGATGGATAAACTATAGTGACATAACCATGGTTACTGGATGGATGGTTACTGGATGGATAAACAATAGTGACATAACCATGGTTATTGGATGTATCACGTGAATATGCATGTTATGCACCAAAAGTCTCAGGGACTGACAAGGAAATAAGGAGTCAATTTCACAAAAGACCTTAACTCGTTGCATGCTGGGTAAAGAAAGGCTATAAATAGTTCAAATAATTTTAGCAGATGACAATTCATTAGTGTGTACTTCTGATTTGTGACAGAAACCGAATGCTCTGGAATAACGACATAATACAATTTCATTTTAGCTCGATTGCGAAATAAGTTATTTCAACTTATATTAATCACTCTCGAGACCTCATTCCTGATGGAATCCATCGCCACGAGGAAAAGAGAAGAGGCAACGTGGAATTTAAATGCCTTGCCTAAGGGCACAATCGTAATGGCTCCAGCAGGGCTCATACTCCGGACCTTTCGCACCTGAAGCGAACGAGCATCCACTGCGCTATCACGACTTCCACAATTCTAATGAAACAGCATGACATATATTACTGTTATTTTAACTGCTAGCATGCAAGGAGTTTATACTTTATTTATTTTACAACGATTGCGAAGCAAGTTTTAACAACTTATATTAATCACTCTCATTGGCTCGGATGAAAGTGTAAATGTGGTCATTCGTGTGGGAGGAAACCGGAGAAAACCCACCTGTCCGATCTGGCGACCATCGTACCATCTCACATACTTCCCTATCCGAGGATCGAACCCGGGTCGCATTGGTGAGAAGCGGCGAGAGGAGTTGAGTTTCAGGGTAAGGCATATAAACAAATTAGGAGTGTGTTTTACGTTTATTTATCGTCGCTACCGGTTGCCCATATGAGCGACGCCTCCTGAAGATATTAGTCATTTTAGATTTTGAAGGATAGTGCATGATACAGACAGAGAACCATTCCAGAGTCTCCTCTGGTTCTTTTACGTGCACGGTGTAAAGCACCGATGCGAGACCACGGTTTAACGTCCCATCTGAAAGACTTAATTTTATTAGGGTCAGACGGGGAATCGAACCTGTGATCCCTGGATTACCAGTCCAACATGTAACCACTGGACTACAGATCCGTCTGTACAAATTAGGTGCTCTAAATATCCTATTCACTATTCTTATTTCGCGGGTAATTAAATTACATATAAATAGTTTTTTGGAGAAACCACTGCAAGAATGACTCATAGTCTGGACATAATCAAAGTGCTTGGTGATTGGCCAGATATTTGGCACTATAATCTTAGAGAATGGACACACAAACAGAACAGAAGCATGTTCCGAATGTTGCCAAGGAGATAAGCGACAGGTTAATCTCCCTAGAAAGTGATCATCTGACACTCTGGGAAACAGTTGGTGGTCTGGCAGAAACATCATGGTATTTAAGGGGGCATCTAAATCTAAGATGGTGCTAGATATTGCACACACAAAATACTAAATACAAACTAGAGGGTGCTAGCTACACTGGACATGGGTGCTAGCTACACTGTACATGGGTGCTAGCTACACTGTACATGGGTGCTAGCTACACTGTACATGGTGCTAGCTACACTGTACATGGGTGCTAGCTACACTGTACATGGGTGCTAGCTACACTGTACATGGATGCTAGCTACACTGTACATGGTGCTAGCTACACTGTACATGGGTGCTAGCTACACTGTACATGGGTGCTAGCTACACTGTACATGGGTGCTAGCTACACTGTACATTGGTGCTAGCTACACTGTACATTGGTGCTAGCTACACTGTACATGGATGCTAGCTACACTGCACATGGGTGCTAGCTACACTGTACATGGTGCTAGCTACACTGTACATTGGTGCTAGCTACACTGTACATGGGTGCTAGCTA
This sequence comes from Archivesica marissinica, assembly GCA_014843695.1. Taxonomy (NCBI): domain Eukaryota; kingdom Metazoa; phylum Mollusca; class Bivalvia; order Venerida; family Vesicomyidae; genus Archivesica; species Archivesica marissinica. The sequence continues at coordinate 23,791,878 of CM026392.1, read as the reverse complement.
CACTGTACATGGATGCTAGCTACACTGTACATGGGTGCTAGCTACACTGTACATGGCTGCTAACTACACTGTACATGGTGCTAGCTACACTGTACATTGGTGCTAGCTACACTGTACATGGGTGCTAGCTACACTGTACATGGGTGCTAGCTACACTGTACATGGATGCTAGCTACACTGTACATGGCTGCTAGCTACACTGTACATTGGTGCTAGCTACACTGTACATGGATGCTAGCTACACTGTACATGGGTGCTAGCTACACTGTACATGGGTGCTAGCTACACTGTACATGGTGCTAGCTACACTGTACATGGGTGGAGGAATAGGTAAAAGTCTATCTTATCTAAAAGAAGAAATAGAAGCAGAAAGAAAGAGAAACAAGAGGGCCATGATGGTCCTGTATTGCTCACCTGACTCATACCCCGGGGTCACCATTTTAACAACTCTGAAAGAGCATTGTACATCGATCAATCCTACAAAATGTTGGCCAAATAATTTTTATAACAATTACTTCAGAGTGATCACTTTGTCCATACCTTTGATTTGATATAAGACATGCCAATATTCACTCAAAAATGTCACCCCCCATTTGACCTCCCGTGCACGCCCATTTTTTGATCCCGGGTCACCTTTTGAACAACTTTGAAAGAGCATTGTACATTGATCATTCCTACCAAGATTCGCCAAAATCCAGCTGGCATTCGTGAGAACATTGTTTTAGAATTTGTGCTATTTTTAGATGGTGGCCATCTTGGATTTCAGGAGAACCTTATTTTAACAAGTTTGGAAAGGCTTCACTTAAGGATCATACAAGTCGAGTTTCTTGAACATTGGCTGATCAATTCATGAGAAGAAGACGTCTCATAAAATGTCGACATTTCGACCACCATCTTGGATGACATAATCATACCAATTTTTATGAAAGCTTCGATAACTTCGATTATAAGACATGACCGTATTCGCTCAAAAATTTCACCCCCCATTTGCCCTCCCAGGCACGCCCAATTTTGATCCCGGGTCACCTTTTGAACAACTTTGAAAGAGCATTGTACATCAATAATAATACGTTCACATTTGATCCCGGGGACACCATTTGAACAACTTTGAAAGAGCATTGCATATCGATGATTCCTACCAAGACTCGTCAAAATTCGTGAGAAGATATTTTAAGAATTTGTGGAGTAGATCGGCAATATCTTGGAAGGCATACACCCTTGCAGTAATCGTGCTTGATTGTCAGGTAGTTATGGTAACCAGTTATTATCTCCACACACAGGAAGCAGAGAAATATAACAGTACCACCATGGGTTTTTTTTTAAATAGTTAATTAAAAATGGACAGCTTTATCTGAATTTATGGCCAATAATGACCAATATCAATGCAAAACTGGAAATTGCTGGCCATGGAGAGATAGATGTTTGAGAAGGCATGAGTTGGTATTGGAGAGGTTTTGGGAAGGTATGAGATGGGATTGGAGAGATGTTTGTGAAGGCTTGAGATGGGATTTGAGAGATGTTTGTGAAGGCCTGAGATGGGATTTGAGAGATGTTTGTGAAGGCCTGAGATGGGATTTGAGAGATGTTTGTGAAGACCTGAGATAGGATTTGAGAGATGTTTGTGAAGGCCTGAGATGGGATTTGAGAGATGTTTGTGAAGGCATGAGTTGGTATTGGAGAGGTGTTTGAGAAGGCATGAGTTGGTATTGGAGAGGTGTTTGGGAAGGTATGAGATGGGATTGGAGAGGTGTTTGGGAAGGTATGAGGTGGGATTGGAGGTGTTTGAGAAGGCATGAGTTGGTATTGGAGAGGTGTTTGGGAAGGTATGAGATGGGATTGAAGAGATGCTTGGGAAGGTATGAGATGGGATTGGAGAGGTGTTTGGGAAGGCATGAGTTGGTATTGGAGAGGTGGTTGGGAAGGCATGAGTTGGTATTGGAGATATGTTTGGGAAGGTATGAGGTGGGATTGGAGAGAGGTTTGTGAGTGTATGAGGTGGGATTGGAGAGGTGTTTGGGAAGGCATGAGTTGGTATTGGAGAGGTGTTTGAGAAGGCATGAGTTGGTATTGGAGAGGTGTTTGGGAAGGTATGAGATGGGATTGGAGAGATGTTTGTGAAGGCTTGAGATGGGATTTGAGAGATGTTTGTGAAGGCCTGAGATGGGATTTGAGAGATGTTTGTGAAGGCCTGAGATGGGATTTGAGAGATGTTTGTGAAGACCTGAGATAGGATTTGAGAGATGTTTGTGAAGGCCTGAGATGGGATTTGAGAGATGTTTGTGAAGGCATGAGTTGGTATTGGAGAGGTGTTTGAGAAGGCATGAGTTGGTATTGGAGAGGTGTTTGGGAAGGTATGAGATGGGATTGGAGAGGTGTTTGGGAAGGTATGAGGTGGGATTGGAGGTGTTTGAGAAGGCATGAGTTGGTATTGGAGAGGTGTTTGGGAAGGTATGAGATGGGATTGGAGAGGTGTTTGGGAAGGTATGAGATGGGATTGGAGAGATGTTTGTGAAGGCTTGAGATGGGATTTGAGAGATGTTTGTGAAGGCCTGAGATGGGATTTGAGAGATGTTTGTGAAGGCCTGAGATGGGATTTGAGAGATGTTTGTGAAGACCTGAGATAGGATTTGAGAGATGTTTGTGAAGGCCTGAGATGGGATTTGAGAGATGTTTGTGAAGGCATGAGTTGGTATTGGAGAGGTGTTTGAGAAGGCATGAGTTGGTATTGGAGAGGTGTTTGGGAAGGTATGAGATGGGATTGGAGAGGTGTTTGGGAAGGTATGAGGTGGGATTGGAGGTGTTTGAGAAGGCATGAGTTGGTATTGGAGAGGTGTTTGGGAAGGTATGAGATGGGATTGGAGAGATGTTTGTGAAGGCTTGAGATGGGATTTGAGAGATGTTTGTGAAGGCCTGAGATGGGATTTGAGAGATGTTTGTGAAGGCCTGAGATGGGATTTGAGAGATGTTTGTGAAGACCTGAGATAGGATTTGAGAGATGTTTGTGAAGGCCTGAGATGGGATTTGAGAGATGTTTGTGAAGGCATGAGTTGGTATTGGAGAGGTGTTTGAGAAGGCATGAGTTGGTATTGGAGAGGTGTTTGGGAAGGTATGAGATGGGATTGGAGAGGTGTTTGGGAAGGTATGAGGTGGGATTGGAGGTGTTTGAGAAGGCATGAGTTGGTATTGGAGAGGTGTTTGGGAAGGTATGAGATGGGATTGAAGAGATGCTTGGGAAGGTATGAGATGGGATTGGAGAGGTGTTTGGGAAGGCATGAGTTGGTATTGGAGAGGTGTTTGGGAAGGCATGAGTTGGTATTGGAGATATGTTTGGGAAGGTATGAGGTGGGATTGGAGAGAGGTTTGTGAGTGTATGAGGTGGGATTGGAGAGGTGTTTGGGAAGGCATGAGTTGGTATTGGAGAGGTGTTTGAGAAGGCATGAGTTGGTATTGGAGAGGTGTTTGGGAAGGTATGAGATGGGATTGGAGAGATGTTTGTGAAGGCTTGAGATGGGATTTGAGAGATGTTTGTGAAGGCCTGAGATGGGATTTGAGAGATGTTTGTGAAGGCCTGAGATGGGATTTGAGAGATGTTTGTGAAGACCTGAGATAGGATTTGAGAGATGTTTGTGAAGGCCTGAGATGGGATTTGAGAGATGTTTGTGAAGGCATGAGTTGGTATTGGAGAGGTGTTTGAGAAGGCATGAGTTGGTATTGGAGAGGTGTTTGGGAAGGTATGAGATGGGATTGGAGGTGTTTGGGAAGGTATGAGGTGGGATTGGAGGTGTTTGAGAAGGCATGAGTTGGTATTGGAGAGGTGTTTGGGAAGGTATGAGATGGGATTGGAGAGGTGTTTGGGAAGGTATGAGGTGGGATTGGAGGTGTTTGAGAAGGCATGAGTTGGTATTGGAGAGGTGTTTGGGAAGGTATGAGATGGGATTGAAGAGATGCTTGGGAAGGTATGAGATGGGATTGGAGAGGTGTTTGGGAAGGCATGAGTTGGTATTGGAGAGGTGTTTGGGAAGGCATGAGTTGGTATTGGAGAGGTGTTTGGGAAGGCATGAGTTGGTATTGGAGAGGTGTTTGGGAAGGCATGAGTTGGTATTGGAGAGGTGTTTGAGAAGGCATGAGTTGGTATTGGAGAGGTGTTTGGGAAGGTATGAGATGGGATTGGAGAGATGTTTGTGAAGGCCTGAGATGGGATTTGAGAGATGTTTGTGAAGGCCTGAGATGGGATTTGAGAGATGTTTGTGAAGGCCTGAGATGGGATTTGAGAGGTGTTTGTAAAGGCCTGAGATGGGATTTGAGATATGTTTGGGAAGGTATGAGATTGAAGAGATGTTTGGGAAGGTATGAGATGGGATTGGAGAGATGTTTGTGAAGGCACGAGTTGGTATTGGATAGATGTTTGTGAAGGCGTGAGATGGGATTGGAGAGATGTTTGGGAAGGTATGAGATGGGATTGGATAGATGTGTATGGGAAGGTATGAGATGGGATTGAAGAGATGTTTGGGAAGGTATGAGATGGGATTTGATAGATGTGTATGGGAAGGTATGAGATGGGATTGAAGAGATGTTTGTGAAGGTATGAGATGGGATTGGTGAGATGTTTGTGAAGGTATGAGCTGGGATTGGAGAGATGTTTGTGAAGGTATGAGATGGGATTGGAGAGATGTGTATGGGAAGGTATGAGATGGGATTGAAGAGATGCTTGGGAAGGTATGAGATGGGATTGGAGAGATGTTTGGGAAGGTATGAGATGGGATTGGATAGATGTGTATGGGAAGGTATGATATGGGATTGAAGAGATGCTTGGGAAGGTATGAGATGGGATTGGAGAGATGTTTGGGAAGGTACAAGATGTGATTGGATAGATGTGCATGGGAAGGTATGAGATGGGATTGCAGAGATGTTTGGGAAGGCATGAGATGGGATTGGAGAGATGTGTATGGGAAGGTATGAGATGGGATTGGAGAGATGTTTGGGAAGGCATGAGATGGGATTGGAGAGATGTTTGGGAAGGTGTGAGATGGGATTGGAGAGATGTGTATGGGAAGGTATGAGATGGGATTGGAGAGATGTGTTTGTGAAGGTGTTAGATGGGATTGGAATGTTGTCTGTGGGAAGGTGTTAGATGGGATTGGAATGTTGTCTGTGGGAAGGTGTTAGATGGGATTGGAGTGTTGTCTATGGGAAGGTATGAGATGGGATTGGAGTGTTGTCTATGGGAAGGTATGAGATGGGATTGGGGTGTTGTCTATGGGAAGGTATGAGATGGGATTGGAGTGTTGTCTGTGGGAAGGTGTTAGATGGGATTGGAGTGTTGTCTGTGGGAAGGTGTTAGATGGGATTGGAGAGTTGTCTGTGGGAAGGTGCTAGATGGGATTGGAGAGCTGTCTGTGGGAAGGTGTTAGATGGGATTGGAGAGCTGTCTGTGGGAAGGTGTTAGATGGGATTAGAGTGTTGTCTGTGGGAAGGTGTTAGATGGGATTGGAGAGCTATCTGTGGGAAGGTGTTAGATGGGATTGGAGAGATGTGTATGGGAAGGTATGAGATGGGATTGGAGAGATGTTTGGGAAGGCATGAGATGGGATTGGAGAGATGTTTGGGAAGGTGTGAGATGGGATTGGAGAGATGTTTGGAAAGGTATGAGATGGGATTGGAGAGATGTATTTGTGAAGGTATGAGATGGGATTGGAGAGATGTGTTTGTGAAGGTGTTAGATGGGATTGGAATGTTGTCTGTGGGAAGGTGCTAGATGGGATTGGGGTGTTGTCTGTGGGAAGGTGCTAGATGGGATTGGAGTGTTGTCTGTGGGAAGGTGCTAGATGGGATTGGGGTGTTGTCTGTGGGAAGGTGTTAGATGGGATTGGAGTGTTGTCTATGGGAAGGTATGAGATGGGATTGGGGTGTTGTCTATGGGAAGGTATGAGATGGGATTGGAGTGTTGTCTGTGGGAAGGTGTTAGATGGGATTGGAGAGTTGTCTGTGGGAAGGTGCTAGATGGGATTGGAGAGCTGTCTGTGGGAAGGTGTTAGATGGGATTGGAGTGTTGTCTGTGGGAAGGTGTTAGATGGGATTGGAGAGTTGTCTGTGGGAAGGTGTTAGATGGGATTGGAGATCTGTCTGTGGGAAGGTGTTAGATGGGATTGGAGTGTTGTCTGTGGGAAGGTGTTAGATGGGATTGGAGAGCTGTATGTGGGAAGGTGTTAGATGGGATTGGAGAGATGTCTGTGGGAAGGTGTTAGATGGGATTGGAGAGCTATCTGTGGAAAGGTGTTAGATGGGATTGGAGAGCTGTCTGTGGGAAGGTGTTAGATGGGATTGGAGAGTTGTCTGTGGGAAGGTGTTAGATGGGATTGGAGAGCTGTCTGTGGGAAGGTGTTAGATGGGATTGGAGAGCTGTCTGTGGGAAGGTGTTAGATGGGATTGGAGAGCTGTCTGTGGGAAGGTGTTAGATGGGATTGGAGTGTTGTCTGTGGGAAGGTGTTAGATGGGATTGGAGTGTTGTCTGTGGGAAGGTATGAGATGGGATTGGGGTGTTGTCTATGGGAAGGTATGAGATGGGATTGGAGTGTTGTCTATGGGAAGGTATGAGATGGGATTGGGGTGTTGTCTGTGGGAAGGTGTTAGATGGGATTGGAGAGATGTCTGTGGGAAGGTGTTAGATGGGATTGGAGAGCTGTCTGTGGGAAGGTGTTAGATGGGATTGGAGAGTTGTCTGTGGGAAGGTGTTAGATGGGATTGGAGAGCTGTCTGTGGGAAGGTGTTAGATGGGATTGGAGAGCTGTCTGTGGGAAGGTGTTAGATGGGATTGGAGAGTTGTCTGTGGGAAGGTGTTAGATGGGATTGGAGAGCTGTCTGTGGGAAGGTGTTAGATGGGATTGGAGAGCTGTCTGTGGGAAGGTGTTAGATGGGATTGGAGAGCTGTCTGTGGGAAGGTGTTAGATGGGATTGGAGAGCTGTCTGTGGGAAGGTGTTAGATGGGATTGGAGAGCTATCTGTGGGAAGGTGTTAGATGGGATTGGAGAGCTGTCTGTGGGAAGGTGTTAGATGGGATTGGAGAGCTATCTGTGGGAAGGTGTTAGATGGGATTGGAGAGCTGTCTGTGGGAAGGTGTTAGATGGGATTGGAGAGCTGTCTGTGGGAAGGTGTTAGATGGGATTGGAGAGCTGTCTGTGGGAAGGTGTTAGATGGGATTGGAGAGTTGTCTGTGGGAAGGTGTTAGATGGGATTGGAGAGCTGTCTGTGGGAAGGTGTTAGATGGGATTGGAGTGCTGTCTGTGGGAAGGTGTTAGATGGGATTGGAGAGCTGTCTGTGGGAAGGTGTTAGATGGGATTGGAGAGCTGTCTGTGGGAAGGTGTTAGATGGGATTGGAGAGCTGTCTGTGGGAAGGTGTTAGATGGGATTGGAGAGTTGTCTGTGGGAAGGTGTTAGATGGGATTGGAGAGCTGTCTGTGGGAAGGTGTTAGATGGGATTGGAGAGCTGTCTGTGGGAAGGTGTTAGATGGGATTGGAGTGTTGTCTGTGGGAAGGTGTTAGATGGGATTGGAGAGTTGTCTGTGGGAAGGTGTTAGATGGGATTGGAGAGCTGTCTGTGGGAAGGTGTTAGATGGGATTGGAGAGCTGTCTGTGGGAAGGTGTTAGATGGGATTGGAGAGTTGTCTGTGGGAAGGTGTTAGATGGGATTGGAGAGCTGTCTGTGGGAAGGTGTTAGATGGGATTGGAGAGCTGTCTGTGGGAAGGTGTTAGATGGGATTGGAGTGTTGTCTGTGGGAAGGTGTTAGATGGGATTGGAGTGTTGTCTGTGGGAAGGTATGAGATGGGATTGGAGTGTTGTCTATGGGAAGGTATGAGATGGGATTGGAGTGTTGTCTATGGGAAGGTATGAGATGGGATTGGGGTGTTGTCTGTGGGAAGGTGTTAGATGGGATTGGAGAGATGTCTGTGGGAAGGTGTTAGATGGGATTGGAGAGCTGTCTGTGGGAAGGTGTTAGATGGGATTGGAGAGTGTCTGTGGGAAGGTGTTAGATGGGATTGGAGTGCTGTCTGTGGGAAGGTGTTAGATGGGATTGGAGAGTTGTCTGTGGGAAGGTGGTAGATGGGATTGGAGAGCTGTCTGTGGGAAGGTGTTAGATGGGATTGGAGAGCTGTCTGTGGGAAGGTGTTAGATGGGATTGGAGTGTTGTCTGTGGGAAGGTGTTAGATGGGATTGGAGATCTGTCTGTGGGAAGGTGTTAGATGGGATTGGAGTGTTGTCTGTGGGAAGGTATGAGATGGGATTGGGGTGTTGTCTATGGGAAGGTATGAGATGGGATTGGGGTTTTGTCTGTGGGAAGGTGTTAGATGGGATTGGAGAGATGTCTGTGGGAAGGTGCTAGATGGGATTGGAGAGTTGTGTGTGGGAAGGTTTTAGATGGGATTGGAGAGCTGTCTGTGGGAAGGTGTTAGATGGGATTGGAGAGCTGTCTGTGGGAAGGTGTTAGATGGGATTGGAGTGTTGTCTGTGGGAAGGTGTTAGATGGGATTGGAGTGTTGTCTATGGGAAGGTGTTAGATGGGATTGGAGAGCTGTTTGTGGGAAGGTGTTAGATGGGATTGGAGAGCTATCTATGGGAAGGTGTTAGATGGGATTGGAGAGCTGTCTGTGCGAAGGTGTTAGATGGGATTGGAGAGCTATCTGTGGGAAGGTGTTAGATGGGATTGGAGAGCTATCTGTGGGAAGGTGTTAGATGGGATTGGAGAGCTATCTGTGGGAAGGTGTTATATGGGATTGGAGAGCTATCTATGGGAAGGTGTTAGATGGGATTGGAGAGCTATCTGTGGGAAGGTGTTAGATGGGATTGGAGTGATGTCTGTGGGAAGGTGTTAGATGGGATTGGAGTGATGTCTGTGGGAAGGTGTTAGATGGGATTGGAGAGCTGTATGTGGGAAGGTGTTAGATGGGATTGGAGAGCTGTCTGTGGGAAGGTGTTAGATGGGATTGGAGAGCTGTCTGTGGGAAGGTGTTAGATGGGATTGGAGAGTTGTCTGTGGGAAGGTGTTAGATGGGATTGGAGAGCTGTCTGTGGGAAGGTGTTAGATGGGATTGGAGTGCTGTCTGTGAGAAGGTGTTAGATGGGATTGGAGAGTTGTCTGTGGGAAGGTGTTAGATGGGATTGGAGAGCTGTCTGTGGGAAGGTGCTAGATGGGATTGGAGAGCTGTCTGTGGGAAGGTGTTAGATGGGATTGGAGTGTTGTCTGTGGGAAGGTGTTAGATGGGATTGGAGTGTTGTCTGTGGGAAGGTATGAGATGGGATTGGGGTGTTGTCTATGGGAAGGTATGAGATGGGATTGGAGTGTTGTCTATGGGAAGGTATGAGATGGGATTGGGGTGTTGTCTGTGGGAAGGTGTTAGATGGGATTGGAGAGATGTCTGTGGGAAGGTGTTAGATGGGATTGGAGAGCTATCTGTGGGAAGGTGCTAGATGGGATTGGAGAGTTGTGTGTGGGAAGGTGTTAGATGGGATTGGAGAGCTGTCTGTGGGAAGGTGTTAGATGGGATTGGAGAGCTGTATGTGGGAAGGTGTTAGATGGGATTGGAGTGTTGTCTGTGGGAAGGTGTTAGATGGGATTGGAGTGTTGTCTATGGGAAGGTGTTAGATGGGATTGGAGAGCTGTTTGTGGGAAGGTGTTAGATGGGATTGGAGAGCTATCTATGGGAAGGTGTTAGATGGGATTGGAGAGCTGTCTGTGCGAAGGTGTTAGATGGGATTGGAGAGCTATCTGTGGGAAGGTGTTAGATGGGATTGGAGAGCTATCTGTGGGAAGGTGTTAGATGGGATTGGAGAGCTATCTGTGGGAAGGTGTTAGATGGGATTGGAGAGCTATCTATGGGAAGGTGTTAGATGGGATTGGAGAGCTATCTGTGGGAAGGTGTTAGATGGGATTGGAGTGATGTCTGTGGGAAGGTGTTAGATGGGATTGGAGTGATGTCTGTGGGAAGGTGTTAGATGGGATTGGAGAGCTGTATGTGGGAAGGTGTTAGATGGGATTGGAGAGCTGTCTGTGGGAAGGTGTTAGATGGGATTGGAGAGATGTCTGTGGGAAGGTGTTAGATGGGATTGGAGAGATGTCTGTGGGAAGGTGTTAGATGGGATTGGAGAGCTGTATGTGGGAAGGTATGAGATGTGATAACATACAGTTTTTCTATGTATGTGTCATTCTATCCTTGATGGCTATGGCTTCAGCTACTTATTTAGTTATAATAAAATTATATTAGTTGGGAAATTCTTCTTCTTGCAGACATGTGTATTTGATATTTAATGGCATTACCATTGTTAAATATCCAATACCATCTTATATATCTTCCGTGTTCGCAGATTATTAAGTGGTCAAAGGCAATCGACGAATGTTGAAAGAACTTGTTGTTTGCCCGATTTCCTTCTATGAACGATTGTGTACATTGGTATAGAGCAAATAAAATATAATAAAACTAAACTGTTTGTAGAACGTCCCGTTTCCTTAAGTAATGTTAATCCTTTCCTCACATAAAAGCACCTCATGTCGACATTACCAATACCAATTAAATTCGTCTATACAAATTTATTTTAGCTCAATTTCGAAACAAGTTCTTACAACTTATATTAATCTAAATCACTCTCGAGAACTCATTCCTGAAGGAATCCATCGCCACGAGGGTGAGAGAAGAGACAATGTGGAACTTAAATGCCTTGCTTGCCAAAGGGCACAATCGTAACGGCTCCAGCGGGGCTCAAACTCCGAGCCTTTCGCAACTGAAGCGAACACGCACTGGTTCCCAAACATGCAATTTATACATGATCTGGTGTCCATTATATAAACCAGTCTTATATGCGAGTACAAGGCAAAACACACATATTTCAGGACCAAAGTAGGGGGGGTCGTCTTATAGAAGAGATCGCCTTATAGGTGAACATGGACGCTTATGTTATATTTCGGGTTTTACGCCTGCATCAGCACCATTTCGGGCTATATCGCCGGCGGGCAGTTTACTTAACAGCACCTTTCCTGGGCAGACTCCAGCGGTTAACCAGTACTTGGGTGCACAAACCTCCGTAAGAAACTGCCAACTTTTTAATATAAATGAGACACGGCCTGAGTGGGGCTCGAACCAGTGACCATCAGTGATGATAGGTTACAGTGGTATACAAGTCAGCGACCATAACCACAATATCACTACTTGTATGTTTGTATACGGTGAAAGGTGAAGCCTTTAATAACCACAATATCACTACTTGTATGTTTGTATACGGTGAAAGGTGAAGCTTTTAATAACCACAATATCACTACTTGTATGTTTGTATACGGTGAAAGGTTAAGCCTTTAATAACCACAATATCACTACTTGTATGTTTGTATACGGTGAAAGGTGAAGCCTTTAATAACCACAATATCACTACTTGTATGTTTGTATACGGTGAAAGGTGAAGCCTTTAATAACCACAATATCACTACTTGTATGTTTGTATACGGTGAAAGGTGAAGCCTTAATAACCACAATCACTACTTGTATGTTGTATACGGTGAAAGGTGAAGCCTTTAATAACCAATATCACTACTTGTATGTTTGTATACGGTGAAAGGTGAAGCCTTTAATAACCACAATATCACTACTTGTATGTTTGTATATGGTGAAAGGTGAAGCCTTTAATAACCACAATATCACTACTTGTATGTTTGTATACGGTGAAAGGTGAAGCCTTTAATAACCACAATATCACTACTTGTATGTTTGTATACGGTGAAAGGTGAAGCCTTTAATAACCACAATATCACTACTTGTATGTTTGTATACGGTGAAAGGTGAAGCCTTTAATAACCACAATATCACTACTTGTATGTTTGTATACGGTGAAAGGTGAAGCCTTTAATAACCACAATATCACTACTTGTATGTTTGTATACGGTGAAAGGTTAAGCCTTTAATAACCACAATATCACTACTTGTATGTTTGTATACGGTGAAAGGTGAAGCCTTTAATAACCACAATATCACTACTTGTATGTTTGTATACGGTGAAAGGTGAAGCCTTTAATAACCACAATATCACTACTTGTATGTTTGTATACGGTGAAAGGTTAAGCCTTTAATAACCACAATATCACTACTTGTATGTTTGTATACGGTGAAAGGTGAAGCCTTTAATAACCACAATATCACTACTTGTATGTTTGTATACGGTGAAAGGTGAAGCCTTTAATAACCACAATATCACTACTTGTATGTTTGTATACGGTGAAAGGTTTAATTTTGAGTGTATAATAAGGATAATAGAATAGACAATGGAGGTTTTCAGCTGCTTAATTAAACACTTTCAACACCACAGGCCTCTAAATAGGCTTACAAAAAGTGTAGATCCAGATGAGCCGGCTCATGACAAGCCGTTTCATCAAGATCTGCACTTTTTGCCAGTAATATTACTATTTTTTTAGACAAAATTTACGCATTTTAATAAATAAACTGGTTCAAATTTAATATTCGTACTAATTTATTGGTCTAAAAATAGCATGCACCACCAGTCCATGTCAGTTACTTGGTGTTGAATGGGTTAAATATCACGCACCACCAGTCCATGTCAGTTACTTGGTGTTGAATGGGTTAAATATCATGCACAACCAGTCATTGTCAGTTACTTGGTGTTGAATGAGTTAAATATCATACACCACCAGTCATTGTCAGTTACTTGGTGTTGAATGGGTTAAATAGCACGCACCACCAGTCCATGTCAGTTACTTGGTGTTGAATGGGTTAAATATCATGCACCAGTCCATGTCAGTTACTTGGTGTTGAATGGGTTAAATATCATGCACCACCAGTCCATGTCAGTTACTTGGTGTTGAATGGGTTAAATATCATGCACCACCAGTCCATGTCAGTTACTTGGTGTTGAATGGGTTAAATATCACGCACCACCAGTCCATGTCAGTTACTTGGTGTTGAATGGGTTAAATATCATGCACCACCAGTCCATGTCAGTTACTTGGTGTTGAATGGGTTAAATATCACGCACCACCAGTCCATGTCAGTTACTTGGTGTTGAATGGGTTAAATATCACGCACCACAAGTCCATGTCAGTTACTTGGTGTTGAATGGGTTAAATATCATGCACCACAAGTCCATGTCAGTTACTTGGTGTTGAATGGGTTAAATATCACGCACCACAAGTCCATGTCAGTTACTTGGTGTTGAATGGGTTAAATATCACGCACCACAAGTCCATGTCAGTTACTTGGTGTTGAATGGGTTAAATAGCATGCACAACCAGTCCATGTCAGTTACTTGGTGTTGAATGGGTTAAATATCATGCACCACCAGTCCATGTCAGTTACTTGGTGTTGAATGGGTTAAATATCATGCACCACCAGTCCATGTCAGTTACTTGGTGTTGAATGGGTTAAATATCATGCACCACCAGTCCATGTCAGTTACTTGGTGTTGAATGGGTTAAATATCACGCACCACAAGTCCATGTCAGTTACTTGGTGTTGAATGGGTTAAATAGCATGCACCACCAGTCCATGTCAGTTACTTGGTGTTGAATAGGTAAAATATCATGCACCACCAGTCCATGTCAGTTACTTGGTGTTGAATAGGTTAACTATCATGCACCACCAGTCCATGTCAGTTACTTGGTGTTGAATAGGTTAAATATCATGCACCACCAGTCCATGTCTGTTACTTGGTGTTGAATAGGTTAAATATCATGCACCACCAGTCCATGTCAGTTACTTGGTGTTGAATAGGTTAAATATCATGCACCACTAGTCCATGTCAGTTACTTGGTGTTGAATAGGTTAAATATCATGCACCACCAGTCCATCTCTTCTGGTACTTTTACATGCACGGTGTAAAGCACCGAAACAATATCTCGGTTTAAAGTCCCTTCGGAAAAAGACTGTTAATTTTATTTGGGTCAGACATGGGGGGGGGGGGAAGGGGGGATAGGGGATCAAATGAGATTTAAACCATTACTAGTATCTATAAAAAAAATGACATATTTTATGACAGCCATGTGCCAAGATAATGACAACAGCTGGTGTATATATCCTATGCCATTAAACTGTCCATAAAGCAAAAAGATACTCATAAACTGACCACAAACTTGACCATAAAATGACCGCCTGGTAAATGAATAACTTGATCTTAATGTACTCTGCCGACTCCCATTTTATCATTTCATCAAATTTAGTATTAAAATAAAGTGCATGAAGTTTTACTGCTATTCTTCACTTGAGATATCACCCAGGGGTGCATTGTATCTCTATGACTGAGAGGCTGCATTTCAAAAATATGGTTATCTCTATTTTACAGGAAAGTGAAGTGAATATCACACCACCGTACCCACTACTGTTTTCTAGAATATCTCACCACCCAACCCACTATTGTTTTCATGAATATCTCACCACCCAACCCACTATTGTTTTCATGAATATCTCACCACCCAACCCACTATTGTTTTCATGAATATCTCACCACCCAACCCACTATTGTTTTCATGAATATCTCACCACCCAACCCACTATTGTTTTCATGAATATCTCACCACCCAACCCACTATTGTTTTCATGAATATCTCACCACCCAACCCACTATTGTTTTCATGAATATCTCACCACCCAACCCACTATTGTTTTCATGAATATCTCACCACCCAACCCACTATTGTTTTCATGAATATCTCACCACCCAACCCACTATTGTTTTCATGAATATCTCACCACCCAACCCACTATTGTTTTCATGAATATCTCACCACCCAACCCACTATTGTTTTCATGAATATCTCACCACCCAACCCACCTACTGTTTTCATGAATCACACCACCCAACCCACTATTGTTTTCATGAATATCTCACCACCCAACCCACTACTGTTTTCTAGAATATCTCACCACCCAACCCACTATTGTTTTCATGAATCACACCACCCAACCCACTACTGTTTTCATGAATATCTCACCACCCAACCCACTACTGTTTTCATGAATATCTCACCACCCAACCCACTACTGTTTTCTAGAATATCTCACCACCCAACCCACTATTGTTTTCATGAATATCCCACCATCAAACCCCACTACTGTTTTCATGAATATCTCACCACCCAACCCCACTACTGTTTTCATGAATATCACACCATCCAACCCACTACTGTTTTCATAATAATAATCATGCAGCGTTCGTGAAGAATTGACATGTTTTATTTCGACCATGGGCAAAATAACCAACCTAGGGACTCTGATTTTGCAGTTTCGTGGCCCCCACTTCACACCTCCGAACAATATTTCAGGCATGGATGGGTACCCGGTTAGAAGCATTGACCATCAGAAAGCCAGATGCTTCTTCACATTTAAGAATTTGACACCCCAGCAAGCCAGACAGCTTCCTCACATTTACGAATTTGGCACCCCCCCCCCCCCAGTGAGATTCAACCTACAGTGGTGAGGGGCGAGTGACTTGAAGCGAACGTCTTTAACCACTCAGCCTACTCATTAAAGCGACATTACATCCCAAAAAGCAAATAAAATGCATTTTTTCACATATAAATGCATAGCTACTACAAATTCTTCTGTATATATTCGAACACTAACATTGAATCAATAAACAGTGTTTTTGTGGTATACAAACTTTCAAGAGTGACAGTAGGATTTCATATAGCAGTCATACACGCTCCTGAATTGACATGTGTTGTCATTGGAGTCAATACTAAACACGCTATACTTTCGTTTAGAGATAATTTAACTGAGATTAGTCTACAAATAAATATGCATAGGCACACATGCGAGATAATCACGGTAAATATGTACTATGTTTATTTGTTGAAATACTCAGTTTTTGAGGCAAATATTTGGGAAAGAATTATACTATATAATAGCAAATTACATTCTGCAGACATTTGTGTTTTCACCGATGTAGTGTCGCTTTAAGGATAAATACATAATATGGGTGTCGCTTTAAGCATAAATACATAATATGGGTGTCGCTTTAAGGATAAATACATAATATGGGTGTCGCTTTAAGGATAAATACATAATATGGGTGTCGCTGTAAGGATAAATACATAATATGGGTGTCGCTTTAAGGATAAATACATAATATGGGTGTCGCTTTAAGGATAAATACATAATATGGGTGTCGCTTTAAGGATAAATACATAATATGGGTGTCGCTTTAAGCATAATATGGGTGTCGCCGATGTAGTGTCGCTTTAAGCATAAATACATAATATGGGTGTCGCCGATGTAGTGTCGCTTTAAGCATAAATACATAATATGGGTGTCGCTTTAAGGGTATATCATCATGTACTTTAATTATGCTCATATTAATATAGTATGCAAATGATAGGTAAGAAAGACAGGTGAATGTGTACAAACTATACCCAAAGCTACTACAACCTATTGTTAGCTGCTATCAATGTACATGTCTATGTTTATACAACCTATTGTTAGCTGCTATCAATGTACATGTCTATGTTTATACAACCTATTGTTAGCTGCTATCAATCTACATGTCTATGTTTATACAACCTATTGTTAGTTGCTATCAATGTACATGTCTATGTTTATACAACCTATTGTTAGCTGCTATCAATGTACATGTCTATGTTTATACAACCTATTGTTAGCTGCTATCAATCTACATGTCTATGTTTATACAACCTATTGTTAGCTGCTATCAATGTACATGTCTATGTTTATACAACCTATTGTTAGCTGCTATCAATGTACATGTCTATGTTTATACAACCTATTGTTAGTTGCTATCAATGTACATGTCTATGTTTATACAACCTATTGTTAGCTGCTATCAATGTACATGTCTATGTTTATACAACCTATTGTTAGCTGCTATCAATGTACATGTCTATGTTTATACAACCTATTGTTAGTTGCTATCAATGTACATGTGTCTATGTTTATACAACCTATTGTTAGCTGCTAACAATGTACATGTCTATGTTTATCATCCGCACCAGGGGGGGGTAGCAGCGGGAACTTATTGGCACAGACAATTAATCTATTGGGCAGACAGGGAGGTGGGGAAATGGAATTATTCTGCAAAAAAAATATACATTAATACTGGCCTAAATTAATGTGCAATTCTACCAGTTACCTACTAGCAGGTTCAGTGTGGATGAGTGGGGGGGGGGGGTGGGGGAGGGCACAATCGCAATTCTCTCCCAAATCCTTTTCTGGAACGAACCATTGCCCACGGGCCAGACCCCCCAAGTTACTCATGCTCACCCTTTCAGTAAATGCCAAATTGTCATGACAACCTATATTACTAAAAACATTATCCCCAACCACCCCCCCCCTCCACCCTCCCCTCCCTCTACAGAATGTCTCGGAGAATTGGTAGGCTTCCGGCTCTATTTCAATGAATTTGTTTATTACTTAGGTTTATTTAACATCGCTACCAGTTGCCCATTTGCCCCACAGGGATTCGGCACGTTTGGTGGTACTAGTATATATACTTAAATATATATACTAGTACCACCAAACGTGCCGAATCCCTGTGATTTGCCCACCTAGGCTAACACATTTCCTGGGTAGGCTACAGCGGTTAACCAGTACTTGGTGCACCAACCTCTGTAAGAAACTGCCAACTTTTTCATATAAAGAGACCCTCGAACCCTTGACCATCAGTGATGATAGGTTACTTTGGTATACAAGTCAGCAACCGTAACCACTCGAGCACGGAGGCGGTCAGCACCAGGAATGAATACAATACCACATTATATAAATCCAGCGAGAAATCACTCTAAACCCACCATGTACCAACCAAACTACCAAACACAAGACAATATAATAATATATCAAGAGATTTCTCAAAATGTTGTCTATCCAAAGTACTAAAATTACAAACATCACATTTCTCTGTCTATAATTCCCATATCTACGTGTTGCATTCTTCCTCAATCACAAACATTGGGTATTAACACTATCTTAATTTGTAAATATTTCCTGTAATGTCCATAACACAGATACTATTATATATACACAAACGAAGATCCGTTTCACAAAGAAAATCATATTTTCCCGCTAAAATCTCAAACACCTAAAAAAACACACAATCCATAAACATTAAACATACTAACGTCATTACTAATATTCCTGTACAGAATTATGTTATAAAATGTTATCTCTAAAAATTAACACTTCATTTTCTGATAATCCATCTATTTGGCAAGTTACCGTTCATTAAAGAACCACTTCAAAGTGGTGACTTAGCAAACCTTTGACAGGTAGCCTTGGTTTATTCGCTATTAACCAATTATTGCATCTTCGATATTTTATTACATTTCCAAAATACCCCCTTGAGCTCTAAACAACATAATCCCAACTAACACAATATTCCTGGGTGAAAAGGTCACCAGTATGAGCTTAGTACACTTGGGTTGTGTTTATATCTTTTGCCACGCGTTTTTAATTAAAATCTAATTACAACACACAAAAAAAACTGTTCAGCACACACACTGTTTTCAAATGAAAACGACAGCTTCAGAACAAGGAAAATAGAGTTAGATTCATACGGCTTGTTCCAATGTACTTTCTATGACAGTGAGTGTCAATGATTTTGTGTGTGTGTTTTATGTTTATTTATCGTTGCTACCGGTTGCCCATATGAGCGACGCCTCCTGAAGAGATTAGTCATTTTAGATGTTGGCGGATAGTGCAATGATACAGACAGAGACACATTCCAGAATATCCCCTGGTTCTTTTACGTGCACGGTGTACAGCACCGACACAAGACCTCAGTTTAAAGTCCCATCTGAAAGACTGTTAATTTTATTCGGGTCAGGCGTTGGGTCGAACCTACTATACCAATGAATTTGAGTGTGTTTTACGTTTATTTATCGTCGCTACCGGTTGCCCCATATGAGCGACTCCTCCTGAAGAAATTAGTCATTTCAGATTTTTGGTGGATAGTGCAACGATACAGACAGAGACCCATTCCAGAGTCTCCTCTGGTTCTTTATGTGCACGGTATAAAGCACCGACACAATACCTCGGTTTAACGTCCCATCTGAAAGACTTAATTTAATTAGGGTCAGACGGGGGATCGAACCTGCGATCCCTGGATTACAAGTCCAGCGTGATACCACTGGATTACAGATGCATCCGTCAATGAATTTGATTGCAAATTATCCTATTATATATTTATTCGACACAGCATTATTGGTAACATTGCAAATATTTAACATCAATAAAGGGAGGTAATTAATTATAATTAATTAGTAAATAGTCATTTCTCAAAAACTAGCTCATCTTCTAAATTTCACTTATAATCTGAAATAAATTATTATTGAAAAATGGAAATATTACTTAACCAGTAATCACACTTTCTAATTATCTACTTGTTAGAAAAATTATACCAACACATTCAATGTTTATGAAATATGGGGGTTTATGACTAATGTTAAAGACTATTATTGACTGCCGATTTTATACCCCTCCCCCGGTGTAGCATTTAACAAACACATTTTTAAAAACAAGTTTTTTTTTTAATTTTACCATTCACTTATAAGACGGGAAGCCATTTAGATCTGGTGGTAAAAAACACGCCTTATAAGTGAGTATGGCCGATAAAGACCTATCTACAGTTCCTGCATAGCTGACTGATAATCCTTTCACTGAAATAGTTCCTATAATCAGATCAAACAAAGTCAAGTGACCATTACAGTCCAGACAGCACAAGTGTGTACAAGTGTGGAAGATAAATATTTACAAATAGATACCATCAATTATTTCACTTTAACATTGCATCTGATTACCACATTTTCTGATTCTAATCTATCACAAATTCCCAGATATAAAACGCTGCATTATTATAAACATTTAAGAACAACACTGTATCTTGCAGGTTTAAAGGGAAAGTGTCAAGAATGGTATAACAGCGCTATTATTGCAGGTTTAAAGGGAAAGTGTCAAGAATGGTATAACAGCACTATTATTGCCGGTTTAAAGAGAAAGTGTTGTCAAGAATGGTATAACAGCGCTATTATTGCAGGTTTAAAGGGAAAGTGTCAAGAATGGTATAACAGCGCTATTATTGCAGGTTTAAAGAGAAAGTGTGAAGAATGTATAACAGCGCTATTATTGCAGGTTTAAATGGAAAGTGTCAAGAATGGTATAACAGCGCTATTATTGCAGGTTTAAATGGAAAGTGTCAAGAATGGTATAACAGCGCTATTATTGCAGGTTTAAAGGGAAAGTGTCAAGAATGGTATAACAGCACTATTATTGCAGGTTTAAATGGAAAGTGTCAAGAATGGTATAACAGCGCTATTATTGCAGGTTTAAATGGAAAGTGTCAAGAATGGTATAACAGCGCTATTATTGCAGGTTTAAAGGGAAAGTGTCAAGAATGGTATAACAGCACTATTATTGCAGGTTTAAATGGAAAGTGTCAAGAATGGTATAACAGCACTATTATTGCAGGTTTAAATGGAAAGTGTCAAGAATGGTATAACAGCGCTATTATTGCAGGTTTAAATGGAAAGTGTCAAGAATGGTATAACAGCGCTATTATTGCAGGTTTAAAGGGAAAGTGTCAAGAATGGTATAACAGCGCTATTATTGCAGGTTTAAATGGAAAGTGTCAAGAATGGTATAACAGCGCTATTATTGCAGGTTTAAAGGGAAAGTGTCAAGAATGGTATAACAGCGCTATTAGTTTAAACATATTTTGTTTTTCAATTATTTACAGACATACAGTCAAACCCGTGTTAAGCAGCCAGCCAAGGAATCTACAGAAACTGGCTGCTTAGTACAGGTGGCTGCTTAATAGAGGTCAAATGTATAATAAAACAAGATATTGGTAATCTGGAAATAGGCTGCTTAATACAGGTTGGTTGTTTAATGGAGGTGACCACTAACACAGGTTTGACTGTAGAGGTGACCACTAACACAGGTTTGACTGTAGAGGTGACCACTAACACCGGTTTGACTGTAGAGGTGACCACTAACACAGGTTTGACTGTAGAGGTGACCACTAACACAGGTTTGACTGTAGAGGTGACCACTAACACCGGTTTGACTGTAGAGGTGACCACTAACACAGGTTTGACTGTAAATGACAATAATACAAAATAAACAATGTTTTAATTTGAAGTTATCAGAATCATTATTCAGTAGGCCTGGCTGTGAAAATGTGTTAAAAACTTATAGCGGTTAAACATCCACACGTATTGCGCAATATTTAGATCGCGACAGTATCCATTGTGAAAGTAGAAAAACTTTCTATATTTGGCTAATTTTATTCTTCATTTTCCTTTATATTAGTCAATTTTAGTATTTGCACAACTCATATATTCAGTATATCTAGTAAATCTAGTATTTTGGGGAGGGCCGTAACTAATGTTGTTAAAACTTGTGGCCCAACCCATTTGCTTCAACATTTATTGACAATTCTTGTGCACAACAATGACATAACGCGTATATACTATGCACAATTATACAAGTGTGTTCATTTGTTTTGTTCTGTACATTGTATATATAGAATGAATGCAATAAGATATGATTACACTTATATACTATGCATAATTATACAAGTGTGTTCATTTGTTTTCTTCTGTACATTGTATATATAGAATGAATGCAATAAGATATGATTAATCTAAACTAAAAAAATCTCACTCGGGATTACTTTTGCTTTTATCACTTTTGCAAAGTGCGTGTGGCATCACGACTACGGTTCCCTTTATTTATTACAATGTAAAGAACCGACACGAGAAGTCAATTTAAAGTTTCATCTGAGAGACTATGATATTATGAGCCATTTTAGTATAGCATAGCAGGAGATCGAGCATGCCGATCCACTTGTTTGTAAGTTGTAACAATTAGGGGAGCTTTTTGTAAAAGGGAGGTAATTCAAGGTTTCCATATCATAATTATAAAATAAAGGCAAGAAATTAATATTATCAAAATATCCCTTTTATTTTTATAAAAAAAATTAATATTTTACTTATGACAATCTTATTTTAAATAACTGAAAAAAATTAAATTGTAATTCATTTGCAAATTTATGTAGTAACACTATTAACTGTAGTAAATTAAAGTTCTTGGTAACTGGATACTTAATTATCCATAAATGGTGGTAATTTTCGATAGTAATTTCACTCACGATTTCTAAAATATAACGGAGATAATTTCATTATAAATGTAAATACAAGGGAGGTAATTAGCCCAAAACAAAAGGGAGGTAATTTCACTAAATTTTGTGTATAACAAGGGAGATAATTTTAACAATAAACAGCCCCATACAAACAGGAAATCATATCCCTTTATCTCATGAGACAATGTAAAAATAACTACAGGGCTCATACTAGAGGGCGACATGGGTGAAGTAGTCGCCCTTGGGACCCTGACTTCACTCCCCCTGGGGCACCACTTCTCCCTAAAAATAAAGTTTTGAATTTTACAATTTTCAGACAAATATTGTCCAATAAGATAGATACACTGCCCATTTTAAAGCACTCTTATTCAAATATTGTATTTAATGGTCATATTTAAGTGTATTTTAACCCTGTTATGTTGAAATTTATTAAATAATACCGTTGGATGACGCAATCGCGTGCTTTCTCACTTCTCCCAAAAATGTGGGCATAGCTCGAGTCCTGAACTATAGTTTTTCTCTGCGCAACAAAATGATAATTATAATATATATATATATCTCCTGGATCAATATACCTCGGCTTCCAGCAAGCTAATAAATCCACTACACAAACAATAAATAGTACATGCTCAACAAAAAAAACAACCTCTCTCTTAAAAAAAACATTGATGCTATCCGTCAAAAATTCTTCATAAACATATTTTACATCTATGCACACACACTAATGATTTTTTCAGAGAATCTGGAGATATTTGTAATAAGGAACATATTGTTAAGCAGAAATCTATCCAAGAATTTTTTTCCAGAGAAACACCCCGTCACTAGGGGGTTATAACCTTACGCCAAAAATGATAAACTCAAGTTTTCTTAATTTTCCATATGTTTCCAAGAACTGGAATTCAACGTGAAAGCAGAAAACAGGTATCATTAACACGTCCCATAATAAACATACAAAGAAATTATTCTTTGTGTTACAACGAAGCTGGATGTGAAATGCAATAAAAAAATCCATAAAAACGTGTCATAAAAAAGATAAATACTTTTTGTGTTGACCATCATTTTTTTCCATTTTGCCATCCAGGAATTTTATCCAACAATAATAATTATCCTGTGTCAGTTTATGAATAATTTAGGTTAGGTTTTTATGCAGGTGATATCATTATCAATAATTTAGGTTAGGTTTTTATGCAGGTGATATCATTATCAATAATTTAGGTTAGGTTTTTATGCAGGTGACAACGTTATCAATAATTTAGGTTAGGTTTTTATGCAGGTGACAATGTTATCAATAATTTAGGTTAGGTTTTTATGCAGGTGACAACGTTATCAATAATTTAGGTTAGGTTTTTATGCAGGTGACAACATTATCAATAATTTAGGTTAGGTTTTTATGCAGGTGATATCGTTATCAATAATTTCGTTATCAATAATTTAGGTTAGGTTTTTATGCAGGTGATATCGTTATCAATAATTTAGGTTAAGTTTTTATGCAGGTGACAACATTATCAATAATTTAGGTTAGGTTTTATGCAAGTGATACCGTTATCAATAATTTAGGTTAGGTTTTTATGCAGGTGACAATGTTATCAATAATTTGGGTTAAGTTTTTATGCAGGTGATATCATTTTCAATAATTTAGGTTAAGTTTTTATGCAGGTGATATCGTTATCAATAATTTAGGTTAAGTTTTTATGCAGGTGATATCGTTTTCTCATCATATCAAACTTGGTACGGAGAGAATATTAATGTTGATGTCTCGCAGTCTCTACCATTGCATCATTCCACCCACCCCCCAAAGTCGAGTACCATCCAAATTCGCCTATAAGACAATTTTTTTACCACCAGATTATGGCCTCAAAGTGGCTTCCCGTCTTATAAGCCAATTCTGAAAAAAAATGTTTTTTTAGATGCGTTGAATGGTATGCATAATTACATTTTAGAAAAGAAAACTGTCCGACATTGAAATTTTCTTCCACTTGCACTGGCCAAACATGCAATTTATACTTGTGTCTTTAGTCTGTCCATTTGATTAACCCGTCTGAGAGGCGAGTGCATGCCAAACCCCACATGTGTCAGGACCAAAGTAGGGGGGGCATCTTATAGGCGAGTGCATGCCAAACCCCACAAATGTCAGGACCAAAGTAGGGGGGGGCATCTTATAGGCGAGTGCATGCCAAACCCCACAAATGTCAGGACCAAAGTAGGGGGGGCATCTTATAGGCGAGTGCATGCCAAAACCCACAAATGTCAGGACCAAAGTAGGGGGGGCATCTTATAGGCGAGTGCATGCCAAAACCCACAAATGTCAGGACCAAAGTAGGGGGGGCATCTTATAGGCGAGTGCATGCCAAAACCCACAAATGTCAGGACCAAAGTAGGGGGGGCATCTTATAGGCGAGTGCATTCCAAACCCCACAAATGTCAGGACCAAAGTAGGGGGGGCATCTTATAGGCGAGTATGGACGTTATATAACACTGGGATAACGTGCTGGACTGGTAATCCAGGGATCGCAGACTCGATCCCCCATCTGACACTAATAAAATTAACAGTCTTTTAGATGTGACTTTAAACCGAGGTCTCGTGTCACATGCTGTACACTGTGCACGTAAAAGAACCAGAGGATACTCCGGAATGGGTCTCTGTCTGTATCATTGCAATATCCTCCAAAATCTAAAATGACTAATCTCTTCAGGAGGCATCGCTCATATGGGCAACCGGTAGCGACGATAAATAAACGTAAAACACACACAAATAATATTGTGAACAAAAAATGGAGCAACATTACAAATAATATGCATCTTTTTCATTGCTACCCTCACAACCTTTAATGTTCAACCTGTGTTAATCATCCAAGCCCAGTTATTTACATTTCAAATTAAATCTCCTATTAAATCAATGACCCATATCACAGGCATATGTTCATTTGCATAAACACACACAAAGTGGCTTTACAATCTGACTCAAACATCAATTGCCGAAAGATGCAAACATTAAAGTTTGTGTCTGATGCCACATTTAAATCTAATATTTCATTTTTTTTTTGTTTGGAGAGAGAGGAGGGGGGTAGGAACAGGGAATGTCGCGGGTAGAGAGGTAGCGATTGGGGGTTAAAATAAGTATTTTTAAAGTGTTGACTAAAACATCAATTGCCAATCATAGAAAGATGCAAACATTAAAGTTTGTGTCTAATGCCACATTTAAATCTAATATTTCATTATTTTTTTCGTTTGGAGAGAGAGGAGGGGGTAGGAACAGGGAATGTCGCGGGTAGCGGTTGGGGGTTAAAAAAAAGTATTTTTAAAGTGTTGACTCAAACATCAATTGCCAATCTTAGAAACATGAAAATATAAGTGTGTGTCTGGTCACTCTGGTGCCATGTTGAAATAAAGACATTCAAATTCCTTCTCTTTTTCGTTTTGGGAGGGTGGTGAAGTGTTGATGCAGGGGGGGGGGGGGTAAAGTCTGTTTACGGTCTCATTATTTATTGTTTTTCTTCTAATGGAAAAAGATATCCATAACTCATTGTTCCGACAGTGCTTGAACTCGCATACATTCGGTTACAAGGCCGACAGACCATATCCATTAGAGGTTTTCGGCACGCTTAATTATGCAATTCTTAGAAACCTACAATATATATACATAATATATATATATGTGTCCCACCAATGTCTTAACCCTTTCCTTCATAGAGATTTAGGTTAATATACTATTATATCTCCATACAAACGATAGTCATTTAGCTATCATGCAATGGATAAGTAGTTGCCATATCTATCCCACCTTCATAGATATTACTGGGACTACATAGAGATTCAGGTTAATATACTATTATATCGCCATACGAATGATAGTCATTTAGCTATCATGCAGTGGATAAGTAGTCGCCATATCCCACCTCCATAGATATTACTGGGACTACATTAGATTCTGACCTTTATTATGAACATTGGTTTGGACCTACATTGTCAATGTATGTCATATTGGTAATGGCGTCAAGGTGCTTCTG
Source organism: Archivesica marissinica (assembly GCA_014843695.1). Taxonomy (NCBI): domain Eukaryota; kingdom Metazoa; phylum Mollusca; class Bivalvia; order Venerida; family Vesicomyidae; genus Archivesica; species Archivesica marissinica. The sequence goes on along the minus strand of CM026392.1, from coordinate 23,765,735 downwards.
TGAGGGAAAGGGTTACGTAATTCCGGAAGTCGTGATAGCGTAGTGGTACTGCGAAAACAACGTGGAGTTTGTGCCAATCTGTAGCTGTTACAATTGTGCCCTTAGGCAAGGCATTTAAATTCCACATTGCATTTTCTCTCTCCCTCGTGGCGATGGATTCTATCAGTAATGAGGTTTCTAGAGTGATCAATATAACGTTGTAAGAACTTGTTTCGCAATCGAGCTCAAATAAATTTGTATAAACTAAGTACTTCTGATTAAGTTTCTATGTTACATATCAACTAATTGGTCAATTAAGAGGACCGTTTTTTCATTACAGTCAAACCTATGTTAGTGGTCTCCTCTATTAAGCAGCCAACCTGTATTAAGCAGCCAGTTTCCAGATTCCCAATATACTGTTTTATTATACATTTGACCTCCATTATTGACCCTTTCATTGATTCCCTTGGCTGGCTGCTTAACACAGGTTTTACTGTACTCCCAAAGGAATATAATCCCACAATGATAATATTAAATTCCACATAATTATTTTTCCATGGAGGAACTGCAGACCTAAATAAGGGACATATCAAACAGTTTTAACCCCAACAAAATCCCAAATCCAACATTAAGCAATACCTTTCCAACCCATACAGCTGCATTGACCAATCCAGCTGCAGGACAAGTGGCTTTATCAGTCCACAGTGGACAATTAACATTTTTATTGACCAAAATCTTGAATTTCCATTAGAAAGACAGTGTTTAGATTAATCTTGACACTTGGACACACTTCTAGAGTTCCTACAGACACAGCTATGTTTGTTTTTCCAGAAACTCCAGAGCAGCAAAACAAAGATCCCTTGTTGGGCAGAGTTTGTTTGCTCTTTGGGTGCTGTTGTTCAAGTGTGGTTTTAAACTGTTGCCAAACACATACAAGCAAACAAATTATTGTGCACTTATTAATATGAAAAAGGTCAAATTTAATAGTTTAAATGTTTATTTATTTTACACCGATTGCCAAGCAAGTTCTAACAACTTATATTAATCACCATCGTTGGCTCGGATGAAAGCGTATATGTGGTCATTCGTGTGGGAGGACCCGGGTTGCATTGGTGAGAAGCGAGCAGCCCGCTAACCACTGCGCTAATTGGACAGCCAAATTTAATAGGTTAAAGTCATTGAATGATAGTCCTGCTAAAAATGGCTGTAACTATTTATAGTTGCAATCATGTACCAAAATGAACAGAAGGGACTTTAAACCGAGGTTTTACGTGCACGGTGTACAGCACCGACACGAGACCTCGGTTTAACGTCCCATCTGAAAGACTGTTAATTTTATTAGGGTCAGACGGGGGATCGAACATGCGATCCCTGGATTACCAGTCTAGCGTGTTACCACTGGACTACAGATCCGTCTGTTTTAAATCAGTACTCAATAATATATTGAAAGGGTGTAACAAAAGCATAGACTTTCATATCTCTTGTCTGTAAACTGAACTTACATTGAACAAAAGCATAGACTTTCATATCTCTTGTCTGTAAACTGAACTTACATTGAACAAAAGCATAGACTTTCATATCTCTTGTCTGTAAACTGAACTTACATCGAACAATAGCATAGACTTTCATATCTCTTGTCTGTAAACTGAACTTACATTGAACAAAAGCATAGACTTTCATATCTCTTGTCTGTAAACTGAACTTACATTGAACAAAAGCATAGACTTTCATATCTCTTGTCTGTAAACTGAACTTACATTGAACAATAGCATAGACTTTCATATCTCTTGTCTGTAAACTGAACTTACATTGAACAATAGCATAGACTTTCATATCTCTTGTCTGTAAACTGAACTTACATTGAACAAAAGCATAGACTTTCATATCTCTTGTCTGTAAACTGAACTTACATCGAACAATAGCATAGACTTTCATATCTCTTGTCTGTAAACTGAACTTACATCGAACAAAAGCATAGACTTTCATATCTCTTGTCTGTAAACTGAACTTACATTGAACAAAAGCATAGACTTTCATATCTCTTGTCTGTAAACTGAACTTACATTGAACAATAGCATAGACTTTCATATCTCTTGTCTGTAAACTGAACTTACATTGAACAATAGCATAGACTTTCATATCTCTTGTCTGTAAACTGAACTTACATTGAACAATAGCATAGACTTTCATATCTCTTGTCTGTAAACTGAACTTACATTGAACAATAGCATAGACTTTCATATCTCTTGTCTGTAAACTGAACTTACATTGAACAATAGCATAGACTTTCATATCTCTTGTCTGTAAACTGAACTTACATTGAACAATAGCATAGACTTTCATATCTCTTGTCTGTAAACTGAACTTACATTGAACAATAGCATAGACTTTCATATCTCTTGTCTGTAAACTGAACTTACATTGAACAATAGCATAGACTTTCATATCTCTTGTCCGTAAACTGAACTTATATTGAACAATAGCATAGTAACACATCCAATTTATTGTTGTGCATCTGTGCAATTTTTTATGATTTGACATAATTTACAGTGCTTTTACCAGGGATCATCATTCTAGATGCATTCTAGGGATCGATTTTCAAACCAAATTTTGTCTAGTAAGATACACTGGCCCATTATAAAGCACTGCTTCTATTCAAATGTTGTATTTAATGGTTGTACTGTGCATTTTAACCCTATTTTGCAGAAGTATATTAAAGAACACCATTTAAGGCTATTTTGCAGAAGTATATTAAAGAACACCATTTAAGGAAGCAATCACGCGCTTTCAATTAAATTTATTTAATCTTTACTTCTGAGTGGTTTCCATTTTCTCAACACGTCTTATACGCAGGTCTATGCAAAATACAACATATTTAATGTTGGGGGGTGGGGGTCGTCTTATAGTCGAGATCGTCTTAAATGTGTGTAAATCACTTACTCTACTAAAATTTCGGGACACTCACATACAGAAGAATTTCGCCTTTCTTAACAAGGAATATGATTTTGCATGTTTTACACACCGAGATATTGCAAGGAGCCTATGGCTAGAAATTGTCATTATTGGCTTATATTTGCATATTTCAATAATTACATTATTACGGTAAAAAGTAAAATTTGGAAAATATGGCCACGAACGAACCTGCTTGTGAAATTACAATTTGTAAATTACCTCCCTTTATGAATATTTTTTTAACAAAATCACAATTTTTAAAAAAATCTGTAAATGGTGGTTTACTAAAGTTAACACTAGGATAATACCGTAATTATCGATGTATAACGCGCTATCATGTATATAGCATATGAATTATAGTACTATTTGTCTGATTGAAGAAAAGAGACATTAAGTGTGATGCTTAGCTACACAATATTCTCTGGTACAGCCGGTACTGTCTCAATATGATGCTCATTCACACAATTAACTCCAGTGTTTTTCGCAAGTTATTACAGAATAATGATCTGTCAATTGTTCCATAAATATATGAGCTTTGTGGTACAGATCTTCTTAGAAATTCATTATGCAAAACATGTGTGAAACATACTGATTGTGAAAACAAGATTTGACCTTTGACCCCTAAGTGTGTAACATTTGAGCAGCAGCAGGTACATACCAGGCTCATCAATCCAATGCTTAACACAGACAGATCTGTAGTCCACTTTGACCCCTAAGTGTGTAACATTTGAGCAGCCGCAGGTACATACCAGGCTCAGCAGTCCAATGCTTAACACAGACAGATCTGTAGTCCACTTTGACCCCTAAGTGTGTAACATTTGAGCAGCCGCAGGTACATACCAGGCTCAGCAGTCCAATGCTTAACACAGACAGATCTGTAGTCCAGTGGTAACACGCTGGACTGGTAATCCAGGGATCGCAGGTTCGATCCCCCATCTGACCCTAATAAAATTAAGTCTTTCAGATGGGACTTTAAACAGAGGTCTTGTATCGGTGCTTTACATTGTGCACGTAAAAGAGCCAGAGGAGATTCTGGAATGGGTCTCTGTCTGTATTATTGTACTATCCTCCAAAAATCTAAAATGACTAATCTCTTCAGGAGGCGTTGCTCATATGGGCAACCAGTAGCGACGATACTTCTGGAGGCAGTGCCCGGCCCAGCACTATTAACCAGGTGAGGATGATCAATAAATGTATGATAGATTATATGTTATATATTGGGTTTTACGCCTGCATCAGCACCATTTTGGGCTATATCGCCGGCAGGCAATTTACCTAACAACACCTTTCCTGGGCAGGCTCCAGCGGCTAACCAGTACTTGGGTGCACCAACCTCTGTAAGAAACAGTCACACAGTCTGAGGGGGGCTCGAACCCTTGACCATCAGTGATGATAGGTTACAGTGGTATACAAGTCAGCGACCGTAACCACTCGACCATGGAAGCGAACCTGTGACCATCAGTGATGATAGGTTACAGTGGTATACAAGTCGGCGACCATAACCACAGACCACGGAGGCGGACAATAAATGTAGGAACAAATAAGACAATTAATAAGCTTCATACACTGGTTTCATGAGATTTCCTCTCTATCTCTCTCTATATATATATATATAGCTAGACATGAGCATTGAAGTATGACTTAACAATTTGTTGTCACTCTGAACCTAAGGTCAAAACTTGCCTTTGAACCAAAGGTCAAAACTTGCCTTTGAACCAAAGGTCAAAACTTGCCTTTGAACCTAAGGTCAAAACTTGCCTTTAAACCAAAGGTTAAAACTTGCCTTTGAACCAAAGGTCAAAACTTGCCTTTGAACCAAAGGTCAAAACTGGCCTTATCTAATAAGGGGTAAGGAACATATTTAATATACAGCAGGAATCATTTTAGAGAGTGATGTGGGCGAAATAGTCGCCCTAGGGACCCAGACTTCGCCCTCTGGGGGCCCCACTTTTCCCTAAAAAAATAATTAAAAATATTATTTTTTTACAATTTTCATACAAGCACACAAATATAAAGCACACCTATTAAAATGTGGTGTATTTTATGATCATACTGTGCATTTTAACCATATTTTGTTGAAATTTATTAAATAACACCATTTAAGCGCGCTTTCTCACTTCTCCAAAAATTCTTACCTAGAATGAATCCTGATACAGTCAAACCTGTGTTAGTGGTCACCTCTATTAAGCAGCCAACCTGTATCAAGCAGCCAGTTTCCAGATTCCCAATTGGTTGTTTATTATAAATTTGACCTCTATTAAGCATCCACCTGTGCTAAGCAGCCACTTTCTGTGATTCACTTGGCTGGCTGTTTAAGACAGGTTTGACTATGATATTCTTCCCATAGATAAAATCACATAATGCAGGAAATACTCTCTCAGGTGGACTGGTCCATTCAAGTGGACTGAACTGCATTAAGTGGACTAATTCTCTCAAGTGGACTGGAGAATGGACTGTTCCCCTAAAGTGGACTGATCCTGCTCACAAGTAGACTAGAGAGTGGACTGGTCCTCTCAAGCATACTGGAGAGCGGACTGGTACTCTCAAGTATACTGGAGAGCTGACTGGTCCCCTCAAGCATACTGGAGAGTGGACTGGTCCCCTCAAGCATACTGGAGAGTGGACTGGTCCCCTCAAGCATACTGGAGAGTGGACTGGTCCCCTCAAGCATACTGGAGATGGACTGGTCCTCTCAAGTATACTGGAGAGTGGACTGGTCCCCTCAAGCATACTGGAGAGTGGACTGGTCCCCTCAACATACGGAGAGTGACTGTCCCTCAAGCATACTGGAGAGTGGACTGATCCCCTCAAGCATACTGGAGAGTGGACTGATCCCTCAAGCATACTGGATAGTGGACTGGTCGCCTCAAGCATACTGGAGAGTGGACTGGTCCCCTCAAGCATACTGGAGAGTGGACTGGTCCTCCCAAGCATACTGGAGAGTGGACTGGTCCCCTCAAGCATACTGGAGAGTGGACTGATCCCCTCAAGCATACTGGAGAGTGGACTGGTCCCCTCAATACTACTGGAGAGTGGACTGGTCCTCTCAAGCATACTGGAGAATGGACTGGTCCTCCCAAGCATACTGGAGAGTGGACTGATCCCCTAAAGCATACTGGAGAGTGGACTGATCCCCTCAAGCATACTGGAGAGTGGACTGGTCCCCTCAAGCATACTGGAGAGTGGACTGGTCCCCTCAAGCATACTGGAGATGGACTGGTCCTCTCAAGTATACTGGAGAGTGGACTGGTCCCCTCAAGCATACTGGAGAGTGGACTGGTCCCCTCAAGCATACTGGAGAGTGGACTGGTCCCCTCAAGCATACTGGAGAGTGGACTGATCCCCTCAAGCATACTGGAGAGATCCCCTCAAGCATACTGGAGAGTGGACTGGTCCCCTCAAGCATACTGGAGATTGGACTGGTCCTCTCAAGCATACTGGAGAGTGGACTGGTCCCCGCAAGCATACTGGAGAGTGGACTGGTCCCCTCAAGCATACTGATCCTCCAAAGCACTTGTCCAATCTGTGTGACACATGTCATTGACGGACTATCATTCAGGATGAGTATTTACTGAAACATAATCTTGCTGAACACAAAATGATCACAAAACAAATGAACAACTCAACAGCCTACATGATGGACACAACACCACATAGAACAGAAAACCAACATAATGAAAATCCAATTAGCCTATACAGCCATTAAAACACGACAATAAACTATTTAATGTCTTCTATAGTGTCTCCCCCTATTGACCATTAAAGTGGAAACAATGACCAGTCAGTTGTGGTCACCCAGGTTTTATTTGGTTTGACACAGAGTCAGGTAATAAAATAATAATGGACACAAGTCTGCACGTGACAGGTTGCAACGTGTGATACGACTTGGGAGGTGGTTTCTTTGTTAGAAAACACCATGTTTGTCTAGTGCTAAAAGAGGTGCATTAGGTTAGTTTTTTTATCATTACCATATTTAATCAATTAAGAGAGAGTAGTTCTAGCAAGGAATTGGATGCCATATTCTTTTGTTATTAGTACTGTAGTATGCATTCAATCAATAGAGAGGGGAGATGTGGATGGAGGAAGAGGGGGAGATGGAGAGAGAGGGAGAGAGGGGGAGAGGGATAGATGGAGAGAGAGGTGGAGAGGAAGGGATAGATAGAGAGAGAAGAGGGAGAGAGAGAGGGAGAGGATGAGAGGGAGAGGATAGAGAGATCAGAGAGGGAGGGAGAGAGGGAGGAGTGAGAGGGTGAGAGAGTTGAGAGGGCGAGAGAGAGAGAGGGCGAGAGGAGAGAGTTTTTTTTTAAATAATTACAATATTACCATATTTATTCAATTAACCATTTCCCTCATAGAAGCACCTCTTGACACCAATACGACATACACTGACAATGTAGTAACCAAATGAATGTTCATAATAAAGGCCAGAATCTCATGTAGTCCCAGTAATATCTATGGAGGTGGGATAGATATGGCGACTACTTATCCACTGCATGATAGCTAAATGGCTGTCGTTTGTATGGAGATATAATAGTATATTAACCTAAATCTCATGTCGTCCCAGTAATATCTATGGAGGTGGGATATATATGGCCACTACTTATCCACTGCATGATAGCTAAATGGCTGTTGTTTGTATGGAGATGTAATAGTATATTAACCTAAATCTCATGTCGTCCCAGTAATATCTATGGAGGTGGGATAGATATGGCGACTACTTATCCACTGCATGATGGCTAAATGGCTGTCGTTTGTATGGAGATATAATAGTATATAACCTAAATCTTTATGAAGGAAAAGGTTAAGAGAGAGCAGTGTAGCACACTGTAAATTAGTAGTCATATAGATTTCATAATTTATGTATATTTTTTTTCAATTAAGAGAGAGCAATAATTATTCTTAGTTTATACAAAGAAATTTAGCTCGATTGTGAAACAAGTTCTTATAACTAATCACTCTCGAGACCTCATTCCTGATGGAATCCATCGCCACGAGGGAGAGAGAAGAGGCTATGTGGAATTTAAATGCTTTGCCTAAGGATACAATGGTAACGGCTCCAGCGGGGCTCGAACTCCGAGCCTTTCGCACGTGAAGCGAACGCGCATCCACTGAGCTATCACAACTTCCATTCTAATAGAAAATGATCAGCCATAATATTTATGATTTTTATATTTACCGTATTTATTCAATCTAGAGTGAGCAGTTCTAATGGTAAATGATTTATTAATTTATATTTCGGGTTTTACGCCAGCATCAGCACCATTTCGGGCTATATCGCTGGCGGGCAGTTTACCTAACAACACCTTTCCTGGGCAGGCTCCAGCGGTTAACCAGTACTTGGGTGCACCAACCTCCGTAAGAAACTGCCAACTTTTTCATATAAATGAGACACGGCCTGAGCGGGGCTCGAACCCGTGACCATCAGTGATGATAGGTTACAGTGGTATACAAGGTCAGCGAACTTAACCACTCGACCACGGAGGCGGACAACACAAAATGTTATGCACGTTTTGTTGTATTATGTTTTGCCATTTTTCACATTAACATGTCAATAGTGAAATGCAATACTACAACGTACTGCCAATTTGCAGTAAATAAAACGTAATGCTATTCTATAAAAGTACAGGAGCTTAAAGCAGCATTACATCGTAATAAAGGATGTTTTGGGTAAAATATAAATACTAATGTGTGTGTGTTTACAAAAATCGAAATAGTCGCTCAGAAACGATAAAATTCCAATAAATTTAAACTGTCGTATACGCGAATTTGTTTATCAACACAGGAACTATAAAAACACGCACAGCGTGCATGCGTGAAACAACAGAGGATGTAGATATCAACGTATATATTTTGAACATGAAATACTATCTATCTATCTTCCTCTAATGTCGAACCCCTCGCGGGGATGTAGAAATGTCCCTAAAAGACTTAGCTAACAGAGGTATGAATCAACATATCGTAATTTAATTAAAAAGACAACGTGGGACAAATGGAGACGATGCATTCCGAATGTAAACAAGTGCGGACGATGCGTTCCGGTTGTAAACAAGTGCATGACCGATCGACTCGAAAAGTCTTACTTTTGGTTTCGAGTTTGTTTTATCGCAAAAAAACACTTATTACCAAATGAACATAAGCATACAAAGTATAATGTTAGAATGTGTAGCAGCATTGCTACCCATACGTAAAATTTGAATTTTTCAAATATCTTTTATTTCATACGATGTAATGCTGCTTTAATGATACACTATATATTTTTATACTTAAACATTTACTTCACCACAAAAAAAAGAGAGAAAATTTTCCTTTTTTTAAATTTAATCCGAATAAAATCCAGTATCCAGAATCCACAATAGTGTTCCAATATACAAAATTCAAACTTTATTTATTGCTAAAAACAAACACACGTTTTTATTCTTAACTTAAAAGAACATCACTGAAAGTCTTACCGAAACCCCCTAAACCATTTCTGAACATGTTATTAGTTATCAATTTTGCACCATTAACCCTTTCAACACCACAGACCTCTAAATTGGCTTACAAAAAAGTGTAGATCCAGATGAGCCGGCTCGTGACGAGCCGTCTCATCAGGATCTGCACTTTTTTCAAGTAATATAACTATTTTTAGAATTTTTTTACCCATTTTGATAAATGAACTGATCCAAATGTAATTTTGTTATTAATTTATTGGTCTAAAATTATCATGGACCAGTCCATGTCAGTTACTTGGTGTTGAATGGGTTAAAAGAACATCACTGAAAGTCTTACCGAAACCCCCAAAACCATTTCTGAACATGTTATTAGTTATCAACTTTGCACCATTAACGCCAGTAAATCATCTAAATATTAGCTAATCATTGACTTTGCTAACCTTCCAGTAGAACATATCAACCAAGAACAATAGTGACTCTACCATAAACAGGTCATAATATCCAAGTACAGCAATTAACTCTCACAATTAATCACTACACCACACTCATATTGTTAACTTTCAAACGTCAATTAACACTACCAGACAATATTTTCCTTTTTCCACTGCAAACATTCCCTATATTTTTCTACAATATATTTAATAAATGTTCAAAATATTCTAGACTTTCAAACGTCTAGACTGTGACAATATTAATTGATATTCTTTTTTTTCATCGCAATAATTCACGGTATCTTTCACAATATATTTAATTTTCCGATGAATTAGCCACGTCCAATACCATATAATGACTGATTGACCGTTCTCAACTACTTGACTATTTCCATATCACTTGGTCAAAGTCCCTGGATGCTCGGTGAATAAACAATACTGCCTTGTAATCAATGACATGACTGGACATTTTTCTCAATTAACTCTGCGAATATTGCCTTATACAATTTACCTACGATGTCAAAATGCACACGGAAGTCGTGATAGCTCAGTGGTAGCGCGTTCGCTTCACTTGCGAAAGGCCCGGAGTTTGAGCCCCGCTGGAGCCGTTACGATTGTGTCCTTAGGCAAGACATTTAAATTCCACATGCCTCTTCTCTCTCCCTCGTGGCGATGGATTCCATCAGGAATGAGGTCTCGAGAGTGATTTAATATAAGTTATAAGAACTTGTTTCGCAATCGTGCTAAAATAAATTTGTATAAACTAAAGTGCACACTTATTCAATCATTTATTTCATACAAAATTATGTAAGTTTGTTAAAGATGGTCTTTTCTTATATGCTTTCAAATGAATGGTAGAGTTTCCTCAGTGAAAGAAAATGCTATCACTGTTTTCAAACAGTGGAAGATGGCATTTTCTCTGTCACTTCTTGAGTTTTGCATTCCTCCGCGGTTGGATGTACTTTTGTATCTTTCCTATTTTCTGACAGTTAATTATAAAGTTAATATATTTGTGTTGTTCCGATGTTTTTAATTTTGACAGCAAACAGAAAATTCTACAGAAACAGTTTATTATTACGGAGGTTCACACTACACAAGTGGTTGTGCAGTTGTGTATTGTAGTGAAATGAGGCTCACGACAGGGGCAATTAAAATTAATCATAAATGGATAACAAATATTATATTAGCCAAAATCATTGGATATCATAAAAGATAAGAAGATTTGTGTTTTTTAGTGTAAGATAGGATTTTGTTATCGTGGCATTAAAGCGACATTAAAGCGACATTAAAGCGACTTTACATCGCAAAAAGCAAATAAAATGCATTTTTTCACGTATAAATGCATTTCTACTACAAAGTCTTCCAAATACATTCGAACACTAACATTGAATCAATAAACAGTGTTTTGTGATCTACAGGCTTTCTAAATTGAATGTAGGATTTCATATAGCGGTCATCCAAGCTCCGGAATTGACGTTTGTTTGTCATCGGTGTCAGTACTAAACGCGAGATAATGTCGTTTAGAAATAATTTAACTAAGATTAATCTATAAATAAATACACATAGGCACAAATGTGAGATATAACGGTAAATCTGTTTGATAAATCATGTTATTCATGATACACGCGTTGTATTACGCTTGGATGTCGACCCTATTTACATTAATTTGTTATGTCAACAGACCACGTATACTTTATTAGTTATATGTTATGATTCGGGTTTTACGCCTGCATCAGCACCATTTTGGGCTATATCGCCGGCGGGCAGTTTACCTAACAACACCTTTCCTGGGCAGGCTCCAGCGGTTAACCAGTACTTGGGTGCACCAACCTCCGTAAGAAACTGCCAACTTTTTCATATAAATGAGACACGGCCTGAGCGGGGCTCGAACCCGTGACCATCAGTGATGATAGGTTACAGTGGTATACAAGTCTGCGACCTTAACCACTCGACCACGGAGGCGGACTACTTTATTAGTTGAAATAAAAAAAATAAAAAAATTATACCATATAATAGGAAAATACATTCTGCAGAAATTTGCGTTTTCACTGATGTAGTGTTGCTTTAATGTTCTGTAGATTTATATAATATCTGTGTGTATTTGGGATCTATCTGATGATTTCGCGTCATCCAATAAGCATTTACCGTGCATACACTGATGATGTTCTGTTTACATTTTGTGGCTTGGGTGGCAGTTATTCTGAGCAAGTTTATGTTTAAATTTGCGTTTTCACTGATGTAGTATTCTCTATATATTTTAAGTGATATTCTTATTCCAGTTTTTATTCCAAGAGTGAAATACGCACATTAACACTTTGCCTGCTGAGTAAATAAAAATCACATTTGCAAACGACAACGCCACATCTGATCAGGATCTGTTGTTTGCTATTCAGACTAGTGTTTTAGCTCCACTATCCGAATAACACACAGCATAGAGCATGATAAGATGGCACGTTCTGATCAGACGGCAGGCTAAGTGCCGTCTGATCTGGCTCTATGGTGTTTGCAAAAGTGATTTGATCAGCCGCTAGCATGCAAAGGGTTAATTACATTGCTATGCTTATGTGCTACAGAGAATCGGAGCCAAGGAGAGAGCTTAATGAATGTAGACTAGGAGCCAAGGAGAGAGTTTAACGAATGTAGACTAGGAGCCAAGGAGAGAACTTAACGAATGTAGACTAGGAGCCAAGGAGAGAACTTAACGTATGTAGACTAGGAGCCAAGGAGAGAGCTTAACGAATGTAGACTAGGAGCCAAGGAGAGAGCTTAATGAATGTAGACTAGGAGCCAAGGAGAGAGCTTAACGAATGTAGACTAGGAGCCAAGGAGAGAGCTTAACGAATGTAGACTAGGAGCCAAGGAGAGAACTTAACGAATGTAGACTAGGAGCCAAGGAGAGAGCTTAACGAATGTAGACTAGGAGCCAAGGAGAGAACTTAACGAATGTAGACTAGGAGCCAAGGAGAAAGCTTAACGAATGTAGACTAGGAGCCAAGGAGAGAGCTTAACGAATGTAGACTAGGAGCCAAGGAGAGAACTTAACGAATGTAGACAAGGAGCCAAGGAGAGAGCTTAACGAAGTAGACTAGGAGCCAAGGAGAGAGCTTAACGAATGTAGACTAGGAGCCAAGGAGAGAGCTTAACGAATGTAGATTAGGAGCCAAGGAGAGAACTTAACGAATGTAGACTAGGAGCCAAGGAGAGAACTTAACGAATGTAGACTAGGAGCCAAGGAGAGAGCTTAACGAATGTAGACTAGGAGCCAAGGAGAGAGCTTAATGAATGTAGACTAGGAGCCAAGGAGAGAGCTTAACGAATGTAGACTAGGAGCAAGGAGAGCGCTTAATGAATGTGTAGACTAGGAGCCAAGGAGAGAGTTAACGAATGTAGACTAGGAGCCAAGGAGAGAGCTTAACGAATGTAGACTAGGAGCCAAGGAGAGAACTTAACAAATGTAGACTAGGAGCCAAGGAGAGAGCTTAAAATGTAGACTAGGGGCCAAGGAGAGAGCTTAACGAATGTAGACTAGGAGCCAAGGAGAGAGCTTAACGAATGTAGACTAGGAGCCAAGGAGAGAGCTTAACGAATGTAGACTAGGAGCCAAGGAGAGAGCTTAACGAATGTAGACTAGGAGCCAAGGAGAGAGCTTAACGAATGTAGACTAGGAGCCAAGGAGAGAGCTTAACGAATGTAGACTATCATAGTCAAATTAAGACTATATTTTTATATTTCTTTACTGAAATACTTTGTTATTACTGGAATACAACTGTCTTAGCATTCAAAGGAGAGTACTCTGTATGACTTATTAATTCCTGAATCTGAGTAGATGCTCTAAACTATTACAGTATAGATTCAAACCCCTCGTGCTTGTATTTGACACTAGAACAAGTGCTTGATTTTACATTGCAAACAGCACAGAGCCTGATCGGATGGCACGTTCTGGACGGCACATTTTGTGCCGTCTGATCAGGTTCTATGCTGTTTGCTATTCGGATAGTGGAGCTAAAACATTTGGCTGAAAAGCAAACACCATAGATCCTGATCAGACGTGGCACTAAGCCGCGGCTGATCTGTATCTATGTTGTTTGCAAATGTGATTTTATTTACTCAGAAAGCAAAGGGTTAATATACCATTTCAAACTTGTTTCGAAATAACTGTAAAACAAAGAAGCAAATTCGATTATCCACCTCAATCAACCGCCGAACTGGGGACGGACGGACAAATTTGTGGATTATTTGTCAATTAAAGAGCAATAACTCTGGTGTTACTGTGCCTATGCCCACGAAATGTTCACCACCACACTACATGATGATTGAGCTTATTTACCCTCGCCTCCGGCGAACCATGTGGGCGAGCTATAATAATATGGTGATAATATCTATTTTAAGTTTAATAAAATTCCACCCATTTGTTACTGGGAACCGACGATGAGAATATAAAAAACATGTGTATATTGACTTAAAGCGACATTACATCGCAATCAGCCAAAACAACATACAAGTAGCATTTCTGTCGTTTTATGATCTGGAATCTTATCAAAAAGTGGAAGTAGGATTTCATATAGAGGTCAGCCACGCTCCTGAAATTATTATTGGTGTCTATACTTAGCACGTGCCGTGCTACTGTCGTTGAGAGATAATCTAAATTGGATTAGTGTCAAAATAAAAATAAATATGCACATGCACAAATGTGAGATATAACGGTAAATCTGTAATATAAAATTTAATGTTGTTATTCATGATACGCGCGTTGTATTAAGCATGGATTTAGTGTGGCAGTCGTGATTGTGCAGTGGATGCGCGTTCACTTCAAATGCGAAAGGTCCGGAGTTCGAGTCCCGCTGGAGCCGTTACAATTGTGCCCATTTAAATCGGATTAGTCTAAAACTAAATATGCATGGGCCCACATGTGAGACATAACAGTAAATTTGTACCATAAAATGTTGTTATTCAGGATACACGCTTTGTATTATAAATAAAACGCGATATTGAGGACGGTACCAACTACCTGGATCACCTATATCGTGTTTATTTTATTGGTTTTCTATTTATATTCACATTTCACATATCGCGTTGGACCAGTACGCATGAATGTTGACCCGGTTTACATTGATTTTTATGTTAATAAACATCGTATATACGACATTTGTGTATTGGTTGAAATATTTGGATTCTGTGGCAAATAGTTGGGGGGAAATTATACCATATATTTATTACGATATTACGTTCTGTAGAAATTTGCTTTTTCACTGATGTACTGTCGCTTTAAGAAACATATAGTAAGCAGATCATGCCAGAACTACAGTATTGAACTTTTTCTACTGTATAATGTCTGGCAGTCGATATATCATCGATATGTGTCTGTCGATTTATCGATACATTTGTTTGGATCAACGAAAACTCTACTATTTGTTAGTTAGAAAATACAAATTGTAATATTTAATATGTGACGCGATTTACCAAAAGGAACCAACTGCGTCTAAAGTTACGTCGTGCATGAATGTTGACACTGTTTACATTGATCAATAAACGTCGTATATACGACATTTGTGTATTGGTTGAAAACTTGGATTCTGTGGCAAATATTTGGGGGGAAATTATACCATATAGTAGAAAATTACATTCTGTAGAAATTTGCTTTTTCACTGATGTAGTGTCGCTTTAAGTGCATCGTTAATTAATATATGATAAAGAATGAAACACATAATTATATCCCACTCATTGTCCGCTATTTACTTCCACAATTTGTCAAACACAAACACAAACAAACGAGAAAACACATGTTATATATGGCAGGCAACTAATTAACACTGAATGGTAACGACAATGAAGCAGATGTCATTTGTACCACAAACCAAAGTAATGTAGCATGTAGCAAATATTGACTACAAAATAATATATGCGATGGGTGAAAGCAAGGCCAGCTATATTAAATGTAATACAAGATTATTGTCCATACATTTTTGATTTAATTTAACACTTTTTTTACACAAATTGGAAAAATAGCATCCATTTATTAAATCTTTGATTTATACAAATTTATGGGGACCAGACTGCAGAACACATCCTCCAGGAGTGTCCCAATCTTCATGGGCTGAGGAAAACAACCTGGGCAACAGACACTTCTCTCCAGACGAAGTTACATGGCTGCCGGGAGGATCTGAGGAGGACGGCCCATTTCGTGTTTGCTGCCGGCTTGTCCATGTGATTCGCGAACGACAAGAAGAAGAAGAAGATACAAATTTATATTAGCTTGATTGCGAAACAAGTTCCTACAACTTATATTAATCACTCTCGAGAACTCATTCCTGATGGAATCCATCGCCATGAGGGAGAGAAGAGGCAACGTGGAATTTAAATGCCTTGCTTAAGGGTACAATCGTAACGGCTACAGCTGGGCGCGAACTGCAGGCCTTGCACCTGAAGTGAACGCGTTACCGCTGCGCTATCACGACTTCCACAGATTGTAGCATATTAGCTTACGTCTCTAGGCGAGAAAGGGTTAATCACACTTTAATAATTATACAGGAAATATGTGCCCATCTACTTAACATAATTATCCTCATAACCCTTTCCCTCATAGAATCTCACAGTCCAATAATCAGGTATGATGTCACACAGTGTTTTAACCCTTTCCCTCTTTATGAACATTGGTTTGACTACTACATTGTCAATGTATGTCGTATTGGTAATGGCGTCAAGAGGTGCTTCTATGAGGGAAAGGGTTACCGGTAAAGCCCCATTGTACATTTACTTAGAATGTGCTGCACACAGAGAGGAGCAAGCAGATGATTAAGTATTGTGATTAGTGTGTTTTATTTTCATTTTTTAATAATAAATTATTACGATTATTAACCCATTTCATTCTGGATACCGTTCAAACGGTATTTGCAAAGAACATAGAGCCAGATCAACCACCACGGAATGTTTCGTCTGATCAGGATCTATGCTGTTTGCTATTCAGATGATCTTGCTAAGACACTTGGCTATGCAGCAAACAACATAGATTCTGATCAGCACTCGTCACACTGCGGCTGATCTGGATCTATGTTGTTTGCAAAAGCCTTTAAATATATCCAGAATGAAATGGGTTAAGAGCAAAATTAACGCCACAAGCGCACCCGATTTTGCGAAATTACCATTTGTAAATTACCTCCCTTTATTAATTATCACCACAGGCGCACCTGATTTTTCGAAATTACCATTTGTAAATTACCTCCCTTTATTAATTATCACCACAGGCGCACCTGATTTTGCGAAACTACCATTTGTAAATTACCTCCCTTTATTGAAATTTTCCATTTTGTAAATTACCGTTATTGATTTTTTTAAAAACTAAATCACCAATAACTCTGTAAATGCCTAAATGGTGGTTTACTACAGCTAAAACTAGGATAAATTTACATTTGAATTATAGTATTATTTTTCAACTGAAGAAAAAACACCTTTTAGGACTTTAAAGGAACAATAGTTCTCACTTCTCCCAAAAATGTTCACCTAGGATGAACCCCATATATTTCCCCAAGTCATAATTGTCCCCAGATCTGATCCTGTCGGACTCGGTGAATTACGAGATAATTTATTAACAAGCAGCTTCAAAATTCAAAGATGTCACAGCTAACGAGAATGTTAGAAATTCTAAATTCAATTAACAATTATAATATGTCAGTAAAATATGGGAATATGGCACCATAAAAGGCCCATTTACAATCCCAGTAGAAACCAGACAGCCCCTTGAACCCCTTTAATTAAGGCGACAATACATCCCATTCTTCCATACTCTCCCTTCCATTGGACCCACATTCAACCCATCTCATAAAATGAACTCTGTATCAATAATACAGTGGGTGGGGTTTTTCCATTCTACCTCTTCATACAATCAGTTCTGTAGTTATTAACAATGACTTCACAGATTTTATAATTCATGACTCCGGCCATGGTCAAATAATTCCCACCACTTACTATCTGTTCAACAACAGAACAAGCAATCTTTTGTGTCTGATAAATGGATGACAAATTGACCAGTTGTTAGCCTTTTGGTATAAAATACTCCATTCTGTCACAACTTTTCTGCCCTTATAGCCACATGGTTAATTTAAACAAATAGAAAATGCTGCACACCCAGAATATTAACACAACTAAAGTCAAACCTGTGTTAGCGGTCACCTCTACAGTCAAACCTGTGTTAGTGGTCACCTCTACAGTCAAACCTGTGTTAGCGGTCACCTCTACAGTCAAACCTGTGTTAATGGTCACCTCTACAGCCAAACCTGTGTTAGCGGTCACCTCTACAGTCAAACCTGTGTTAGCGGTCTCCTCTACAGTCAAACCTGTGTTAGCGGTCACCTCTACAGTCAAACCTGTGTTAGCGGTCACCTCTACAGTCAACCCTGTGTTAGTGGTCACCTCTATTAAGCAGCCAACCTGTATTAAGCAGCCAGTTTCCAGATTCCCAATATGTTGTTTTATTATACATTTAACCTCTATTAAGCAGCCACCTGTGCTAAGCAGCCACTTTCTGTGATTCCCTTGGCTGGCTGCTTAAGACAGGTTTGACTGTATAACAATCAAAAACAATTCTGATGTTAATTAGTCGAGTGTATGACATAACTTCGCTCCCTCCACACGTTTTTTGACACAGGTATAACCGCCCCTAGCTGTAACACTAACCCCTAAACCTTGACCTAACCCAAATTCTTAACACTAAAACCAACTCAAACCCTACAACTAAACCAAACCCTAACTCATCAACTAAATCAAACCCAAACCTTAACCCTAACTCAAACCCAAACCCTAACCATAAAGGGATGGCATTTTGTCCTGTGTTAAAAAACATAAGGGTTGGTTGGGGATTATGTCCGGGGGTGGGGATTATGTCCGGGGGGGTGGGGATTAAGTCCGGGGGGATTACGTCCGGGGGGATTATGTCCAGGGGGATTATGTCCGGGGGGGATTAAGTCCAGGGGGATTATGTCCGGGGGGATTATGTCCGGGGGGGATTATGTCCGGGGAGATTATGTCCGGGGGGATTAAGTCCGGGGGGGGATTACGTCCGGGGGGGGGATCAAGTCAGTATCCCAAATGAATCTACCCAGAATTATATCTACAATGGAATCTTCCTACCTGTTTGAGCATTTATTGCATGCATCGCTGACTGTATTATGACTGGTCCATCACTGGTTATCAAATGGAACAGCTATTTAACACACTCAACAGTTGCAGGATATCTCACATTGGCAGTTATTTTTTAGGTTACTCTGCCCATAGCCGAAACTATGGCATCAATTATAATATTATTCTGTTAGAAACATGTACTTCAGTATTTCCAGATACACTGTTGTGTTATAGGTAATCAGGTGGAAGGCATTTCAAAATAACAGACATGCCCATTTCCAACTGTTAATCTATTCCAATCAATCGGTCATTTTGTTTGTTTTTCCTATTTTTGGGGTTTAATGTTGCATGGTGGAGGAAGACCCCGGGTGCCCCTCTACAGATAGGCACCTGGGTAGAACCACCGACCTACCGCAAGCCAAGTGGAAGTCATGATAGCGCAGTGGATGCGCATTCGCTTCAGGTCCGGAGTTCGAGCCCCACTGGAGCCGTTACGATTGTGCCCTTAGGCAAGGCATTTAAATTCCACGTTGCCTCTTATCTCTCCCTCGTGGCGGTGGATTCCATCAGGAATGAGGTCTCGAGAGTGATTTATATAAGTTGAAATAACTTGTTTCGCAATCAAGCTAAAATAAATTTGTATAAACTAAGCCAACTGGAGAGAAATTCAATAAGCTTTTAGCTTTCATTTCAATCCACTTGTATTTATTGTGTACACAATTATTTGTAGTAAATAATGTTATATAATGTATAATATAAATAAATATGTTTAAACAAAGCCAACTTGATAGCTATCAGTAATGAGAGACATCTCTAATTTTCTATTACCTCCCTTGCCAGATAAAGTCTGATTTATTCCAAAATAGGTCCTTTGTTTTTACTGTTGTTTTACCAAATGTTTTTTTTTTTTTGTATTAATATTTTTTATTTTCCTTTTCATGTCATTACAAGAACAAATTACTCTAACCAGATGTTGCAGTATGATAAATGTGATTATATCCAAATCGTGTTAATCAACTGATAGCATTGTTTTACAAATAAGTACCAATTGCATATACTATATGCAATCTGTCATGATATAGTAATTTAATAATCATATAAAGCGATAGTGGAATAAAATTGTTAGCATGTTGTGCAAAGGAAACAAAGATAAAAACAGAGGAAAACACTTAATAGGACCTCAAATAGGATCTACTTTTAGGGAGTATTCAGGGGCAGTAACTGACCGATGTCTCTCGTTGTTTATGGAGTATTCAGGGGCAGTAACTGACAGGTGTCTCTCATTGTTTAGGGAGTATTCAGGGGCAGTAACTGACCGATGTCTCTCATTGTTTAGGGAGTATTCAGGGGCAGTAACTGACTGATGTCTCTCATTGTTTATGGAGTATTCAGGGGCAGTAACTGACTGATGTCTCTCATTGTTTATAGAGTATTCAGGGGCAGTAACTGACTGATGTCTCTCATTGTTTAGGGAGTATTCAGGGGCAGTAACTGACCGATGTCTCTCATTGTTTATGGAGTATTCAGGGGCAGTAACTGACTGATGTCTCTCATTGTTTAGGGAGTATTCAGGGGCAGTAACTGACAGATGTCTCTCATTGTTTAGGGAGTATTCAGGGGCAGTAACTGACTGATGTCTCTCATTGTGTAGGGAGTATTCAGGGACAGTAACTGACTGATGTCTCTCATTGTTTAGGGAGTATTCAGGGGCAGTAACTGACCGATGTCTCTCATTGTTTAGGGAGTATTCAGGGGCAGTAACTGAGCGATGTCTCTCATTGTTTAGGGAGTATTCAGGGACAGTAACTGACTGATGTCTCTCATTGTTTAGGGAGTATTCAGGGGCAGTAACTGACAGATGTCTCTCATTGTTTAGGGAGTATTCAGGGGCAGTAACTGACCGATGTCTCTCATTGTTTAGGGAGTATTCAGGGGCAGTAACTGACAGATGTCTCTCATTGTTTAGGGAGTATTCAGGGACAGTAACTGACAGATGTCTCTCATTGTTTAGGGAGTATTCAGGGGCAGTAACTGACTGATGTCTCTCATTGTTTAGGGAGTATTCAGGGGCAGTAACTGACCGATGTCTCTCATTGTTTAGGGAGTATTCAGGGGCAGTAACTGACCGATGTCTCTCATTGTTTAGGGAGTATTCAGGGGCAGTAACTGACCGATGTCTCTCATTGTTTAGGGAGTATTCAGGGGCAGTAACTGACCGATGTCTCTCATTGCTTAGGGAGTATTCAGGGGCAGTAACTGACCATGTCGCTCATTGTTTAGGAGTATTCAGGGGCAGTAACTTACTGATGTCTCTCATTGCTTAGCGAGTATTCAGGGGCAGTAACTGACTGATGTCTCTCATTATTTAGGGAGTATTCAGGGGCAGTAACTGACAGGTGTCTCTCATTGTTTATGGAGTATTCAGGGGCAGTAACTGACCGATGTCTCTCCTTGTTTAGGGAGTATTCAGGGGCAGTAACTGACCAATGTCGCTCATTGTTTAGGGAGTATTCAGGGGCAGTAACTGACCGATGTCGCTCATTGTTTAGGGAGTATTCAGGGGCAGTAACTGACCGATGTCTCTCATTGCTTAGGGAGTATTCAGGGGCAGTAACTGACTGATATCTCTCATTGTTTAGGGAGTATTCAAGGGCAGTAACTGACCGATGTCTCTCATTTACTGTCAAATTGAATAGTAGAGAGTAATTTATTGTCATATCCTGTACACTGACAAAAACTATTAACCCTTTCCTTCATAGAGATTTAGGTTAATATACTATTATATCTCCATACAAACAAAGCCATTTAGCTATCATTTATTTAGCTATCATGCAGCCATATCTATCCAACCTCCATAGATATTACTGGGACTACATGAGATTCTGGACTTAATTATGAACATTGGTTTGGCTACTACATTATCAATGTATGTCGTATTTGTAATGGCGTCAAGAGGTGCTTCTATGAGGGAAAGGGTTAAGCCAATTACCTGGCAGTGTGGGGTGTGGGGGTAGGTATCGTAATTATTTTAATATTCAGACCAGCTCAAATCTTCAGGGTTTTTTCGGCACTTTTCTGGATCTCAAGATTTGTATGAAGATTCTCAGTTTTTCAAATCGCTTTAGAATTTAATTTATTGGTTTATGAATATCATGGACCAGTCCATGTGAGTTACTTGGTGTTGAATGGGTTAATTTACTTATGGAGGCTGTGTCCGGCCCAGCACTATTAACCAGGTGAGGATGATCAATAAATGTATGTATGATATGTTATATGTTATATTTCGGATTTTATGCCTGCATCAACACAATTTTGGGCTATATCACTGGCGGGCAGTTTACCTAACAACACCTTTCCCGGGCAGGCTCCAGCGGTTAACCAGTACTTGGGTGCACCAACCTCCGTAAGAAACTGCCAACTTTTTCATATAAATGAGACACGGTCTGAGCGGGGCTCGAACCCGTGACCATCAGTGATGATAGGTTACAGTGGTATACAAGTCAGCGACCATAACCACTCAACCACGGAGGCAGACAATAAATGTAGGAACAAATAAGACAATTATTAACTCAAGACTGGTTATTGATTTCCTTTGCGCAGTTTATTATATCCCAGTTTGGTCGAGAACCATTTCATAGCGGGGGTTCAGTAAGAAGCTATCTGATTGGTCTGGAAAACATCGTTTATTTCCTGCTTTCGGTATAAAAACTCTTTAACCATTGTTGCATGGTTTACACGTGCTTAATTCTTTATAAATATAATTGTCATTTCCGGGATTTACTATTTATTTCGAAAATCTCAGGTTTTTCTATGAATTTATTTTTAAATCACCTCCAGAATTCTCACAGGAAACATTTGAGATAGTATTGCTTATGGAACAGATCAGGTCCACTCATCCACAAATCAGGTCTGCTCAGCCATGAATCAGGTCCACTCAGCCACGATTCAAGTCGCGGATCATCTATATTATAATTATGTTCTACATCAAAATAATCTACCTATTATTATTTCCCAAATCACCTTATCATGTTTCCAATAAAGAGTATTCAAGGGAAATAAGTCATATATGATTTTTCAGCTAATGATGACATACGCATTTTTATTGTTTCATGCAGATTTTTGGAAATATTTACATATATAGAAGATGCCAATAGCTGAAGGGCATTGACTGAATAACAAAACTGATTTCAGAAACCAAGTTGGAAGCTGTCCAGGCGTTTAGCCATTGATTTTTAGCAACATTTTATTCAAAGTCACCAACATGCTTTCAACGGAAGCCAAACAAATTGTTTTAATTAATTATTTCTCGCCTTGTGCTGACAGTAGGTCACTAGCCATTAAGCCAAAGACAATACGTGCGAAATCTTGAACTTGTCAACTCTCCTCCACCCCGTTGCTACAATAAATGAAACAGTCACGTTTACTGGCGATTGAGTGATTGAAACGGATGAAACGAGCGGCATTGACTCAGAATTATTTCAATGCAGATGGGGAGGAGTTAGCTCCTTTGCACGCTTGCGGAGAAATTAACAAAAGTCAAATATATCATGGAATTTTATTAGAATGGTGTCGTAAAGATACAATTCTAGTGAAATTCCATGACATATTTCCAGAGTTTTAAGCTACAAATTAAAAAAACAACACATTGATGAATTTCATATTAAAATGCTATTTACAATCTTTATTTAACTTTTTTTTATTATAAACTTTATTTTATGATTGCGAAACAAGTTTTAACAACTTATGTTAATCACTCTCGTTGGCGTGGATGAAAGCGTATATGTGGTCATTCGTGTGGGAGGAAACCGGAGTATCCGGAGAAAGCCCACTTGTCCGATCTGGCGACGACCGTACCATCTCACATACTTCACGGTCCGAGGATCAAACCCGGTTTGCATTGGTTAGGAGCAAGCGCGCTAACTACTGTGCTAATCGGACAGCCAGGCAAAGAGTTAGCATAGGACTTGTGAAAAAATTGATTCAATGAAGCATAAAAATTAATTGAACAGCAAATTTCCATTCAAATAATTTTCATATTCTGTTGTATGAATTGTGCTCAGTAAATACAATTTGTTGTATCAGGGTTGTACAGGGTGGTTCATAATTACAATTGGTTGTATCAGGGTTGCACAGGGTCATATAAGAGTTGTTGATGGTTAAACTACAATTTGTTGTATCAGGGTTGCACAGGGTGATATAAGAGTTGTTGATGGATAAACTACAATTTGTTGTATCAGGGTTGCACAGGGTGATATAAGAGCTGTTGATGGTTAAGCTACAATTTGTTGTATCAGGGTTGCACAGGGTGATATAAGAGCTGTTGATGGTTAAACTACAATTTGTTGTATCAGGGTTGTACAGGGTGATCCATAATTACAATTGGTTGTATCAGGGTTGTACAGGGTGATATCAGAGCTGTTGATGGTTAAACTACAATTTGTTGTATCAGTGTTGTACAGGGTGATCCATAATTACAATTGGTTGTATCAGGGTTGTACAGGGTGATCCATAATTACAATTGGTTGTATCAGTGTTGTACAGGGTGATCCATAATTACAATTGGTTGTATCAGTGTTGTACAGGGTGATCCATAATTACAATTTGTTGTATCAGTGTTGTACAGGGTGATCCATAATTATAATTGGTTGTATCAGTGTTGCACAGGGTGATTCATAATGCCAATTAGTTGTAGCAGGGTTGTACAGGGTGATCCATAATGACAATTGGTTGTACCAGGGTTGTACAGGGTGATCCATAATGACAATTGGTTGTACCAGGGTTGTACAGGGTGATCCATAATGACAATTGGTTGTACCAGGGTTGTACAGGGTGATCCATAATGACAATTGGTTGTACCAGGGTTACACAGGGTGGATTATGCCCATATAGATAGGATAAATAAAGTTAATTAATATAATCCTTCATGGCGGCTAACGTTTGTTTATACCCTTTCCCTTGTAGATAATTATTTATGTAAATACAAAATGTGCTTATACATGAACATCTACAAACTTGTATAATTAATAAATAGCACAGGTCAATCAGCACTGGCTAAATCAAGATATAATATACATACAAGATACTGACAGGTGCTTTTGAAAATGTAACTTAACTTAACCCTTTCCTTCATAGAGATTTAGGTTAATATACTATTATATCGCCATACAAACGGCAGCCATTTAGCTATCATGCAGTGGATAAGTAGTCGTGATAGCGCAGTGGATGTGAGTTCGCTTCAGGTACGAAAGGTCCGGAGTTCGAGCCCCGCTGGAGCCGTTACGATTGTGCCCTTAGGCAAGGCATTTAAATTCCACGTTGCCTCTTCTCTCTCCCTCGTGGCGATGGATTCCATCAGGAATGAGGTCTCGAGAGTGATTAATATAAGTTGAAAGAATTGTTTTGCAATCGAGCTAAAATAAATTTGTATAAACTAATCGCCATATCTATCCCACCTCCGTAGATATTACTGGGAATTCATAGAGATTTAGGTTAATGTACTATTATATCGCCATACAAACGACAGCCATTTAGCTATCATGTAGTGGATAAGTAGTCGCCATATCTATCGCCACCTCCATAGATATTACTGGGACTACATGAGATTCTGGCCTTTATTATGACCATTGGTTTGGCTACTACATAGTCAATGTATGTCGTATTGGTAATGGCGTCAAGAGGTGCTTCTATGAGGGAAGGGTTAAAACACTGTCGTGACATCATACCTTATTATTGGACTGCTTTCAAATGGCATATTATGTTCAATCCTACGTGTAACTATACTAAATTAATAATTTTAATTAGTAAGATCTTGCTATAAGTGTGAATGCAGAACACCGCAATAGCACACAGTTACCGTACATACTCACAATAGCACACAATTACCGTACATACTCACAATAACACACAATTACCGTACATACTCACAATAGCACACAGTTACCGTACATACCTACAATAGCACACAGTTACCGTACATACTTGCAATAGCACACAGTTACCGTACATACTCACAATAGCACACAGTTACTGTACATACTCACAATAGCACACAATTACCGTACATACTCACAATAGCACACAGTTACTGTACATACTCACAATAGCACACAGTTACCGTACATACTCACAATAGCACACAATTACCGTACATACTCACAATAGCACACAGTTACCGTATAATACTCACAATAGCACACAATTACCGTACATACTCACAATAGCACACAGTTACTGTACATACTCACAATAGCACACAGTTACCGTACATACTCGCAATAGCACACAGTTACCGTACATACTCACAATAGCACACAGTTACCGTACATACTCACAATAGCACACAGTTACTGTACATACTCGCAATAGCACACAGTTACTGTACATACTCGCAATAGCACACAGTTACTGTACATACTCACAATAGCACACAATTACCGTACATACTCACAATAGCACACAGTTACCGTACATACTCGCAATAGCACACAGTTACCGTACATACTCACAATAGCACACAGTTACCTTACATACTCACAATAGCACACAGTTACCGTACATACTCACAATAGCACACAGTTACCATACATACTCGCAATAGCACACAGTTACCGTACATACTCACAATAGCACACAGTTACCGTACATACTCACAATAGCACACAATTACCGTACATACTCACAATAGCACACAGTTACCGTACATACTCACAATAGCACACAGTTACTGTACATACTCACAATAGCACACAGTTACCATACATACTCACAATAGCACACAGTTACCGTACATACTCACAATAACACACAATTACCGTACATACTCACAATAGCACACAGTTACCGTACATACTCACAATAGCACACAGTTACTGTACATACTCACAATAGCACACAGTTACCATACATACTCACAATAGCACACAATTACCGTACATACTCACAATAGCACACAGTTACCGTACATACTCACAATAGCACACAGTTACCATACATACTCACAATAGCACACAATTACCGTACATACTCACAATAGCACACAGTTACCGTACATACTCACAATAGCACACAGTTACCGTACATACTCACAATAGCACACAGTTACCGTACATACTCACAATAGCACACAATTACCGTACATACTCACAATAGCACACAGTTACCGTACATACTCACAATAGCACACAGTTACCGTACATACTTGCAATAGCACACAGTTACTGTACATACTCACAATAGCACACAGTTACCGTACATACTTGCAATAGCACACAATTACCATACATACTCGCAATAGCACACAGTTACCGTACATACTTGCAATAGCACACAATTACCGTACATACTTGCAATAGCACACAATTACCGTACATACTTGCAATAGCACACAATTACCGTACATACTTGCAATAGCACACAATTACCGTACATACTTGCAACAGCACACAGTTACCGTACATACTTGCAATAGCACACAATTACCGTACATACTTGCAATAGCACACAGTTACCGTACATACTTGCAATAGCACACAATTACCATACATACTCACAATAGCACACAGTTACCGTACATACTCACAATAGCACACAGTTACCGTACATACTCACAATAGCACACAGTTACCGTACATACTTGCAATAGCACACAGTTACTGTACATACTCACAATAGCACACAGTTACCATACATACTCACAATAGCACACAGTTACCGTACATACTCACAATAGCACACACTTACCGTACATACTCACAATAGCACACACTTACCATACATACTCACAATAGCACACAGTTACCGTACATACTCGCAATAGCACACAGTTACTGTACCTACTTGCAATAGCACACAAGTTACTGTACATACTCACAATAGCACACAGTTACTGTACATACTTGCAAAAGCACATAATTATCGTACATACTCACAATAGCACACAGTTACCGTACATACTCACAATAGCACACAGTTACCGTACATACTCACAATAGCACACAGTTACCGTACTTACTCACAATAGCACACAATTACTGTACATACTCACAATAGCACACAGTTACCGTACTTACTCACAATAGCACACAATTACCGTACATACTCACAATAGCACACAATTACCATACATACTCACAATAGCACACAGTTACCTTACATACTCACAATAGCACACAGTTACCGTACATACTCACAATAGCACACAGTTACCGTACATACTCGCAATAGCACACAGTTACCGTACATACTCACAATAGCACACAATTACCGTACATACTCACAATAGCACACAGTTACTGTACATACTCACAATAGCACACAGTTACTGTACATACTCACAATAGCACACAGTTACCCTACATACTCACAATAGCACACAGTTACCGTACATACTCGCAATAGCACACAGTTACCGTACATACTCGCAATAGCACACAATTACCGTACATACTCACAATAGCACACAGTTACCGTACATACTCACAATAGCACACAGTTACCATACATACTCACAATAGCACACAGTTACCGTACATACTCACAATAGCACACAATTACCGTACATACTCACAATAGCACACATTTACCATACATACTCACAATAGCACACAGTTACCGTACATACTCACAATAGCACACAGTTACCGTACATACTCACAATAGCACACAGTTACCGTACATATTCACAATAGCACACAGTTACCGTACATACTCACAATAGCACACAATTACCGTACATACTCACAATAGCACACAGTTACCGTACATACTCACAATAGCACACAGTTACCGTACATACTCACAATAGCACACAGTTACCGTACATACTCACAATAGCACACAGTTACCGTACATACTCACAATAGCACACAGTTACCGTACATACTCACAATAGCACACAGTTACCGTACATACTTGCAATAGCACACAGTTACCGTACATACTCGCAATAGCACACAATTACTGTACACACTCACAATAGCACATAATTACCTTACATCCTAAACTAAAAGATGATCTTGACTACAAGATGACCCACCAACTTTAGTCTTAAATCAGTAGTATTTTACCCGCACACGAGTTGAGAAAATGGAAACCACTCAGAAGTAAAAATCAAACAAATTAATTAAACTATGTCAAATCATTAAAACAAATGCACAGATGCACAACAATAAATTTGATTTGCTAGAATGCTATTGACAAGCTCAGCTTACAGATAGACAGAGCTATGAAAGTCTATGCTATTGACAAGCTCAGCTTACAGACATACAGAGCTATGAAAGTCTATCCTATTGACAAGCTCAGCTTACAGACAGACAGAGCTATGAAAGTCTATGCTATTGACAAGCTCAGCTTACAGATAGACAGATCTATGAAAGTCTATGCTATTGACAAGCTCAGCTTACAGACAGACAGAGCTATGAAAGTCTATGCTTTTGTTTACACCCTTTCAGTTATTTCAAAGGTCATCAATTATTGGGTTGGAAGAAATACCACTGTAACCTATCATCACTTGACGGTCACGGGTTCGAGTCCCTCTAAGACCGTGTCTCTTTATATGAAAAACATGGCAGTTTCTTACAGAAGTCGATGCACCAAGTACTGGTTAACTGCTGGAACCTGCAAATCCCGTCTTATTTATATATTTCGGGTTTTACGCCTGCATCAGCACCATTTCGGGCTATATCGCCGGCGGGCAGTTTACCTAACAACACCTTTCTTGGGCAGGCTCCAGCGGTTAACCAGTACTTGGGTGCACCAACCTCCATAAGAAACTGCCAACTTTTTCATATAAATGAGACACTGCCTGAGCGGGGCTCGAACCCGTGACCATCAGTGATGATAGGTTACAGTGGTATACAAGTCAGTGACTTTAACCACTCAACCACGAAAGCGGATACAAATCCTGTCTTATAGGTGAGTAAGTACAGTATGGATGGAATATATTAACCCAGGTCAAACTCAATCCCCATTTCCTGCAATTCCAATGCTTTGCTTCTGCAATCCAATCCCTCTGAGAAACTGATAAATCTGCATAAATCATTCTCTGGTTTCGAAAAGTTTAATGTTTCCTTTATTGTTTGCTGATAAGCATTCTACTTTTCTCTCTTCACTGACCACTTTATACAATTCCCTGGCTTCGCCCAGCAGCTGCCAACCATTTCAACAAACTACTGACACCTTTCCACATTTGATTCTTAGCAACACTTTTAAATATTAGAGATTCCAGCCAGCTGATTCAATGAGAATTGGAAAGGTCTCTAAATTCCAAAGTATTGTAAGCAATTCAGGCTTTTAGAAATAATTGTAATATAAATGAGAAGTGAGTGAGAAAAGTGATAAATGAGCGAGAAAAATGAGTAAGTGAGCGAGAAAAATGAGTGAGTGAGAAAATTGAGTGAGTGAGTGAGAAAATTGAGTGAGTGAGAAAATTGAGTGAGTGATAAAAATGAGTGAGTGAGTGAATTGAGTGAGTGAGAAAAATGAGTGAGTGAGAAAAATGAGTGTATTTCTCTTTGTGTTTTCAAAAATAATAATTAATAATGAATCGCTGGTTAATAGTTTTCATTGGTGTATGAACTACTTTGAGCTTGATGAAAGTTAGCGTGGATGCTGTTACGATTGTGTCCTTAGGCAAGGCACTTAAATTCCACATTGAATCTTCTCTCTCCCTCAGGAATGAGGTCTTGAGAGCGATTAATCTAATGTTGTAAAAACTTGTTTCGTAATAGTTAAAATAAATTTGTATAAACTAAACTAACCCCAATGTAGTTCATACCCCGTTGGAAACAATTAACCCACAATTCATTCCTTAACCCTTTCAACACTACAGACCACTAAATAGACTTACAAAAAGTGTAGATGATCCAGATGAGCCGTCTCATCAGGATCTGCACTTTTTGCCAGTAATATTACTATTTTTAGACAAAATTACCCATTTTGATAAATGAACTTATCCAAATGTAATTTATAACCGTCTCCGTGGCCCAGTGGTTAAGGCGTCCGCCTACGGAGCGGGAGGTCGAAGGTTCGAATCTCGTCAGGGGTTCGTTCTGATATGGCCGGTTGGTGAGCCGCCAGCTAGTTAAATAATGGTTACCGATTGCCTACCAGCCTACCAGCCTGCCAGCCTGGCGTCTGGCATACAAGCATAGGATTCGGGAAGTACTGATGTTCGTAAAAAGAGGTGTCTCATAAGTCAGAAATGGCTGGCCCTTTAAATAGGGGTGACACTATAATAAACAAACACGTTACTATAATTTATTGGTTTAAAAATATAGTGCACCAGTCCATGTCAGTTACTTCGGGTTGAATAAGAAATCGTGGAAGTAGTGATAGCTCAGTGGTAGCGCGTTCGCTCCAGGTGCGAAAGGTCCGGAGTTCGAGCCCTGGTGGAGCCGTTACGATTGTGTCCTTCAAGGCATTTAAATTCCACGTTGCCTCTTCTCTCTCCCTCGTGGCGATGGATTCCATCAGGAATTAGGTCTCGAGAGTGATTAATATAAGTTGTAAGAACTTGTTTCGCAATCGAGCTAAAATAAATTTGTATAAACTAACATTTGTGCCAGCTTATTTGATAATCCTTTCTATTTATTTTACAACGATTGTGAAACAAGTTCTAACAACTTATATTAATCACTCTCATTGGCGCCGATGAAAGTGTAAAAGTGGTCATTCGTGTGGGAATAAACCGGAGTACCCTTCAATTGAATGGTCAAGTTATGGTGTTGACAACTTCAGTATATCAATCATTTACATATAACCTCCGAGGGTGACCTTGACATTAGGGTCCTGGGTCTTTGACGCGTGGAATTTCATTACCCAGCATGCAAAGAGTTATGTATAGATTAACAGGAAATGAATCCATATACACTGTATGTCTTTCTAAACTTTGCTTTTTTTAGATTCTTGTATATATCTGTGCGGCATATGCAACTGTTTGTACGGTAACTATATAATATATTGTTAGAACATATTGAACACTGTATATTATGAATTTAATTGGAAAATAAAATACTGTGTAACTCTTTGCATGCTGGGCAAAACTAAAGTCCTAAAATAGTTCAAATAATTGTAGCAGCCGACACATTCATTAATATGTATTTTCTTATTTGTAACTCAAAACTGGCAACATGTCATGCAATTTCATTACAATTTCACATATGACTGTTATTTTCACTGCGAATGAGGAGAGTTAAAAGATGTTATTATATACTCACCGGTACCAGGCATTTGCAAACAGGTATTCCCAAAAGCAATTTCTCCAGCCGAACAATCAACAATAATTATTATGAAAATATTCACCTCATTTTTTTTTATTTCTTAAGTAAATTTCTTATGTCTTAAGAAATCATTACCAACTTAACTGTTAACCCATTTCATTCTGGATACCGTTCAAACAGTATTTGCAAAGAACATAGAGCCAGATCAGCCGCCACCGAACGTGCCGTCTGATCAGGCTCTATGCTGTTTGCTATTCAGATGATCTTGCTAAGACACTTGGCTATGTAGCAAACAACATAGATCCTGATCAGCATGCAGCGGCACGTAGCGGCTGATCTGGATCTATGTTGTTTGCAAAAGCCCTTAAATGTATCCGGAATGATATGGGTTAACAGATAGAGTTAAACCTATTTATAGATGATATACTCACCGGTACCAGGCATTTGGAAAGAGGCTTTCCCATTTATAATCCAAGAGCAATCCAGCCGAACAATCCTTGAACAATCCACACTTATGAAAATATTCACATCATTTTTCTTATTTCTTAAGTAAATTTCTTTTCTCTTAAGAAATCACTAGCAACATAACTGTTAACAATGCCTTATGGAATCCCTTTTTTTTATATTCTTGCCACATTCAAAGGGTACACAGCACCCTGCAGACCTACATGTTACTCTAGCTGACACAGATTTGAAATACATTGTTGAAATCATGTTTAAACTCTCCAATCCTTCAAGCTCATCACATTTCTGACCACCCTAAAACTGTTATCAGCATTGGGATCATAATGTAAACATAACCCTGTTAACATTAATTAGCCGGTAATCTGAAATCATGAAAACTTATAAGCATCCATTCACAATTTTATCTAATTTATAAATAAGATAAGGTCTGCTTGAAGCAAGGATATTGAATTATTTAATATTTTTTAATTTAGGTTTATATTTATATTTCGGGTTTTACCCCTGCATCAGCACCATTTTGGGCTATATCGCCGGCAGGCAGTGTACCTAACAACACCTTTCCTGGGTAGGCTCCAGCAGTTAACCTGTACTTGGTGCACCAACCTCCGTAAGAAACTGCCAACTTTTTCATATAAATGAAACAAGTGCTTTAAGCAATATTGAATTATTTAATATTTTTTAATTTAGGTTTATTTAACGTCGCTACCGGTTGCCCATTTGAACGACGGGCAGTTTACCTAACAACACCTTTCCTGGGCAGGCTCCAGCAGTTAACCTGTACTTGGTGCACCAACCTCCGTAAGAAAACTGCTAACTTTATCATATAAATGAGACACGGCCTGAGCGGGGCTCGAACCCGTCACCATCAGTGATGATAGGTTACAGTGGTATACAATTCGGCAACCGTAACTACTCGACCACGGAGGCAGACTGTTTAATATTAATTATTTCCAGCATATTACTTTAGTAAAACCTAAGAAAAATACAATTAACATTCCAATCCAAGAAAGAATGAAAAAGCACAGCCAGTTGAAATGTATTGTAGCAAGCATCAAAAGCAAGCTATGATGAATATTTAATAATGCCAGCGAAAATTCACCTTCCACAAATTCACACACCAGCTGCTAGCAGCAAAAACAACACTGCCCTACAACATTATCTAACTAGCCAGGCACCAGTCTGACTGACCATCAAATCAAGGTAAAAATTTAATAGCTTTCAACTTACTGTAAACTGTTAACATTTTGGTTGGAGATATTTTTTTAATACATGTAATGCTCGATTCTATATGGCTCAGGATGTATACCACATCTATTAACTCTTTGCATGCTGGGTAAAATAAAAGCTATAAATACTTCAAATAATTGAAGCAGACAAAAATTCATTAATCTCTGGAAATAAGTCAAGGAATTTCAGAAATTGTACAACGTAGTTCAATATTATTTTCGCCGCTAGCGTGCAAAAAGCCAAAAGCTGTCGCCTTACTGTAAACTACTGACAATTTGGTTGAAAATATTTTGTTCAATACATGAAAATGTGCGATTCAACAGTGATGTAGCTAGGATATACTCAGATGGGGGGGGCTTCCTGTATTGAGAGCATGTTTTATCCATTTCCATCATAGAAACACCTCTTGACGCCATTACCAATACGATATACATTAACCGTTTCCCTCATACAAGCACCTCTTGACGCCATTACCAATACGATATACATTAACCCTTTCCCTCATAGAAGCACCTCTTGACGCCATTACCAATAGGATATACATTAACCGTTTCCCTCATACAAGCACCTCTTGACGCCATTACCAATACCACATACATTGACCCTTTCCCTCATAGAAGCATCTCTTGACGCCATTACCAATATCACATACATTATATAAATGTTCAGGAATTCTACTTGTTGGGATTTCGCACCCATCAACAAAATGGCCTCATCTGAATGTCCAAATATAGCGCCTTCATGAATCTTGATATATTCTACAAATAAAACACATCTTTAAACTACAAGCATGTATTCTTTCCAAACAAGTTCACCAAATGCTTGTTTGGCCTCATAATACCAGATTTCATTCAAGACACTGGTTTGTTCACCAAAAAGATCGGATTTGGAGGGTAGTGCAATGATACAGACAGAGACTCATTCCAGTCTCCTCTGGTTCTTTTACATGCACGGTGTACAGCACCGACACGAGACCTCGGTATAAAGTCCCAGCTGAAAGACTGTTAATGTTATAGGGTCAGACGAACCGACGATCCCTGGATTACAAGTCCAGCATATTACCACTGGACTACAGATCCGTCTGTTTTCGACAAGGGGGTATTGTGTCAATTAATAACCAAAAATATGTAAACTACCGAGATTACCCAATCCTGTCAAATCAAAAAGATCCTGACAAAATTAAGCTCATCTCCATGTCAAAATTAAACAAAATTAAGCACATCTCCATGACAAAATTAAACAAAATTAAGCGCATCTCCATGACAAAATTAAACAAAATTAAGCGCATCTCCATGACAAAATTAAACAAAATTAAGCGCATCTCCATGACAAAATTAAACAAAATTAAGCGCATCTCCATGACAAAATTAAACAAAATTAAGCGCATCTCCATGACAAAATTAAACAAAATTAAGCGCATCTCCATGACAAAATTAAACAAAATTAAGCGCATCTCCATGACAAAATTAAACAAAATTAAGCGCATCTCCATGACAAAATTAAACAAAATTAAGCGCATCTCCATGACAAAATTAAACAAAATTAAGCGCATCTCCATGACAAAATTAAACAAAATTAAGCGCATCTCCATGACAAAATTAAACAAAATTAAGCGCATCTCCATGACAAAATTAAACAAAATTAAGCACATCTCCATGACAAAATTAAACAAAATTAAGCGCATCTCCATGACAAAATTAAACAAAATTAAGCACATCTCCATAACAAAATTAAGCGCATCTCCATGACAAAATTAAACAAAATTAAGCACATCTCCATGACAAAATTAAGCACATCTCCATGACAAAATTAAACAAAATTAAGCGCATCTCCATGACAAAATTAAGCGCATCTCCATGACAAAATTAAACAAAATTAAGCGCATCTCCATGACAAAATTAAACACAATTAAGCGGTTATAGGGTCAGACGAACCGACGATCCCTGGATTACAAGTCCAGCATATTACCACTGGACTACAGATCCGTCTGTTTTCGACAAGGGGGTATAGTGTCAATTAATATAGTGTCAATTAATAACCAAAAATATGTAAACTACCGAGATTACCCAATCCTGTCAAATCAAAAAGATCCTGACAAAATTAAGCTCATCTCCATGTCAAAATTAAACAAAATTAAGCGCATCTCCATGACAAAATTAAACAAAATTAAGCGCATCTCCATGACAAAATTAAACAAAATTAAGCGCATCTCCATGACAAAATTAAACAAAATTAAGCGCATCTCCATGACAAAATTAAACAAATAAGCGCATCTCCATGACAAAATTAAGCGCATCTCCATGACAAAATTAAGCGCATCTCCATGACAAAATTAAGCGTATCTCCATGACAAAATTAAGCGCATCTCCATGACAAAATTAAGCGCATCACCATGACAAAATTAAGCGCATCTCCATGACAAAATTAAGCGCATCTCCATGACAAAATTAAGCGCATCTCCATGACAAAATTAAACAAAATTAAGCGCATCTTCATGACAAAATTAAGCGCATCTCCATGACAAAATTAAACAAAATTAAGCACATCTCCATGACAAAATTAAACAAAATTAAGCGCATCTCCATGACAAAATTAAACAAAATTAAGCACATCTCCATGACAAAATTAAATAAAATTAAGCACATCTCCATAACAAAATTAAGCGCATCTCCATGACAAAATTAAACAAAATTAAGCGCATCTCCATGACAAAATTAAGCGCATCTCCATGACAAAATAAACAAAATTAAGCGCATCTCCATGACAAAATTAAAACACAATTAAGCGCATCTCCATGACAAAATTAAACAAAATTAAGCGCATCTCCATGACAAAATTAAACAAAATTAAGCGCATCTCCATGACAAAATTAAACAAAATTAAGCGCATCTCCATGACAAAATTAAACAAAATTAAGCGCATCTCCATGACAAAATTAAACAAAATTAAGCACATCTCCATGACAAAATTAAGCGCATCTCCATGACAAAATTAAACAAAATTAAGCGCATCTCCATGACAAAATTAAACAAAATTAAGCGCATCTCCATGACAAAATTAAGCGCATCTCCATGACAAAATTAAGCGCATCTCCATGACAAAATTAAGCACATCTCCACGACAAAATTAAACAAAATTAAGCGCATCTCCATGACAAAAATTAAACAAAATTAAGCGCATCTCCATGACAAAATTAAGCGCATCTCCATGACAAAATTAAACAAAATTAAGCACATCTCCACGACAAAATTAAACAAAATTAAGCGCATCTCCATGACAAAATTAAACAAAATTAAGCGCATCTCCATGACAAAATTAAACAAAATTAAGCACATCTCCATGACAAAATTAAGCGCATCTCCATGACAAAATTAAACAAAATTAAGCGCATCTCCATGACAAAATTTTATTGTACCAAATTAACCCATTTCATTCTGGATATATTTAAAGGCATTTGCAAACAACATAGATCCAGAGCAGCCGTAGCGTGACGCTGCATGCTGATCAGGATCTATGTTGTTTGCTACATAGCCAAGTGTCTTAGCAAGATCATCTGAATAGCAAACAGCATAGAGCCTGATCAGACGGAACAATCCGTGGCGGCTAATCTGGCTCTATGTTCTTTGCAAATACTGTTTGAACGGTATCCAGAATGAAATGGGTTAAATGAACGAAATTAAATGAACATCAAAATGAACTGACTGTACTGCATAATTATGTCGACAGGCAGGCATGTAACAGCTGCCAATCATTAGCAGATATTTACTGTAAACTTCATTACTATTGAAATAATATCTATTTATGTACACTATCTTTTTGAAGATGCTGATAAAAACAATTGAGAACTTGCAAGTGAATTGATAATTCAATATACATCACACTTGATTAGAGTATCTGAACCATTTATGAACACACCCCGATAACCTAACAATGTTGTTGGTATGTTATTTCAGATTTTACGCCTGCATCAGCACCATTTTGGGCTATATCGCCGGCGGGCAGTTTACCTAACAACACCTTTCCTGGGCAGGCCTCCAACGGTTAACCAGTACTTGGGTGCACCAACCTCCGTAAGAAACTGCCAACTTTTTCATATAAATGAGACACGGTCTGAGCGGGGCTCGAACCCGTGACCATCAGTGATGATAGGTTACAGTGGTATACTAGTCAGCGACCTTAACCACCCGATAACATAACAAGCAAATCTGTCAACATTTAATTCTAACATGACCCAGCTAATAACATACATACTTCTAGAGTAAAATCTACCTCGGGTTAATCTGCGATATACCTACCTTGAACTATGCTGCGCGCGCACCGTGTTTTGGCTATTCCATTTATACAATGCGTGTAAAGTTTTATGAATGAAAGTCATGTGATGTTTGTAAATACTACCATGGGAATTCGCGGAAGTGAGCTATTTTTAGAATCAGATAATCTCTTGTCCGTCTTGTTTTTCTATTAAGTAACGTTTCAGTTACTATTCTGTACTGTTTTATTTGACAAAATAAATAAAATTATTGATCAGTTACAACGTTTGTTCATTTATGCACTAGATTGATATTTTCCATATAAAATAACGTCATCACCCCTTACGCGGGAGGAAATTTCGAAAGCCAAATGCAGCGGCGTTTGAAGAAAATACTCCTTTAAAATTATTAGAAGTAAGTCGTGTTAGAATCGAAATAATAAGTATCAACCGTGGTATATCACAGAATAACCCGAGTTTGAAGTTCTTATGCGTAGAAATATATCACGTCGACCTTCGTGATATATTTCTACGCATAAGAACTTCAAACTCGTTCGGCCTGAGTGATATATTTCTATGCATAAGAACTTCAAACTCGTTCGGCCCGAGTGATATATTTCTACGCATAAGAACTTCAAACTCGGGTTATTCTGCGATATATCACGGTTGATACTTATTATTTCTTAAGTATTTACCGGTTGGCGACCCTTTTCTGCCCAAAAACGCCGTTTTTTTTCAATCCTAACAATACCAAGAAATATCTATTACTAATCGTAATAGGACGATTGAAAATTCACTCGGAGTATCGAGTAATAGTTAAATGCAAACATGTTGACAATAAATTTGTATAGACTAACATAATATTATTAAATATTTAAAAAAAAAAAAAATTCCCGGAAATGCAAATGTTTCACGTGCATGTGCTTCAGTGATAGCACGCGCGACTCTGACGTCACAACAAGTGCACATTCACCAAGTAATGTTTAAATACCGGATATATACACTACTTTTAGCAAGTTTAACATTGGAAATGCTACTGTAGCTGCACATGGCTGTTGAAGAATTCGGCGATAGGGTGTGGCGGACGCGTCGTCCCAAATGTTGAAGAATTCGGCGCTATGGCAGGATTTGTGTTAACCCTTTCAACACCACAGACCTCTAAATAGGCTTACAAAAAGTGTAGATCCTGATGAGACGGCGCGTCACGAGCCGTCTCATCAGGATCTGCACTTTTTGCCAGTGATATGACTATTTTTAGACATAATTACCCATTTTGATAAATGAACTTGTCCAAATGTGATATATCATGAATATCATGGACCAGTCCATGTGAGTTACTTGGTGTTGAATGGGTTAATAGCCAGTCGTGAAAGATTTATAGTGTTTATAACTCGGTGGTGATTTTCATTGACACCAGAATTGCGACGCCATGTGTGTAGCGTATTCGGTTAATGAATACATGCACATTTGCATAGTTATTACATAGTTGAAATACGAACAAGAACAACTATTACATATAAATATCCTATGTTGAAAACTCACTCTGCATAATACACACTCACATAGTGCATATAGATTAGAAAGTGCCCACTTTAGTAATTAAATGCGAATGCAAACATGTTGACAATAGCATGAAACCCTGTCCAACATAATAGTATATACCACATCCCTGCTGGATCATCCGCGAATCATATGGGAACCAATCATTGTTGCAGAATTTCAACTGCGTTAATAGATAGACCTGGATATTTCTGGATTCCAGCTCAAGCCTGTATTTCTATGCGCACATGTACACCAGTGAAATTTTAATACCTATAATACAATTACATAACAGTAATTCTTATCACATAAATTCCCATTCGTCCAGAAAATTTATGCTGCATTGTTATTTCTTTTACACCCATAAATAGCTGGTCATATATCGAATAATACATAACTAATATCAAGGGGGGTAAAACACCGATAGTATGGCTCCATAAGGGGTAATTAAAATGCCAATTAAAATTCAAGACTACACCCATTATCCGGAAACTTTTATTAGGGTCCATTCATTCTAGGTCAGAATTTTTGGGATCTCGTCCTTAAATGGTATTATTTAATAAATGTCAATAAAATATGGTTAAAATGCACAGTATGACGACCATTAAGTACAATAGTTGAATAGAAGGAGTGCTTTACAATGGCCAGTGTTTCTTACTGGACAATATTTTGTATGAAAATTGTATAAAAAAAATAGGGAGAATTGGGGCCCCCCCAGAGGCAAGTCAGGGTCCCTAGGACGAATATTTCACCCACATCGCCAACTAAAATGATCCCTGCTTCTATTTTCCGCAATAGTATGTTTATATAGATAAGGACCCGAGTGAGTATTTGGTTTAACGGCGCATCAGCACAGTTCAGGCTATATCGCGCCGGGTTAAGTATATTGTAACCAAGAGATCTACAATTAAAAATATTATGTAGATAAAATACTGTATGTATTAAAATTGTAATGACGAAAGGTCAATTGCAACAAAATTTATCAAGCTGTAAAAATGAAAAAGCTTTCCCGAGAATAATTCGACACAGTGGGATCTGAATCTACAGCGGTGAGGGGCAAATGATTTGAAGTCGACCGACGACGTTAACCAGGGCTCATTCTAGAGGGCGACATGGGCGAAGTAGTCACCTTTGGGACCCTGAGTTTACTCCCTGAGGGCACCACTTCTCCCTAACAAAACATTTTTTTCACAATTTTCACACAAAATATTGTCCAGTAAAACACCATTGTAAAGCATTCCTTATATTCAAATATTGTATTTAATGGTCATATTGTGTATTTTATCCCTAGTAGGTTGAAATTTGTTAAATACCATTAGATAACGCAATCGCGCGCTTTCTCACTTCTCCCAAACATTTGGGTCTTGCTTGAGCCCTGCGGTAACCACTTGGCCACCGATGCTCCGCACCTGATAAAAAGCAAAATAATTTATCATACCCCCCCCCCAGATTTGCTGCATTCTCTGCATGCTCTTAAATCTTACAAACAGACATTACTTTCAACACTTGTTTTTATTTACATAGAAACCTAAGAATTTATGATCACTATTGATGGAACTGGACATTGGTCAAACAACCAGCAGATAGGGAATTAACTACACTAGCATTCAGTTTCACAAGATTATCATTAGTTTGTAAACAAATCTCCCTTGGGGTCCCGGGAAGTAGGGATTTTCTACACTCCTATCTTATCAGCTGTTAATTGTTCCCATTGTCATTCATTATCTTTAGAATTGATTGCAAGCTTTTGTTTTGCTTGTTGTTTAACCCTTTGCTTGCTGAGTAAATAAAATCACATTTGCAAACATCATAGATCCAGACCAGCCGCGTCTGATCAGGATCTATGTTGTTTGCTATTCAGCCAAGTGTTTTAGCTCCACTATCCGAATAGCAAACAACATAGAGCCTGATCAGATGGTATTGTGCCATCTGATTTCGCTCTATGCTGTTTGTTTGCTATTCAGCCAAGTGTTTTAGCTCCACTATCCAAATAACAAACAGCATAGAGCCTGATCAGACGGTACTGTGCCATCTGATTTCGCTCTATGCTGTTTGCAAAAGTGATTTTATCTGCCTCTTTCAATTTGAAACTTTATTTATTTTACAACGATTGCGAAGCAAGTTTTAACAACTTATATTAATCACTCTCATTGGCGCAGATGAAAGCGCATAATTATGTGGTCATTCATGTGGGAGGAAACTGTAGTACCCAGAGAAAACCCACCTGTCCGATCTGGCGACCACCGTACCATCTCACATACTCCCCAGTCCGAGGATCGAGGTTGCATTGGTGAAAAGCGAGCGCGCTAACTACTGCACTAATCAGACAGCTGTATCTGCCACAAGCATTTAAAGGGTTAAAAGCTTATATGTAACCATTGAGGATCGAATCCTGGTTGCATTGATGAGAAGCGAGCGCGCTAACCACTGCACTAATCAGACAGCCGTATCTGCCCCGCTAGCATGTAAAGGGTTAAAAGCTTATATGTAACCATATAAATGGCATTCAAGTCGTTAAATATTTCTCATTTTCCCACAAGAACTGAAATATAGCAGTCTCCCCCCCCCCATACTTAATATTAGCATAGTTTCCCCCCCATATGCTTTATATTAGCATAGTCTCCCCCCCCCCATATACTTAATATTATATCAGATACCGCATATTAAATGGCAAATCATCCCAAAGTCCAAAATACTCCCCTGTGGAGCCTCCGGGCTTAAATCCACATTTCCCTTTACTCTCTCCTTCATGGCAATGGATTCCGTTAGAAATGAGGTCTCGAGGGCAATTAATCTAAATGTAAACATTTGTCTGGCAATGGCACTAGCATACATTTACATTAAATAAATCACTGAAATTAATTATTGAAATTAAACACTTCTTCAAAAGTGGAAAAATCATGCAGGCTGGTTCCCTCAGAACTGACAAATAGCACATGCTGTTTCCCTCTCTACTGATAGAGGAATCCTTGCACAGTCTTAAGCATATTGTAAACATAACATAGCTTTTCCCATATTGTTCCTGTAAGAAGTCTTATCATGGAAATAAGTCATTCCTCAAGCTAGAGGAGAGATTCTAGAAAACCAAGATAATTTATATACTTTACAACAAGTATCTGCAAAATATCAACAAATTGGCCTGTAATTGGGCGGCCATAAACACTTCAACACCAGAGCATTCACTCCAAAGTGGTTTATAAGGCCAAGGCCATAATGTGGTATATGTGTGTGTGTGTTTTACATTTATTTATCGTTGCTACTGGTTGCCCATATGAGCGACGCCTCCTAAAGAGATTAGTCGTTTTTTATTTTGGAGGATACTGCATGATACAGACAGAGACCCATTCCAGAGTCTCCTCTGGTTCTTTTACGTGCGCGGTGTAAAGCACCGACACA
The DNA here is from genome assembly GCA_014843695.1 of Archivesica marissinica. Taxonomy (NCBI): domain Eukaryota; kingdom Metazoa; phylum Mollusca; class Bivalvia; order Venerida; family Vesicomyidae; genus Archivesica; species Archivesica marissinica. Next base: position 23,722,735 of record CM026392.1, on the reverse strand, counting down.
AGACCTTGGTTTAACGTCCCATCTGAAAGACTGTTGATTTTATTAGGGTCAGACGGGGGATCGAACCTGCGATCCCTGGATTACCAGTCCAGCATGTTGCCACTGGACTACAGATTTGTCTGTGGTATATGCTATGGTATGGTGGTATATGGTATGGTATGGTAGTATATGCTATGGTATGGTAGTATATGCTATGGTATGGTGGTATATGCTATGGTATGGTAGTATATGCTATGGTATGGTGGTATATGCTATGGTATGGTAGTATATGCTATGGTATGGTAGTATATGCTATGGTATGGTAGTATATGCTATGGTATGGTGGTATATGCTATGGTATGGTGGTATATGCTATGGTATGGTAGTATATGCTATGGTATGGTGGTATATGCTATGGTATGGTAGTATATGCTATGGTATGGTATGCTATATGGTATGGTATGGTATGCTACATGGTATTGTATATGGTATGGTATGGTAGTGTATGGTATGCTATGCTACATGGTATTGTATATGGTATGGTATATGGTATTGTATATGGTATGGTATGCTATATGGTATTGTATATGGTATGGTATGCTACATGGTATTGTATATGGTATGGTATGGTAGTGTATGGTATGCTATGCTACATGGTATTGTATATGGTATGGTATGCTACATGGTATTGTATATGGTATGGTATGGTAGTGTATGGTATGCTATGCTACATGGTATTGTATATGGTATGGTATGCTACATGGTATTGTATATGGTATGCTACATGGTATTGTATATGGTATGCTACATGGTATTGTATGGTATGGTATGCTACATGGTATTGTATATGGTATATGTATGCTACATGGTATTGTATATGGTATGCTATGCTACATGGTATTGTGTATGCTATGGTATGCTATATGGTATTGTGTATGCTATGGTATGCTATATGGTATTGTATATGGTATGGTATGCTACATGGTATTGTATATGGTATGGTATGCTACATGGTATTGTATATGGTATGCTATGCTACATGGTATTGTGTATGCTATGGTATGCTATATGGTATTGTGTATGCTATGGTATGCTATATGGTATTGTATATGGTATGGTATGCTACATGGTATTGTATATGGTATGGTATGCTATATGGTATTGTATATGGTATGCTATTCTATATGGTATTGTATATTGTATGGTATATGGTATTGTATATGGTATGGTATTGTATATGGTATGGTATGCTACATGGTATTGTACATGGTATGCTATGGTACATGGTATTGTATATGGTATTGTATATGGTATGGTATATGGTATTGTATATGGTATGGTATGGTATATGGTATTGTATATGGTATGCTATGCTATATGGTATTGTATATGGTATGGTGGTATATGGTATTGTATATGGTATGGTATGGTATATGGTATTGTATATGGTATGCTATGCTACATGGTATTGTACATGGTATGGTATGCTATATGGTATTGTATATGGTATGGTATGGTATATGGTATTGTATATGGTATGGTATGGTATATGGTATTGTATATGGTATGGTATGGTATATGGTATTGTATATGGTATGGTATGCTATATGGTATTGTATATGGTATGGTATGGTATATGGTATTGTATATGGTATGGTATGCTACATGGTATTGTACATGGTATGGTATGGTATATGGTATTGTATATGGTATGGTATGCTACATGGTATTGTATATGGTATGGTATGCTACATGGTATTGTATATGGTATGGTATGCTATATGGTATTGTATATGGTATGCTATATGGTATTGTATATGTATGGTATGCTATATGGTATTGTATATGGTATGGTATGGTAGTGTATGGTATGCTATGCTACATGGTATTGTATATGGTATGGTATGCTACATGGTATTGTATATGGTATGCTATGCTACATGGTATTGTATATGGTATGCTATGCTACATGGTATTGTATATGGTATGCTATGCTACATGGTATTGTATATGGTATGCTATGCTACATGGTATTGTATATGGTATGCTATGCTACATGGTATTGTATATGGTATGCTATGCTACATGGTATTGTATATGGTATGGTATGCTACATGGTATTGTATATGGTATGCTATGCTACATGGTATTGTATATGGTATGCTATGCTACATGGTATTGTATATGGTATGCTACATGGTATTGTATATGGTATGGTATGCTACATGGTATTGTATATGGTATGCTATGCTACATGGTATTGTATATGGTATGGTATGCTACATGGTATTGTATATGGTATGCTATATAGTATGGTATATGGTATGCTACATGGTATTGTATATGGTATGCTATATAGTATGGTATATGGTATGCTATATAGTATTGTATATGGTATGCTATATGGTATTGTATATGGTATGGTATGCTATATGGTATTGTATATGGTATGGTATGGTAGTGTATGGTATGCTATGCTACATGGTATTGTATATGGTATGGTATGCTACATGGTATTGTATATGGTATGCTACATGGTATTGTATATGGTATGCTACATGGTATTGTATATGGTATGGTATGCTACATGGTATTGTATATGGTATGGTATGCTACATGGTATTGTATATGGTATGCTATGCTACATGGTATTGTGTATGCTATGGTATGCTATATGGTATTGTGTATGCTATGGTATGCTATATGGTATTGTATATGGTATTGTATATGGTATGCTACATGGTATTGTATATGGTATGGTATGCTACATGGTATTGTATATGGTATGGTATGCTACATGGTATTGTGTATGGTATGGTATGCTATATGGTATTGTATATGGTATGCTATTCTATATGGTATTGTATATTGTATGCTATATGGTATTGTATATGGTATGGTATGCTACATGGTATTGTACATGGTATGGTATGCTATATGGTATTGTATATGGTATGGTATGCTATATGGTATTGTATATGGTATTGTATATGGTATTGTATATGGTATGGTATGCTATATGGTATTGTACATGGTATGGTATGCTACATGGTATTGTATATGCTATGCTATATGGTATTGTATATGCTATGCTACATGGTATTGTATATGGTATGCTATATAGTATGGTATATGGTATGCTATATAGTATTGTATATGGTATGCTATATGGTATTGTATATGGTATGGTATGCTACATGGTATTGTATATGGTATGGTATGCTATATGGTATTGTACATGGTATGGTATGCTACATGGTATTGTATATGGTATGGTATGCTATATGGTATTGTATATGGTATGGTATGGTATATGGTATTGTATATGGTATGGTATATGGTATGCTATATAGTATGGTATATGGTATGCTATATGGTATTGTATATGGTATGCTATATAGTATGGTATATGGTATGCTATATAGTATTGTATATGGTATGCTATATGGTATTGTATATGGTATGGTATGCTATATGGTATTGTACATGGTATGGTATGGTATATGGTATTGTATATGGTATGGTATGCTACATGGTATTGTATATGGTATGGTATGCTACATGGTATTGTATATGGTATGGTATGCTATATGGTATTGTATATGGTATGCTATGCTATATGGTATTGTATATGGTATGGTATATGGTATGCTATATAGTATGGTATATGGTATGCTACATGGTATTGTATATGGTATGCTATATAGTATGGTATATGGTATGCTATATAGTATTGTATATGGTATGCTATATGGTATTGTATATGGTATGGTATGCTATATGGTATTGTATATGGTATGGTATGGTAGTGTATGGTATGCTATGCTACATGGTATTGTATATGGTATGGTATGCTACATGGTATTGTATATGGTATGCTATATAGTATGGTATATGGTATGCTACATGGTATTGTATATGGTATGCTATATAGTATGGTATATGGTATGCTATATAGTATTGTATATGGTATGGTATGCTACATGGTATTGTATATGGTATGGTATGCTACATGGTATTGTATATGGTATGCTATATGGTATTGTATATGGTATGGTATGCTATATAGTATTGTATATGGTATGGTATGGTACATGGTATTGTATATGGTATGCTATGCTATATAGTATTGTATATGGTATGGTATGCTATATGGTATTGTATATGGTATGCTACATGGTATTGTATATGGTATGGTATGCTACATGGTATTGTATATGGTATGCTATGCTATATGGTATTGTATATGGTATGCTATGCTATATAGTATTGTATATGGTATGGTATGCTACATGGTATTGTATATGGTATGCTATGCTACATGGTATTGTATATGGTATGCTACATGGTATTGTATATGGTATGGTATATGGTATTGTATATGGTATGCTACATGGTATTGTATATGGTATGCTACATGGTATTGTATATGGTATGGTATATGGTATTGTATATGGTATGCTACATGGTATTGTATATGGTATGCTACATGGTATTGTATATGGTATGCTATATGGTATTGTATATGGTATGCTATATGGTATTGTATATGGTATGGTATGCTACATGGTATTGTATATGGTATGCTACATGGTATTGTATATGGTATGCTATGCTACATGGTATTGTGTATGCTATGGTATGCTATATGGTATTGTGTATGCTATGGTATGCTATATGGTATTGTATATGGTATTGTATATGGTATGCTACATGGTATTGTATATGGTATGGTATGCTACATGGTATTGTATATGGTATGGTATGCTACATGGTATTGTATATGGTATGGTATATGGTATGCTACATGGTATTGTATATGGTATGGTATGCTATATGGTATTGTATATGGTATGGTATGCTACATGGTATTGTATATGGTATGGTATGCTACATGGTATTGTATATGGTATGCTACATGGTATTGTATATGGTATGCTACATGGTATTGTATATGGTATGGTATGGTATTGTATATGGTATGCTACATGGTATTGTATATGGTATGGTATGCTACATGGTATTGTATATGGTATGCTATGCTACATGGTATTGTATATGGTATGGTATGCTACATGGTATTGTATATGGTATGGTATGCTACATGGTATTGTATATGGTATGGTATATGGTATTGTATATGGTATGCTACATGGTATTGTATATGGTATGCTACATGGTATTGTATATGGTATGGTATATGGTATTGTATATGGTATGCTACATGGTATTGTATATGGTATGCTACATGGTATTGTATATGGTATGGTATATGGTATTGTATATGGTATGCTATATGGTATTGTATATGGTATGGTATGCTACATGGTATTGTATATGGTATGCTACATGGTATTGTATATGGTATGCTATGCTACATGGTATTGTGTATGCTATGGTATGCTATATGGTATTGTGCATGCTATGGTATGCTATATGGTATTGTATATGGTATGGTATGCTACATGGTATTGTATATGGTATGGTATGCTACATGGTATTGTATATGGTATGCTATGCTATATGGTATTGTATATTGTATGCTATATGGTATTGTATATGGTATGGTATATGGTATTGTATATGGTATGGTATTGTATATGGTATGGTATGCTACATGGTATTGTATATGGTATGGTATGCTATATGGTATTGTATATGGCATGGTATGCTACATGGTATTGTATATGGTATGGTATGCTACATGGTATTGTATATGGTATGCTACATGGTATTGTATATGGTATGGTATGCTACATGGTATTGTATATGGTATGGTATGCTATATGGTATTGTATATGGTATGCTATGCTATATGGTATTGTATATGGTATGCTATATGGTATTGTATATGGTATGCTATATGGTATTGTATATGGTATGCTATATGGTATTGTATATGGTATGCTATGCTATATGGTATTGTATATGGTATGCTATATGGTATTGTATATGGTATGGTATGCTACATGGTATTGTATATGGTATGCTATGCTACATGGTATTGTATATGGTATGCTATATGGTATTGTATATGGTATGCTATGCTACATGGTATTGTATATGGTATGGTATGCTATATGGTATTGTATATGGTATGTATGGCTATATGGTATTGTAATATGGTATGCTACATGGTATTGTATATGGTATGCTATATGGTATTGTATATGGTATGCTATGCTACATGGTATTGTATATGGTATGGTATGCTACATGGTATTGTATATGGTATGCTACATGGTATTGTATATGGTATGCTATATGGTATTGTATATGGTATGGTATGCTATATGGTATTGTATATGATATGCTATATGGTATTGTATATGGTATGCTATGCTATATGGTATTGTATATGGTATGCTATATGGTATTGTATATGGTATGGTATGCTATATGGTATTGTATATGGTATGCTATATGGTATTGTATATGGTATGGTATGCTATATGGTATTGTATATGGTATGCTATATGGTATTGTATATGGTATTGTATATGGTATGCTATGCTACATGGTATTGTATATGGTATGGTATATGGTATTGTATATGGTATGTATGCTACATGGTATTGTATATGGTATGGTATGCTACATGGTATTGTATATGGTATGGTATGCTACATGTATTATATGGTATGCTACATGGTATTGTATATGGTATTATGCTATATGGTATTGTATATGATATGCTATGTCTACATGGTATTGTATATTATGGTATCTGGTATTGTATATGGTATGGTATGCTATATGGTATTGTATATGGTATGGTATGCTATATGGTATTGTATATGGTATGCTATATGGTATTGTATATGGTATGCTACATGGTATTGTATATGGTATGCTATATGGTATTGTATATGGTATGCTATGGTACATGGTATTGTATATGGTATTGTATATGTATGCTATATGGTTTGTATATGGTATGGTATGCTACATGGTATTGTATATGGTATGGTATGCTACATGGTATTGTATATGGTATGCTACATGGTATTGTATATGGTATGCTATGCTACATGGTATTGTATATGCTATGCTACATGGTATTGTATATGGTATGCTATCTACATGGTATTGTATATGGTATGGTATGCTACATGGTATTGTATATGGTATGCTACATGGTATTGTATATGGTATGCTACATGGTATTGTATATGGTATGCTACATGGTATTGTATATGGTATGGTATATGGTATTGTATATGGTATGCTATATGGTATTGTATATGGTATGGTATGCTACATGGTATTGTACATGGTATTGTATATGGTATGGTATGCTACATGGTATTGTATATGGTATGCTATGCTACATGGTATTGTATATGGTATGCTATGCTACATGGTATTGTAATATGGTATGCTATATGGATTGTACATGGTATGGTATGCTACATGGTATTGTATATGGTATGCTATGCTACATGGTATTGTACATGGTATGGTATGCTACATGGTATTGTATATGGTATGGTATGCTACATGGTATTGTATATGGTATGGTATGCTACATGGTATTGTATATGGTATTGTATATGCTATGCTATATGGTATTGTATATGGTATTGTATATGGTATTGTATATGGTATGCTACATGGTATTGTATATGGTATGGTATATGGTATGCTATGCTATATGGTATTGTATATGGTATTGTATATGGTATTGTATATGGTATGCTACATGGTATTGTATATGGTATTGTATATGGTATGCTATGCTACATGGTATTGTATATGGTATGCTATATGGTATTGTATATGGTATGCTATGGTACATGGTATTGTATATGGTATTGTATATTGTATGCTATATGGTATTGTATATGGTATGGTATGCTATATGGTATTGTATATGGTATGGTATGCTACATGGTATTGTATATGGTATTGTACATGGTATGGTATGCTATATGGTATTGTATATCGTATGGTATGCTACATGGTATTGTACATGGTATTGTATATGGTATGGTATGCTACATGGTATTGTATATGGTATGGTATGCTATATGGTATTGTATATGGTATGCTATATGGTATTGTATATGGTATGCTATATGGTATTGTATATGGTATGCTATGGTACATGGTATTGTATATGGTATTGTATATTGTATGCTACATGGTATTGTATATGGTATGCTATATGGTATTGTATATCGTATGGTATGCTACATGGTATTGTACATGGTATTGTATATGGTATGGTATGCTACATGGTATTGTATATGGTATGGTATGCTACATGGTATTGTATATGGTATGGTATGCTATATGGTATTGTATATGGTATTGTAATGGTATGGTATATGGTATGGTATGCTATATGGTATTGTATATGGTATTGTACATGGTATTGTATATGGTATGCTATGCTATATGGTATTGTATATGGTATTGTATATGGTATTGTATATGGTATGGTATGCTACATGGTATTGTATATGGTATGCTATATGGTATTGTATATGGTATGCTATATGGTATTGTATATGGTATGCTATATGGTATTGTATATGGTATGGTACATGGTATTGTATATGGTATGCTATGCTACATGGTATTGTATATGGTATGCTACATGGTATTGTATATGGTATGGTATGCTACATGGTATTGTATATGGTATGGTATGCTACATGGTATTGTATATGGTATGCTACATGGTATTGTATATTGTATGCTACATGGTATTGTATATGGTATGCTATGCTATATGGTATTGTATATGGTATGCTACATGGTATTGTATATGGTATGCTATGCTATATGGTATTGTATATGGTATGGTATGCTACATGGTATTGTATATGGTATGGTATGCTATATGGTATTGTATATGGTATGGTATGCTATATGGTATTGTATATGGTATGCTATGCTACATGGTATTGTATATGGTATGCACAAAAACAAAAAACAAAAATATGCTATATGGTATTGTATATGGTATGGTATGCTACATGGTATTGTATATGGACACAAAAACAAAAAAACACAAAAAACTATGGTATTTTATATGGTATGCTATATGGTATTGTATATGGTATGCTACATGGTATTGTATATGGTATGCTATGCTACATGGTATTGTATATGGTATGCTATGCTACATGGTATTGTATATGGTATGATATGCTACATGGTATTGTATATGGTATGGTATGCTACATGGTATTGTATATGGTATGCTATGCTACATGGTATTGTATATGGTATGGTATGCTACATGGTATTGTATATGGTATGCTATGCTACATGGTTTTGTATATGGTATGGTATGGTACATGGTATTGTATATATGCTATGCTACATGGTATTGTATATGGTATGGTATGGTACATGGTATTGTATATGGTATGGTATGGTACATGGTATTGTATATGGTATGGTATCTACATGGTATTGTATATGGTATGGTATGGTATTGTATATGGTATGCTATGCTACATGGTATTGTATATGGTATGCTATGCTACATGGTATTGTATATGGTATGGTATGGTACATGGTATTGTATATGGTATGGTATGCTACATGGTATTGTATATGGTATGGTATGGTATTGTATATGGTATGCTATGCTACATGGTATTGTATATGGTATGGTATGGTATATGGTATTGTATATGGTATGGTATGCTACATGGTATTGTATATGGTATGGTATGGTATTGTATATGGTATGCTATGCTACATGGTATTGTATATGTATGGTATGCTACATGGTATTGTATATGGTATGCTATGCTACATGGTATTGTATATGGTATGGTATGGTAGTGTATGGTATTGGTATATGGTATGGTATGCTACATGGTATTGTATATGGTATGGTATGCTATATGGTATTGTATATGGTATGGTATGCTATATGGTATTGTATATGGTATGGTATGCTACATGGTATTGTATATGGTATGGTATGCTATATGGTATTGTATATGGTATGGTATGGTATGTATGGTATTGGTATATGGTATGGTATGCTACATGGTATTGTATATGGTATTGTATATGGTATGGTATGCTACATGGTATTGTATATGGTATGCTATGCTACTAATGGTATTGTATATGGTATGCTATGCTACATGGTATTGTATATGGTATGCTATGCTACATGGTATTGTATATGGTATGATATGCTACATGGTATTGTATATGGTATGGTATGCTACATGGTATTGTATATGGTATGCTATGCTACATGGTATTGTATATGGTATGGTATGGTACATGGTATTGTATATGGTATGCTATGCTACATGGTTTTGTATATGGTATGGTATGGTACATGGTATTGTATATGGTATGCTATGCTACATGGTATTGTATATGGTATGGTATGGTACATGGTATTGTATATGGTATGGTATGGTACATGGTATTGTATATGGTATGGTATGCTACATGGTATTGTATATGGTATGGTATGGTATTGTATATGGTATGCTATGCTACATGGTATTGTATATGGTATGCTATGCTACATGGTATTGTATATGGTATGGTATGGTACATGGTATTGTATATGGTATGGTATGCTACATGGTATTGTATATGGTATGGTATGGTATTGTATATGGTATGCTATGCTACATGGTATTGTATATGGTATGGTATGGTATATGGTATTGTATATGGTATGGTATGCTACATGGTATTGTATATGGTATGGTATGGTATTGTATATGGTATGCTATGCTACATGGTATTGTATATGGTATGGTATGCTACATGGTATTGTATATGGTATGCTATGCTACATGGTATTGTATATGGTATGGTATGGTAGTGTATGGTATGGTGGTATATGGTATGGTATGCTACATGGTATTGTATATGGTATGGTATGCTATATGGTATTGTATATGGTATGGTATGGTATTGTATATGGTATGGTATATGGTATTGTATATGGTATGGTATGCTATATGGTATTGTATATGCTATGGTATGCTATATGGTATTGTATATGCTATGGTATGCTATATGGTATTGTATATGCTATGGTATGCTATCTGGTATTGTATATGCTATGGTATGGTAGTATATGGTATGCTACATGCTATATGCTATGGTACGCTACATGCTATATGCTATGGTATATGCTATGGTACACTACATGCTATATGCTATGGTATATGCTATGGTACGCTACATGCTATATGCTATGGTATATGCTATGGTACGCTACATGCTATATGCTATGGTATATGCTATGGTATGCTACATGCTATGCTATATGGTATGCTACATGCTATATGCTATGGTATATGCTACATGCTACATGCTATGCTATATGGTATGCTACATGCTATATGCTATGGTATATGCTATGGTATGCTACATGCTATGCTACATGCTATGCTACATGCTATAGATTGGTGTGGATTCAACTATCTATGTCACCTACTACAGTCAAACCTGTGGTTAGTGGTCACCTCTTTTAAGCAGCCAACCTGTATTAACCGTCAGCATGCTGTAGGCGAAATGAGCAGATAACAAATGTGTAATATTATTCTTATTCAGGGATCATTCTAGAGGGCGATGTGGGCGAAATTGTCGCCCTAGGGACCCTGACTTCGCCCTCTGGGGGGCCCCACTTCTCCCTAAAAAATAATAATAATAAAAAATATAAAAATATTATTTTTTGGTTTTTACGATTTTCAAAACAAATTTTGTCTAGTAAGATATACACTGGCCCATTATAAAGCACTCCTTCTATTCAAATGTTGTATTTAATGGTTGTACTGTGCATTTTAACCCTATTTTGCAGAAGTATATTAAAAAACACCATTTAAGGAAGTGATCACGCGCTTTCTCACTTCTCCCAAATATTCTGACCTAGAATGTACCCTGCTTATTATTCTTGTGACATTTCTCTCAAATCGCCCCATCTAAAAGTTAAACAGCCAGTTACCTAATAGGTTATTTCCTTATACATTTACCCTCTATTTACCCTCTATTTACCCTCTATTTACCCTCTATTTACCCTCTATTAACCCTCTGCATGCTAGCGGCAGACAAAAATCACTTTTGCAAACAGCATAGAGCCCGATCTGACAGCACAGAACGTACTGTCTGATCAGGCTCTATGCTGTTTGCTATTCAGATAGTGGAGCTAAAATCATTTGGCTGAATAGCAAACAACATAGATCCTGATAACCCGTGGCGTTACGCTTTTTATTGTGTTTTTAGCTTACATACCCTGAGTTTCTAAGAACAGTTCAAGAATTTATTCTAGAACAAGTCGTAAATAGTAAAGCGAAACTAAATCAGTGAAAAAGGATAATTTCTGCAGAATGTAATTACCTATCACATGGTATGATTATTCATAACTATCAGTTTGTGAATCTGTAACACTATTTCTACTAAACAAAATAATGAAAATACGGTCAATATCCATGCTTAGTTTATACAAATTTATTTTATCTCAATTGCGAAACAAGTTCTTTCAACTTATATTAATCACAAGGAGAGAGAAAGAGGCAACGTGGAATTTAAATGCCTTGCCTATGGGCACAATTGTAACGGCTCCAGCGGGGTTCGAACTCCGGACCTTTCGCATTTGAACGCGCAATCACGACTGCCACACAATAGCCATGATTAATACAACGTGCGTATCATGAATAACAACATTAAATTTTATATTACAGATTTACCGTTATATCTCACATTTGTGCATGTGCATATTTATTTTTATTTTTACACTAATCCGATTTAGATTATCTCTCAACGACAGTATCACGTGCTTAGCATAGACTCCAATAATAAACATAATACATAAATGTCAAGTCAGTAGCGTGGCTGACCATTATATGAAATCTTACTTTTACTTTTCAGAGCTTGCAAAATCACTGTTTATTGATTGAAAGATAGTTTTCGAATTAACTCAGAAGATTTGTAGTAGCAATGCCATATATATATATATATATACGTAAAATTTGTACTTTATTTTCTGCATTTTGCGACATAATGTCACATTAAAGTGACACTACATTGTTGAAAGCGCTAATTTCTACAGAATGTAATTTCGTATTATATAGTATAATTATCCAATTATTTACATACAAAACTGAGTATTTCAACTTATAACGAAACACAGGCAATTGTTCAAAACATCGACAGTCGGAATTTCGGAAGAACCCGGAGACAGTATTTCCAGCACAGACAATTGCATTTGGTTTAAAACATCGACCGTCGGAATTTCGGAAGAACCCGAAAAAACTGTGGCCCTTCAGACAATATTTCCAGCACAGGCAATTGTATCAGGTTTAAAACATCAACCTTCGGAATTTTTCGGTAGAGCACAGAAAAAACAACTGATTAAAGTGGTTACTATTTTGGCCTGTTGGGACATTGACCGGTCATAAACTTTCAATTATAACATCCCCACAACTGTATATCCTGAGATAATTGTTCTCTATATAAACACTAAAATGTATCATAAATCAGCTCTGCCTCTCAATATCAGAGTTTTTAATCTAGTGAACTATTTTAATTCCAGAAAATAGCTTAACAATTTCCCATATACTGGTAGAAGCACCTCTTGCCAGTACAATTACCAATGAAAAACATTAGTCGGTTACTGCCCCTGAATAATCCTAATAGTATATTGGTCCTCTTAATTGGTTTCCTCTGTTTTTATCGTTGTTTCCTTTGCACCACATGTTTTCCATTCTCATCCGTATTCTCGGCTTATAATTATGAAATTATTAAATCTCGACAGATATCCTTTAGCATGTCCAATGGATACCTTACTGTAAAAATTGGTTCAATTAATTAACACCCTTTTGATCAAATTACATTTATCCTAACGCAACATCTATTTAGACGACAGTAGTAAAAACAAAGGATTCCAACTAAAAGGACCAATATACATTTAGGGATAAATCTGACTTTATCCATCAAGGGAGGTAATAGAAAATTATACACATGCAGACAACATAAACATCAATACAACTCAACTATTTCTTCGTTTTTTGGGGTTTAAAAGAGATTAAACTTTATTTATTTTACAAATATTGCGAAACAAGCTTTAGCAACTTATATATTAATCACTCTCTTAGGCGCGGATGAAATTGCGTCACGAGTTATCAGCTACAAATAAGAAAAATCCATTACTGAATTGTCATGTGCTACAATTATTTGGAACTATATACAGCCTTAATTTTACCCAGCATGAAAAGATTTAAATTTGGAATCCGTTCCCAGAAATCTTGTGTGTGTTTTACGTTTATTTATCGTCGCTACTGGTTGCCCATATGAGCGTCGCCTCCTGAAGAGATTAGTCATTTTAGATTGTTGGAGGATAGTGCAATGATACAGACAGAGACCCATTCTTTTACGTGCACGGTGTAAAGCACCGACACGAGACCTCAGTGTAATGTCCCATCTGAAAGACTCTTAATTTTATTAGGGTCAGACGGGGGATCGAACCTGTGATTACCAATACAGCGTGTTACCCTGGACTACATATCCGTCTGTAACATACTATGGAAGCAGGACTCTGTATGTGAGAACAACGGGTAGCCGGGTAACATGGGCTGTACAGGTCAGTGTATGACGGTCAGAGCGAATATAAAAATAGACTTGCTAAGGGAAGCAACTGTGATATTATTAATACACACATTTACCAGTTGTAGCTGCCCTTTGTACATCATCTGGCACAGAATCAAAAACTGGGTGTAGCTGGGCATTATTTGAAGCTGAGCTTGATGTGTTTTGTAGCATTACCACCCCCCACCCACCCAAAGCTACAACGCATGGAACCAAAATTATCTTGATCATTCTCAATGGATGTTTATATAATTATTATTTCCTAATGAACTTGTGGCAGGGTGATCAAGGGGATGTGCGTTTGGTGGTGGTGGTGGTGGTGATGGGGGTGTGAATTTGATGGTGATGTATGGGGTGGGGATTTGGTGGTGGTGGTGATATATGGGGTGGGGGTATGGTGGTCATGTAGGGGGTGATTGGGTGGGGTGGTGGTGGTGATATATGGGGTGGGGGTATGGTGGGTAGAGAGTGGGTGGTGGTGGTGGTGATATATGGGGTGGGGGTATGGTGGTCATGTAGAGAGTGAGGATTGGGTGGTGGTGGTGATATATGGGGGGGGTATGTGGTCATGTAAAGGTGGTGATATATGGGGGGGGTATGGTGGTCATGTAGGGGTGAGGATTGGGTGGTGGTGGGATATATGGGGTGGGGGTATGGTGGTCATGTAGAGGGTGAGGATTGGGTGGTGGTGGTGATATGGGGGGGGTATGGTGGTATGTGGGGGTGGGATTGGGTGGTGGTGATATATGGGGTGGGGGTATGGGGTCATGTAGGGGGTGAGGATTGGGTGGGTGGTGGTGATATATGGGGTGTGGTATGGTGGTCATGTAGAGGGTGAGGATTGGGTGGTGGTGGTGATATATGGGGTGTGGTATGGTGGTCATGTAGTGAGGATTGGGTGGGTGGTGGTGGTCATATATATGGTGGGGTATGGTGGTCATGTAGAGGTGAGGATTGGGTGGTGGTGGTGATATATGGGGTGGGGTATGGTGGTCATGTAGAGGGTGAGGATTGGGTGGTGGTGGTGATATATGGGGTGGGGTATGGTGGTCATGTAGGGGGTGAGGATTGGGTTGGTGGTGGTGATATATGGGGTGGGGTATGGTGGTCATGTAGGGGTGAGGATATGGGTGGTGGTGGTGATATATGGGGTGGGGGTATGGTGGTCATGTAGGGGGTGAGGATTGGGTGGTGGTGGTGATATATGGGGTGTGGTATGGTGGTCATGTAGAGGGTGAGGATTGGGTGGTGGTGGTGATATATGGGGTGGGGTATGGTGGTCATGTAGAGGGTGAGGATTGGGTGGTGTGTGGGTGGGGGTATGGTGGTCATGTAGGGGTGAGGTTGGGGTGGGATTGGGTGGGTATGGTGGGGTGGATGTATATGGGGTGGGGTATGGTGGTCATGTAGGGGGTGAGGATGGTGGGTGGTGGTGGTGGTGGATGTATATGGGGTGGGGTATGGTGGTCATGGTGTATGTAGGGGGTGAGGATGGTGATATATGGGGTGGGTATGGTGGTCATGTAGGGGTGAGGATTGGTGTGGTGGTGGTGGTGATATATGGGGTGGGTATGGTGGTCATGTAGGGGGTGAGGATTGGGTGGTGGTGGTGATATATGGGGTGGGGTATGGTGGTCATGTAGGGGTGAGGATTGGGTGGTGGGTGGTGATATATGGGGGGGTGGGGGTATGGTGGTCATGATATATGGGGTGGGGTATGGTGGTCATGTAGGGGGTGAGGATGGGGGGTGGTGGTGGTGATATAGGGGTGGGGGTATGGTGGTCATGTAGGGGGTGAGGATTGGGTGGTGGTGGTGATATATGGGGTGGGGGTATGGTGGTCATGTAGGGGTGAGGATTGGGTGGTGGTGGTGGTGATATATGGGGTGGGGTGTATGGTGGTCATGTGGGTATGGGGGTGGGGGAGGATTGGGTGGTGGGTGGGTGGTGGTGATATATGGGGTGGGGTATGGTGGTCATGTAGGGGGTGAGGATTGGGTGGTGGTGGTGGTGTGGTATATGGGGTGGGGGTATGGTGGTCATGTAGGGGGTGAGGATTGGGTGGTGGTGGTGGTGATATATGGGGTGGGGGTATGGTGGTCATGTAGGGGGTGAGGATGGGTGGTGGTGGTGGGTGGGGGTATGGTGGCATGTAAGGGGTGAGGATTGGGTGGTGATATATGGGGTGGGGTATGGTGGTCATGTAGGGGTGAGGATTGGTTGGTGGTGGTGATATATGGGGTGGGGTATGGTGGTCATGTAGGGGGTGAGGATTGGTGGTGGTGATATATGGGGTGGGGTATGGTGGTCATGTAGGGGGTGAGGATTGGGGTGGTGGTGGTGATATATGGGGTGGGGGTATGGTGGTCATGTAGGGGGTGAGGATTGGGTGGTGGTGGTGATATATGGGGGGGGGTATGGTGGTCATGTAGGGGGTGAGGATTGGGTGGTGGTGGTGATATATGGGTGGGGTATGGTGGTCATGTAGGGGGTGAGGATTGGGTGGTGGTGGGTGATATATGGGGGTGGTATGGTGGTCATGTAGGGGTGAGGATGGGGTGGTGGTGGTGATATATGGGTGTGGTCATGTAGGGGGTGAGGATTGGGTGGTGGTGGTGATATATGGGTGGGGTATGGTGGTCATGTAGGGGTGAGGATTGGGTGGTGGTGGTGATATATGGGGTGGGGGTATGGTGGTCATGTAAGGGGTGAGGATTGGTGGGGTGGTGGTGATATATGGGGTGGGGGTATGGTGGTCATGTAGGGGGTGAGGATGGGTGGTAAAACAAAAAAACAAAAAAAAAAACAAAAAAAAACAAAAAAAAAACAAGGTGAGGATTGGGTGGTGGTGAAATGGTGATATATGGGGGGGGGTATGGTGGTCATGTAGGGGGTGAGGATTGAAAACAAAAACAAAAAAAAAGGTGGTGATATATGGGGTGGGGGTATGGTGGTCATGTAGGGGTGAGGATTGGGTGGTGATGGTTGACATATGGGGTGGGGTATGGGGGTATATGGTGGTCATGTAGGGGTGAGGATTGGGTGGTGGTGGTGATATATGGGGTGGGGTATGGTGGTCATGTAGGGGGTGAGGATGGGAAAACAAAAAAATGGTGGTGGTGGTGATATATGGGGTGGGGTATGGTGGTCATGTAGGGGGTGAGGATTGGGTGGTGGTGGTGATATATGGGGTGGGGTATGGTGGTCATGTAAGGGTGAGGATGGGTAAAAACAAAAAAAACAAAACAAAAAAAAAAAAAAAAAAACAAAAAAACAAAGGTGGTGGTGATATATGGGGTGGGGTATGGTGGTCATGTAGGGGGAGGATGGGTGGTGGGTGGTGATATAGGGGTGGGGTATGGTGGTCCATGTAGGGGGGGAGGGTTGGGTGGTGATATAGGGGTCGGTGGGGATGGTGTAATGTAAGGGTGAGGATTGGGTGGTGGTGGTGATATTGGGGTGGGGTATGGTGGTCATGTAGGGGGTGAAGGATTGGGTGGTGGTGATATATGGGGTGGGGGTATGGTGGTCATGAGGGGGTGAGGATTGAGGTGGTGGGGTGGGGATATATGGGGTGGGGTATGGTGGTCATGGAGGGGTGCAGGATTGGGTGGGTGGTGTGATATATGGGTGGGGTATGGTGGTCAGGTAGGGGGTGAGGATTGGGTGGTGGTGGTGATATATGGGGTGGGGTATGGTGGTCATGTAGGGAGTGAGGATTGGGTGGTGGTGATATATGGGGTGGGGGTATGGTGGTTATGTAGGGGGTGAGGATTGGGTGGTGGTGGT
>CM026392.1:23690288-23703381 GCA_014843695.1 Archivesica marissinica | reverse complement strand
TCTGGTCTCCGAAGCTGTATCATTTTTGCTATACTGTACACCTTCTCATCGGCATAGAGTGGAATATATGATTGTACTATTTGAGAACACAGGGACTTGATGTTATTCAACTCTGTGTATACAACTTCCCCGTTGTTAGTGGCACTACGGGCGTAAATGCAACTTGCTTGAGTGGGACATTGTCATCCGTCCAAACCGCATTACTTGCACTCCATGATTGCATAGTTTGACTAGTCGGATATACCAAGTCCGCCATGGTGTTCCAAGTTATGTCTGCATATAGCCCAAGCCATATCGGATAGTCTCTTGTCCCGCCTAATGTCATCGTAGCCTGCTGGTTGATCGTGGCCTTTGTAGGATGTAGGTAGGTCATACGTTTTCATATTTTCTCCAAATTATTGTAGCTGCTGACATGGCAATACTTCATTTAGGGCTTTCGGCCCATGAGCAACTGATGTGTCAGAGCGCTTGGGTTTGGATAAGACGACCTTAGGCTTATGCTGGTAGAGGACACACACCGTATTGTGTTCAGATGATTATGCATTTTCGTGTTCCCAGTTATCCATTGCTGCTGATGTGAAGTTCCCTGGGTCAAAATGGGCTGGCAACTTCATGTCCGCTTCATTTTGACATGTCATGTTGGTACCGGCGAAGTTCCGTGTAGCTCATAGCTAGCGCCTGTCGATTCAAAGAGGTGACACAGATTTTGCAACCGCGTCCTAGACTGTGTGTAAACTCGGCATTCAATACAGACATGTGTTCTTTTTCTGCCAGAATGGTGAATGTAGAACATGTGCTGGAACATGGTCTGTATTTTCGATTGACATTGGAATCACTTGATAGAGACACCATATCGATTTTATATTGTTTTTAACGTGTTTCACACCCAAAACAACCTCTATTTAAAAAAAAGATTGTCAAAATCACTCAAGAAATGGCCGAGATATGACCGGTATGGTTTCTCGCCCGGTGGGCAACTTTTGGGGCATGCTGGGAAAAATCTATAGGGTTTTCGAGCGAGAACCCAATTTTTATTAAAAGCCTAGGCCCTATACTGCCATATAAAAATTAATGTTTCCCTATACATAAACATGCATACAACTCTGTCCCAGCCCCAGGAGAAATTATCAATTTTATGGTACATTAGGCCTAAAAAGATATATTTTGTTTTCGGTAACATGCCCCCAAAAAATAGGTCGCAATTTTTTTAATTTTATTTTATTTTTTGACCCCCCGATCCAATTCGAACTTGACCTAGATTTATCAGAGATGATCATTCTGACCATGTCTCATAAAGATTAGGTAAACATTGTGACCTCTAGCGACTACATAAGATTTTCCTATTCTTTGACCTAGTGACATAGTTTTTGACCCCGGATGACCCAATATCGAACTAGACCTAGATTTTGTAAAGATGATCATTGTAACCAAGTTTCATAAAGTTTAGGTCAAAATGTTGACCTCTAGTGTCTACACAAGGTTTTCCTATGATTTGACCTAGTTTTTGACCCCAGATGACTCAAATCAAACTTGACCTAGATTTTGTAGAGATGATCATTGTGATCAAGTTTCATAATGATTAGGCCAAAACTGTTTGAACGTCACAGTGACCTTGACCTTCCATGGTGGTGAACAATCGTTCCAGCTTATATCAAAATCGTGCAATAGATGACAAAGTTACGGTCCGGACAAACTAAATTGTCATACTTTTTGACGTTTGAACGTCACATGTGACTTTGACCTTTGAGATATCGACAATTTTCCCCCGCAGAACATATCGTCTCGTGGTGGTGAACAATTGTGCCAAGTTATTTTAAAATCGGACAAAAAAATTGGTGACTGACGGACTGTAAACCTATAGTCCCCACCGGTGTGTATCACAAAAGCTCACCTTGCGCAGTTTGAGCTCTGGTGAACTACTAAACAATACACATTATATAAGAAACAGCCGCACGACTGACACCGGACAAAAGGTAATCACAAAAGCTCACCTTGCGCAGTTTGAGCTCTGGTGAACTACTAAACAATACACATTATATAAGAAACAGCCGCACGACTGACACCGGACAAAAGCTCACCTTGCGCAGTTTGAGCTCTGGTGAACTACACAATATAAACTACACAATATAAACTACACAAGAAATAAACTACACAATATAAACTACACAAGAAACAAACTACACAAGAAACAAACTACACAAGAAATAAACTACACAAGAAATAAACAACACAAGAAATAAACTACACAATAAATAAACAACATAATATAAACTACACAAGAAACAAACAACACAATATAAACTACACAAGAAACAAACAACACAATATAAACTACACAAGAAACAAACTACACAATAAATAAACAACACAATATAAACAACACAAGAAACAAACTACACAATATAAACTACACAAGAAACAAACAACACAATATAAACTACACAAGAAATAAACAACACAAGAAATAAACTACACAAGAAACAAACTACACAAGAAATAAACTACACAATATAAACTACACAAGAAACAAACTACACAATATAAACTACACAAGAAACAAACTACACAATATAAACTACACAAGAAATAAACTACACAAGAAATAAACAACACAATATAAACTACACAAAGAAATAAACTACACAAGAAATAAACTACACAATATAAACTACACAAGAAACAAACAACACAATATAAACTACACAAGAAATAAACAACACAAGAAACAAACTACACAAGAAACAAACTACACAAGAAATAAACTACACAATATAAACTACACAAGAAACAAACAACACAAGAAATAAACAACACAATATAAACAACACAAGAAATAAACTACACAAGAAATAAACAACACAAGAAACAACTACACAAGAAACAAACTACACAAGAAATAAACTACACAAGAAACAAACTACACAATATAAACTACACAATAAATAAACTACACACATTATATAAGCCACATGTATATAAAAAATAAACAATATTACATAAAATATAGCGGATGTAAACAACATAAACAAAATGCATATATAAACAGCATGCACACATACATTTGTTAGATTTCTGGAGTCCAGAATATATGTCACGATTTTGTTATACAATGTGTTGTAATATACCATGATACACGTTAATATAACAGAGCTCAAATATACAATAACTAACAGTAATATATGTGTATTCAAACACAAGTTCTAACAGAGCTCAAATATACAATAACTAACAGTAATATATGTGTATTCAAACACAAGTTCTAACAGAGCTCAAATATACAATAACTAACAGTAATATATGTGTATTCAAACACAAGTTCTAACAGAGCTCAAATATACAATAACTAACAGTAATATATGTGTATTCAAACACAAGTTCTAACAGAGCTCAAATATACAATAACTAACAGTAATATATGTGTATTCAAACACAAGTTCTAACAGAGCTCAAATATACAATAACTAACAGTAATATATGTGTATTCAAACACAAGTTCTAACAGAGCTCAAATATACAATAACTAACAGTAATATATGTGTATTCAAACACAAGTTCTAACAGAGCTCAAATATACAATAACTAACAGTAATATATGTGTATTCAAACACAAGTTCTAACAGAGCTCAAATATACAATAACTAACAGTAATATGTGTGTATTCAAACACAAGTTCTAACAGAGCTCAAATATACAATAACTAACAGTAATATGTGTGTATTCAAACACAAGTTCTAACAGAGCTCAAATATACAATAACTAACAGTAATATATGTGTATATTCCTACAATAACACAGAGCTATCTCCCATCAATGCTACATCTACTATACAATAACATTGTATAATCCTACAATAACACGGAGCTATCTCCCATCAATGCTACATCTACTATACAATAACACAGAGCCATCTCCCGTCAATGCTACATGTACTATACAATAACACAGAGCCATCTCCCATCAATGCTACATGTACTATACAATAACACAGAGCTATCTCCCACCAATGCTACATCTACTATACAATAACATTGTATAATCCTACAATAACACAGAGCTATCTCCCACCAATGCTACATCTACTATACAATAACACGGAGCTATCTCCCACCAATGCTACATCTACTATACAATAACACAGAGCCATCTCCCATCAATGCTACATCTACTATACACTAACATTGTATAATCCTACAATAACACAGAGCCATCTCCCGTCAATGCTACATCTACTATACAATAACATTGTATAATCCTACAATAACACAGAGCTATCTCCCACCAATGCTACATCTACTATACAATAACATTGTATAATCCTACAATAACACAGAGCCATCTCCCATCAATGCTACATCTACTATACAATAACACAGAGCCATCTCCTAGCAATGCTACATCTACTATACAATAACATTGTATAATCCTACAATAACACAGAGCCATCTCCCATCAATGCTACATCTACTATACAATAACACAGAGCCATCTCCCATCAATGCTACATCTACTATACAATAACATTGTATAATCCTACAATAACACAGAGCCATCTCCCGTCAATGCTACATCTACTATACAATAACATTGTATTATCCTACAATAACACAGAGCCATCTCCCGTCAATGCTACATCTACTATACAATAACATTGTATTATCCTACAATAACACAGAGCCATCTCCCGTCAATGCTACATCTACTATACAATAACATTGTATTATCCTACAATAACACAGAGCCATCTCCCATCAATGCTACATCTACTATACAATAACACAGAGCCATCTCCCGTCAATGCTACATCTACTATACAAAAAACTTGTGCGAACATTTTTCTACTTCATTGAAGTATAAGGCGATCTAAAGATAACGACCTATATACTACTGGTAGTATTTAACTGATAGTACTACTTTCCTCTAAAATCTCGTGCAAAAAATACTTTAATCATTGAGGCTCATGAATGAAATTACACAACGACCTACAGACGACATTTTTCATAAAGTTTGATTTTTCATACATATGAATGAGCTAGCATGAGAAATACTCGTATATCATTCATTTATTTGCTTTCAAATTATCCTTTTCAAAGTTCATACGTACACGCTTCTCCGAAACTACTCCATTATAAACCATGTTTTCACTTTTTCACAATACATGTATATGTATTTTATCTGTATAATTATGCTATAAGCATCAGCTGATGTCTTAATGCAATAAATGTTGTTGTTGTTGTTGTATACAATAACACAGAGCCATCTCCTAGCAATGCTTCATCGACTCACAGCAACCAATAGCCCTGCACATCTATCCTAGGACATTCCCTCCATAATATATATATATAAACCAGTTAAACAGGGTTATTGGTGCCTAAAACATGGTATCTAACTATGTATTCATTAAACAACTTTCTGGTTACTATGGTGTTTTATTGCATTATTTAATAGTTTGTTCACATCAGTGGTGATTTGGCATCTAGGATGACCTTAACTTGGCCTGAAGATTGTATTCCAACAGCAAACCAGCCAATGTAGCCTGTATGTTCTGAGATCTGAAATAAACAATGATAAATACAAGAAGTTGGAATAGAGAATATTTGCTCCCATCACAGCTGTTCCTTATTAAGGAGAACTAGGTTCAGTATCAGGAATTTAAACTTTCAATACAATTTGATTATGCACAACACACAAGTATACACACATACTTGTATGTTTCCTTTAACAAGGGAAACATTTTCAGGAACAATGCTTAAAGGGTCATTCATGAAGTAATGTTATATATCTTGGTTATTGTGGTATAACTGTCCTAGGAGGGTCATTCATGAAGAAATGTCACATAGCTTGGTTATTGTGGTATAACTGTCCTAGGAGGGTCATTCATGAAGTAATGTCATATAGCTTGGTTATTGTGGTATAACTGTCCTAGGAGGGTCATTCATGAAGTAATGTCATATAACTTGGTTATTGTGGTATAACTGTCCTAGGAGGGTCATTCATGAAGTAATGTCATATAACTTTGTTATTGTATGTATATTTCCCGTATTGTTTATATAATACAGAGCTGATGTACTTTAATTGAGATATGGATATTTTGTGGGTGATTTACGTTTATTTATGGTCGCTACCAGCTTCCATGAGCGACACCTCCTGAAGAGATTAGTCAATTTAGATGTTGGAGGATAGTGCAATGAGAGACAGAGTCCCATTCTTCTGGTTCTATTACGTGCAAGGTGTAAAGCACCGACACTAGACCTCAGTTTAAAGTCCACTCTGAAAGACTTAATATTATTAGGGTCAGACGGGGGATCAAACCTGTGATCCCTGGATTCGCAATGCAACGTGTTAACAATTCGACTACTTACCCGTCTGTGACACAATAGATGATCAATACAAAATAGGTTTAATGGTACTAGAAATGTGTGATAATTGATCTACAGTCAATCCCTGTCTTAAGCACAAGTCAAGGGAATAACAGAAAGTGGCTGCTTAGCACAGGTGGCTGCTTAATAGAGGTTAAATGTATAACAAAACAACATATTGGGAATCTGGAAACTGACTGCTTAATACAGGTTGGCTGTTATGGATATTTCCCGTATTGTTTATATATAATAGAGCTGATGTACTATAATTGAGATATGGCAATTTCCCGTATTGTTTATATATAATAGAGCTGATGTACTATAATTGAGATATGGATATTTCCCGTATTATTTATACATCATAGAGCTGTTGTACTATTGAGAAATGGGTCCAAGACACAACATTATGAATATTAAACAGTCATAGACAATCAAAACTGTAAAAAATGTATTTCTAAGTTCATATTAATGATTCCCTCATTTGAAGGATTATTTTGTGTGTATACGATAAACATAGAGAGTGATAAATTACACATGCATCTATGCCACCTACAACTTTATAACATAGAGAGTGATACAATTACACATGCATCTATGCCACCTACAACTTTATAACATAGAGAGTGATACAATTACACATGCATCTATGCCACCTACAACTTTATAACATAGAGAGTGATACAATTACACATGCATCTATGCCACCTACAACTTTATAACATAGAGAGTGATACAATTACACATGCATCTATGCCACCTACAACTTTATAACATAGAGAGTGATACAATTACACATGCATCTATGCCACCTACAACTTTATAACATAGAGAGTGATACAATTACACATGCATCTATGCCACCTACAACTTTATAACATAGAGAGTGATACAATTACACATGCATCTATGCCACCTACTACTTTAAAACATAGAGAGTGATACAATTACACATGCATCTATGCCACCTACAACTTTATAACATAGAGAGTGATACAATTACACATGCATCTATGCCACCTACTACTTTATAACATAGAGAGTGATACAATTACACATGCATCTATGCCACCTACAACTTTATAACATAGAGAGTGATACAATTACACATGCATCTATGCCACCTACAACTTTATAACATAGAGAGTGATACAATTACACATGCATCTATGCCACCTACAACTTTATAACATAGAGAGTGATACAATTACACATGCATCTATGCCACCTACAACTTTATAACATAGAGAGTGATACAATTGTTGTTTTTGGGTGTAAATTACACATGCATCTATGCCACCTACAACTTTATAACATAGAGAGTGATACAATTACACATGCATCTATGCCACCTACAACTTTATAACATATCATATTATTCATCACTTTTTCTGATAGATAGGGAGCATCATAAGTCATGGAGAAAGTGGTGAATGATGATATCAGATATCATATTGTTAGCTGCTTTGGTCACCGAGTCTCCAATATTGTCTTTCTTCATTGCTCTTATCCAAAATACCCCAGGGACGACAGGTTTATCGATATACCCCAGGGACGACAGGTTTATCGATATACCCCAGGGAAGACAGCTTTATCGATATACCCCAGGGACGACAGGTTTATCGATATACCCCAGGGACGACATGTTTATCGATATACCCCAGGGACGACAGGTTTATCGATATACCCCAGGGACGACAGGTTTATCGATATACCCCAGGGAAGACAGCTTTATCGATATACCCCAGGGACGACAGTTTATTCGATATACCCCAGGGACGACAGGTTTATCGATATACCCCAGGGACGACAGCTTTATCGATATACCCCAGGGACGACAGCTTTATCGATATACCCCAGGGACGACAGCTTTATCGATATACCCCAGGGAAGACAGCTTTATCGATATACCCCAGGGACGACAGCTTTATCGATATACCCCAGGGACGACAGCTTTATCGATATACCCCAGGGACGACAGCTTTATCGATATACCCCAGGGACGACAGCTTTATCGATATACCCCAGGGACGACAGCTTTATCGATATACCCCAGGGACGACAGCTTTATCGATATACCCCAGGGACGACAGCTTTATCGATATACCCCAGGGACGACAGGTTTATCGATATACCCCAGGGACGACAGGTTTATCGATATACCCCAGGGACGACAGCTTTATCGATATACCCCAGGGACGACAGCTTTATCGATATACCCCAGGGACGACAGCTTTATCGATATACCCCAGGGACGACAGCTTTATCGATATACCCCAGGGACGACAGCTTTATCGATATACGCCAGGGACGACAGCTTTATCGATATACCCCAGGGACGACAGGTTTATTGATATACCCCAGGGAAGACAGGTTTATCGATATACCCCAGGGACGACAGCTTTATCGATATACCCCAGGGACGACAGCTTTATCGATATACCCCAGGGACAACAGCTTTATCGATATACCCCAGGGACAACATGTTTATCGATTACACCTCCTTATGTAATATTACTTTACAACATTTAATACATGTACATTTTTTTGGGTTGTCTATCAGAAAATAACTCCACGACCTGAACCAATCCTGTGGTTCAAGTTGTGATAGCACAGTGGTAGCGAGTTTGCTTCAGTTGTCAGAGGGCAGGAGTTTGCGCCCAGCTGTAAGATGTTTCGATGAGAGTAGGACAAACACCCGGACATATTCTCCCCCAAGTTTATTGACACCATTAAACGTGACCCCCCCCCTTATAAACACCCTGGTATTATATAATCAGCCTTAACTTTACATTTTCTTCTTACAATATGAGCCTAAAATGATAATATTTACATATATACGTAATATCCCAAACACTCAATGCTGAGTATGACTAGGGTCAGTGGTTACGCACCTCGTTAAGTGAACATGTTAAAAAGAATAGGTACACATTTGGGAAAATACCCTAACCACCTTAAAAATAAATATAATCTTTTATTCGCAAACTCTACAGTTTCTAGGGAGTAAATATACGAAAATAAGCATATAATTATGGCAACAAATGTAGGTTATAATTATTGCAATACATATAGGAATGAACTATAGTAGAAATTTACGTGATCGAAATCTTAAATTTTTACTGAATGTATTCGAAATGACACCGACCTACATATATATAAGCGATTATACTGTATAATCAAAATATATTGTTAAAATACTCTTGACAGAGTGAGGCAATCAATAGAGATGATGATGATTATACAAATTACAACCCTCAGTATGTTGTCACACCTGTCAAGTTCTATACCAGATTACCAGTGCACAACGTATGGTTGTAGTCCAGTAATCTGTAAGATTTGGTCACATATAATCCATATACATTCGTCGGAACAAATATTGCATCTAACTATAATTGCTGACTAATTATATGACACTTGGGGTGTGACTCGTATGTTTACTGTACATTTACGTTTGTTTATCTGAAGTCTCATTTCGCGGTAGTAGGCCAATATGGCGGTGCACTATATAATAAGTCAAACCGTGTATTTCATCGGCGATGTTCCTGGCATTGTTAAACTTAGGCAGTTCAATCAATCATGCGGATTCTATAGTCCAATGGTAGCACTTGGCACTATTCGTACATAATTTGTATTTCTGTACCAGTCTGTATCACTGAAGAAACTTAATATTGATCTACTAACTGTTCCAGCCTATTACTACCTTGATATCTGACGAGCCAATGACTTACACACCAGACTGAGGAACAATTGCACCTCTCACTAAAGGTTGTCGAATGTACATGTAGTCCCAATAACTAATATAGTTATTTTTTCTTTTTGGTAAAAATGCATTTTCATGACAGGCAGTGTATAGTTTGTGAATACCATTTCATTCTAGTTTGCCCCAAATATAGAAATTTTAGACTAAAATATTTCAAACCATAAAAAAGGTCAAGGTCGTGGATGAAGGTTGACGGATTGTATGTCTAAGTGACAAAATAATGGTTTAAAAATTTAAAAATAAAACGTTAAAAGGAAAGATTATTAGACAAGGATTATGATTGTTTGTTTGTTTTGGGTTTGTGTGTTTGGGTTTGGGGGTTTTTTTTGGGGGGGGTTGTTTGGGTGTTGTGTTTTTTTTGGGGTGGGGGTGGTGTGTGTGTGGTTGTGGTTGTGGTTTGGGGGGGGTTATGATTGTATAAACATTTTAGCTTTTTGAAGCTGGGAAAAGTGGATTTGGACGACTTTTGTAAGAACAATAGAGCAAGTGAGATGACCGCACGGATTACTCGTGATTGTTGACCACTCGATATCAGCTGACTGTGTGTGTTCAATATACTGTGTAAACACCGGGTGAGCTCCATGATATTTTGAAAAGTGTTTCTGAGAAGCTTAGTGCGTTTGCATCAAAGGAATTCATAGAGTCAAAATTCATGGAATTGATTACGGAGGTAGTATTAAGTAAGAAACTTAATGAAGTGCAGGGCGAGATAATGTCCGAGATGCACAAGGAAGTAGATATGGTTCGGAAAGAGTTCATGGACGTCACCAACAAGGTTAGGCACCAGGAAGCGATTATTGAGGAACTTAGAAATAAAATGTCCGATTTGGAGACGATGACAGAAGATTTGCGAGATCAGAATGGTACACTGGCAAACAACTTGTGAAAAGTTGGAAAACGATCTCATTGAAAGAGAAGTAAAGATCAAGTCTATAGATAAGAAGAATAATGATCTAGAACAGTATACTTGCAGTAATAGTGTTCGTATTTACGGAGTAGAGGATAACCACAAGGCAGAAACACACTACGAAAGGTGGGAGAATGTTCAGAAAATCTTAAGCGAGAGACTGGGGCTTAAGTTGAAAACGTGTGACGTGGACATTGTTCATAGAACGGTAAATTCCAAAATAACGGAAACAGACCAGTGATCTGTAAGTTTGTGCAACGTTTCACTAAACTGGATGTACTAAGGGCCTGACGGAAGCTTAAAGGATCGCACTATGTCATCAGAGAAGATTTGACTACCGCCAACGCTAAACTCTTGGAAGAGGTATCAGCCCAACCAAAGGTAAAAGCAGTTTGGAGTGACGAGGGCAGAATAATCGCTCTTTTAGCAAACAGTAGGAAGTACATGGTCTCTCAGTTGAAAGATTTGGAAGCAGTCTCTGTGGACCCCGTGGTGGCACCAGTCTCTACTGACACACCGCTTTAAACTGTTATTTATCTAAAGTGAATGACTCAGTGACATATAGTTAAGTGTTCGTGTTTGAACTGTTGCATTTTGGATTATGACAATTTTCAATTTCTTTTCGGAAGTGTTATTGACCAGTGTATTATAACAATAGTTTTCTATTTCGCAGAGACACATATTTGGTTAAAACCGGTTGAACTTGTTGCAGTTTCGAGGCTTGGATTATGATTATGACAGTAGGCCCTATTTGATGACAAACAACTTTCCATTTCCATCCTCTTAATTTGTGTAAGATATTGTTTACTATCAACATGTGCTAAATCATGTGGCAATGTTTATGTTTGCGCTACGCCGCCCACTATTTATAAATATTGATATTAGGATTGGCTGAAATCCAGTCGCTATACCAAATCGCTATTTTAAGACTAGCGATAACCTCTTGGCCGATGATGACACAAGGTCATGTGTAATACAGCGTTCGCAAGCGTCTAGGCACACTTGATCGATAAGTTGGATGCGCCCTAGAAAAAAAATAACACGATGAATTCAATTTAATATAATCTATTATCAGAAGCGCCACCGAACATATTACGGTATGTCTATAAAATGTTTTGTTCTGTGAAATAGCGGTCATGTTAGTTTATAATTTCTGTGCACAGTAAATTTGATCTGTTCGGAACGAAGTGTAATGTAATTCCGTGTTAAATGCCACAGCAATGTTCGATCAATTAATTAAGTAAAAAAACAATGAGTCAAACATGTTTTGAGACTCTCTTAGAGTAAAAACTACTCACAGAATAGCTTTTAGGCTTACACCTGTAACCGTGAGTGCAATGTTGAAAATCAATATTTTTTTAACAAGAATAATATTTCAATGACAAGGATTTATATCGCTACATTATATTAGGGTCGCATTTGAATACGGTTCTTTGTGGTCGCGTCCTCTTACATTTCAGCGCCAGTAAGAACGGATCAAAAGTAAAGAATTGTAAAAACAGCCAATCTGAACTTGAACAAAATCGCGGAAGGTCGAGGGCAAACATGCAGTACCATAGATATCAGTATGTCACACTTTTTATAATTTTGTCATAACGACAAACAAAACTATAATGCACTCTCGAGTCTTTACGAATATGCATATTAAATAGATAAGTGTATGTCTCGCAAACGAAAATTTCCCGGCTTCTTTTAAAGCCAAATGTTTTATCTCATTTCAACATCTCATGACTGTAGGATTTTGGTGGAACGTGTCTGTACATTTCTGGGTAAAACTTGCCCTCCAAGGAAAGAATTCTTAGAATATTTTTCTGGATATAGCTACAACAATCATGTCAAACATTATCAACAAACAATGTCTATTACATTATTTATTTTGCTCATGTCTTTTCCAGACAAATTATATATGCCTTTAAACAATCATGACTAATAAAGTTTCTATTGTTTCTATGAACGCTCAAGGTATAGGTGACAGGGGCAAGCGCAGGGACGTGGTTAATTTTTTGAAAACTCAAAAATACTCTATATGTATGTTACAAGACACCCATTTTATAACCAAAGAGGAAAAGTACA
>CM026392.1:23653728-23689288 GCA_014843695.1 Archivesica marissinica | reverse complement strand
GTGGTGGTGAACAATTGTGCCAAGTTATTTTAAAATCGGACAAAAAAATTGGTGACTGACGGACTGTAAACCTATAGTCCCCACCGGTGTGTATCACAAAAGCTCACCTTGCGCAGTTTGAGCTCTGGTGAACTACTAAACAATACACATTATATAAGAAACAGCCGCACGACTGACACCGGACAAAAGGTAATCACAAAAGCTCACCTTGCGCAGTTTGAGCTCTGGTGAACTACTAAACAATACACATTATATAAGAAACAGCCGCACGACTGACACCGGACAAAAGCTCACCTTGCGCAGTTTGAGCTCTGGTGAACTACACAATATAAACTACACAATATAAACTACACAAGAAATAAACTACACAATATAAGCTGCACAAGAAACAAACTACACAAGAAATAAACTACACAAGAAACAAACTACACAAGAAATAAACTACACAAGAAATAAACAACACAAGAAATAAACTACACAATAAATAAACAACATAATATAAACTACACAAGAAACAAACAACACAATATAAACTACACAAGAAACAAACAACACAATATAAACTACACAAGAAACAAACTACACAATAAATAAACAACACAATATAAACAACACAAGAAACAAACTACACAATATAAACTACACAAGAAACAAACAACACAATATAAACTACACAAGAAATAAACAACACAAGAAATAAACAACACAAGAAACAAACTACACAAGAAATAAATACACAATATAAACTACACAAGAAACAAACTACACAATATAAACTACACAAGAAACAAACTACACAATATAAACTACACAAGAAATAAACTACACAAGAAATAAACAACACAATATAAACTACACAAAGAAATAAACTACACAAGAAATAAACTACACAATATAAACTACACAAGAAATAAACAACACAATATAAACTACACAAGAAATAAACAACACAAGAAACAAACTACACAAGAAACAAACTACACAAGAAATAAACTACACAATATAAACTACACAAGAAACAAACAACACAAGAAATAAACAACACAATATAAACAACACAAGAAATAAACTACACAAGAAATAAACAACACAAGAAACAAACTACACAAGAAATAAACTACACAAGAAACAAACTACACAATATAAACTACACAATAAATAAACTACACACATTATATAAGCCACATGTATATAAAAAATAAACAATATTACATAAAATATAGCGGATGTAAACAACATAAACAAAATGCATATATAAACAGCATGCACACATACATTTGTTAGATTTCTGGAGTCCAGAATATATGTCACGATTTTGTTATACAATGTGTTGTAATATACCATGATACACGTTAATATAACAGAGCTCAAATATACAATAACTAACAGTAATATATGTGTATTCAAACACCAGTTCTAACAGAGCTCAAATATACAATAACTAACAGTAATATGTGTGTATTCAAACACAAGTTCTAACAGAGCTCAAATATACAATAACTAACAGTAATATATGTGTAATCAAACACAAGTTCTAACAGAGCTCAAAAATACAATAACTAACAGTAATATATGTGTATTCAAACACAAGTTCTAACAGAGCTCAAATATACAATAACTAACAGTAATATATGTGTATTCAAACACAAGTTCTAACAGAGCTCAAATATACAATAACTAACAGTAATATGTGTGTATTCAAACACAAGTTCTAACAGAGCTCAAATATACAATAACTAACAGTAATATGTGTGTATTCAAACACAAGTTCTAACAGAGCTCAAATATACAATAACTAACAGTAATATATGTGTATATTCCTACAATAACACAGAGCTATCTCCCATCAATGCTACATCTACTATACAATAACATTGTATAATCCTACAATAACACGGAGCTATCTCCCATCAATGCTACATCTACTATACAATAACACAGAGCCATCTCCCGTCAATGCTACATGTACTATACAATAACACAGAGCCATCTCCCATCAATGCTACATGTACTATACAATAACACAGAGCCATCTCCCATCAATGCTACATCTACTATACAATAACATTGTATAATCCTACAATAACACGGAGCTATCTCCCACCAATGCTACATCTACTATACAATAACACGGAGCTATCTCCCACCAATGCTACATCTACTATACAATAACACAGAGCCATCTCCCATCAATGCTACATCTACTATACACTAACATTGTATAATCCTACAATAACACAGAGCCATCTCCCGTCAATGCTACATCTACTATACACTAACATTGTATAATCCTACAATAACACAGAGCTATCTCCCACCAATGCTACATCTACTATACAATAACATTGTATAATCCTACAATAACACAGAGCCATCTCCCATCAATGCTACATCTACTATACAATAACACAGAGCCATCTCCTATCAATGCTACATCTACTATACAATAACATTGTATAATCCTACAATAACACGAGCCATCTCCCATCAATGCTACATCTACTATACAATAACACAGAGCCATCTCCCATCAATGCTACATCTACTATACAATAACATTGTATAATCCTACAATAACACAGAGCCATCTCCCGTCAATGCTACATCTACTATACAATAACATTGTATATCCTACAATAACACAGAGCCATCTCCCATCAATGCTACATCTACTATACAATAACATTGTATAATCCTACAATAACACAGAGCCATCTCCCATCAATGCTACATCTACTATACAATAACACAGAGCCATCTCCCGTCAATGCTACATCTACTATACAAAAAACTTGTGCGAACATTTTTCTACTTCATTGAAGTATAAGGCGATCTAAAGATAACGACCTATATACTACTGGTAGTATTTAACTGATAGTACTACTTTCCTCTAAAATCTCGTGCAAAAAATACTTTAATCATTGAGGCTCATGAATGAAATTACACAACGACCTACAGACGACATTTTTCATAAAGTTTGATTTTTCATACATATGAATGAGCTAGCATGAGAAATACTCGTATATCATTCATTTATTTGCTTTCAAATTATCCTTTTCAAAGTTCATACGTACACGCTTCTCCGAAACTACTCCATTATAAACCATGTTTTCACTTTTTCACAATACATGTATATGTATTTTATCTGTATAATTATGCTATAAGCATCAGCTGATGTCTTAATGCAATAAATGTTGTTGTTGTTGTTGTATACAATAACACAGAGCCATCTCCTAGCAATGCTTCATCGACTCACAGCAACCAATAGCCCTGCACATCTATCCTAGGACATTCCCTCCATAATATATATATATATAAACCAGTTAAACAGGGTTATTGGTGCCTAAAACATGGTATCTAACTATGTATTCATTAAACAACTTTCTGGTTACTTTGGTGTTTTATTGCATTATTTAATAGTTTGTTCACATCAGTGGTGATTTGGCATCTAGGATGACTTTAACTTGGCCTGAATATTGTATTCCAACAGCAAACCATCCACCAAAGCGGCCTGTATGTTCTGCGATCTGAAATAAACAATGATACATACAAGAAGTTGGAATAGAGAATATTTGCTCCCATCACAGCTGTTCCTTATTAAGGAGAACTAGGTTCAGTATCAGGAATTTAAGCTTTCAATATAATTTGATTATGCACAACACACATACTTGTATGTTTCCTTTAACAAGGGAAACATTTTCAGGAACAATGCTTAAAGGGTCATTCATGAAGTAATGTCATATAGCTTGGTTATTGTGGTATAACTGTCCTAGGAGGGTCATTCATGAAGTAATGTCATATAGCTTGGTTATTGTGGTATAACTGTCCTAGGAGGGTCATTCATGAAGTAATGTCATATAGCTTGGTTATTGTGGTATAACTGTCCTAGGAGGGTCATTCATGAAGTAATGTCAAATAGCTTGGTTATTGTGGAATAACTGTCCTAGGAGGGTCATTTGGTTGTTTTGGTTTTGGTTGTTGGGGGTCATATACTTGGTTATTGTGGATAACTGTCCTAGGAGGGTCATTCATGAAGTAATGTCATATAGCTTGGTTATTGTGGTATAACTGTCCTAGGAGGGTCATTCATGAAGTAATGTCATATAGCTTGGTTATTGTGGTATAACTGTCCTAGGAGGGTCATTCATGAAGTAATGTCATATAGCTTGGTTATTGTGGATAACTGTCCTAGGAGGGTCATTCATGAAGTAATGTCATATAGCTTGGTTATTGTGGTATAACTGTCCTAGGAGGGTCATTCATGAAGTAATGTCATATAGCTTGGTTATTGTGGTATAACTGTCCTAGGAGGGTCATTCATGAAGTAATGTCATATAGCTTGGTTATTGTGGTATAACTGTCCTAGGAGGGTCATTCATGAAGTAATGTCATATAGCTTGGTTATTGTGGTATAACTGTCCTAGGAGGGTCATTCATGAAGTAATGTCATATAGCTTGGTTATTGTGGTATAACTGTCCTAGGAGGGTCATTCATGAAGTAATGTCATATAGCTTGGTTATTGTGGAATAACTGTCCTAGGAGGGTCATTCATGAAGTAATGTCATATAGCTTGGTTATTGTGGTATAACTGTCCTAGGAGGGTCATTCATGAAGTAATGTCATATAGCTTGGTTATTGTGGTATAACTGTCCTAGGAGGGTCATTCATGAAGTAATGTCATATAGCTTGGTTATTGTGGTATAACTGTCCTAGGAGGGTCATTCATGAAGTAATGTCATATAGCTTGGTTATTGTGGTATAACTGTCCTAGGAGGGTCATTCATGAAGTAATGTCATATAGCTTGGTTATTGTGGTATAACTGTCCTAGGAGGGTCATTCATGAAGTAATGTCATATAGCTTGGTTATTGTGGTATAACTGTCCTAGGAGGGTCATTCATGAAGTAATGTCATATAGCTTGGTTATTGTGGTATAACTGTCCTAGGAGGGTCATTCATGAAGTAATGTCATATAACTTGGTTATTGTGGAATAACTGTCCTAGGAGGGTCATGCATGAAAGTAATGTCATATAGCTAGGTTATTGTGGAATAACTGTCCTAGGAGGGTCATTCATGAAGTAATGTCATATAGCTTGGTTATTGTGGAATAACTGTCCTAGGAGGGTCATTCATGAAGTAATGTCACATAGCTTGGTTATTGTGGAATAACTGTCCTAGGAGGGTCATTCATGAAGTAATGTCATATAGCTTGGTTATTGTGGTATAACTGTCCTAGGAGGGTCATTCATGAAGTAATGTCAAATAGCTTGGTTATTGTGGTATAACTGTCCTAGGAGGGTCATTCATGAAGTAATGTCATATAGCTTGGTTATTGTGGTATAACTGTCCTAGGAGGGTCATTCATGAAGTAATGTCATATAGCTTGGTTATTGTGGTATAACTGTCCTAGGAGGGTCATTCATGAAGTAATGTCATATAGCTTGGTTATTGTGGTATAACTGTCCTAGGAGGGTCATTCATGAAGTATTGTCATATAGCTTGGTTATTGTGGAATAACTGTCCTAGGAGGGTCATTCATGAAGTAATGGCATATAGCTTGGTTATTGTGGTATAACTGTCCTAGGAGGGTCATTCATGAAGTAATGTCATATAGCTTGGTTATTGTGGTATA
The DNA here is from genome assembly GCA_014843695.1 of Archivesica marissinica. Taxonomy (NCBI): domain Eukaryota; kingdom Metazoa; phylum Mollusca; class Bivalvia; order Venerida; family Vesicomyidae; genus Archivesica; species Archivesica marissinica. The sequence goes on along the minus strand of CM026392.1, from coordinate 23,683,655 downwards.
ACTGTCCTAGGAGGGTCATTCATGAAGTAATGTTAAATAGCTTGGTTATTGTGGTATAACTGTCCTAGGAGGGTCATTCATGAAGTAATGTCATATAGCTTGGTTATTGTGGTATAACTGTCCTAGGAGGGTCATTCATAAAGTAATGTCAAATTGCTTAGTTATTGTGGCATAACTGTCCTAGGAGGGTCATTCATGAAGTAATGGCATATAGCTTGGTTATTGTGGAATAACTGTCCTAGGAGGGTCATTCATGAAGTAATGGCATATAGCTTGGTTATTGTGGTATAACTGTCCTAGGAGGGTCATTCATGAAGTATTGTCATACAGCTTGGTTATTGTGGAATAACTGTCCTAGGAGGGTCATTCATGAAGTAATGTCATATAGCTTGGTTATTGTGGAATAACTGTCCTAGGAGGGTCATTCATGAAGTAATGTCATATAGCTTGGTTATTGTGGTATAACTGTCCTAGGAGGGTCATTCATGAAGTAATGTCATATAGCTTGGTTATTGTGGAATAACTGTCCTAGGAGGGTCATTCATGAAGTAATGTCATATAACTTGGTTATTGTGGTATAACTGTCCTAGGAGGGTCATTCATGAAGTAATGTCATATAGCTTGGTTATTGTGGAATAACTGTCCTAGGAGGGTCATTCATGAAGTAATGTCATATAGCTTGGTTATTGTGGAATAACTGTCCTATGTTATATTATTTTATATTTCGGGTTTTACGCCTGCATCAGCACCATTTCGGGCTATATCGCCGGCGGATAGTTTACTTAACAACACCTTTCCTGGGCAGGCTCCAGCGGTTAACCAGTACTTGGGTGCACCAACCTCCGTAAGAAACTGCCAACTTTTTCATATAAATGAGACACGGCCTGAGCTGGGCTCGAACCTGTGACCATCAGTGATGATAGGTTACAGTGGTATACAAGTCAGCGACCGTAACCACTCAACCACGGAGGAGGATGGTATAACTGTCCTAGGAGGGTCATTCATGAAGTAATGGCATATAACTTGGTTATTGTATGTATATTTCCCGTATTGTTTATATAATACAGAGTTGATGTTCTATAATTGAGATATGGATATTTCCCGTATTGTTTATATATAACAGAGCTGATGTACTATAATTGAGGTATGGATATTTCCCGTATTGTTTATATATAATAGAGCTGATGTACTATAATTGAGATATGGATATTTCCCGTATTGTTTATATATAATAGAGCTGATGTACTATAATTGAGATATGGATATTTCCCGTATTGTTTATATATAACAGAGCTGATGTACTATAATTGAGGTATGGATATTTCCCGTATTGTTTATATATAATAGAGCTGATGTACTATAATTGAGATATGGATATTTCCCGTATTGTTTATATATAATAGAGCTGATGTTCTATAATTGAGATATGGATATTTCCCGTATTATTTATATATAATAGAGCTGATGTACTATAATTGAGATATGGATATTTCCCGTATTGTTTATATATAATAGAGCTGATGTACTATAATTGAGATATGGATATTTCCCGTATTGTTTATATATAATAGAGCTGATGTACTATAATTGAGATATGGATATTTCCCGTATTGTTTATATATAATAGAGCTGATGTACTATAATTGAGGTATGGATATTTCCCGTATTGTTTATATATAATAGAGCTGATGTACTATAATTGAGATATGGATATTTCCCGTATTGTTTATATATAATAGAGCTGATGTACTATAATTGAGATATGGATATTTCCCGTATTGTTTATATATAATAGAGCTGATGTACTATAATTGAGGTATGGATATTTCCCGTATTGTTTATATATAATAGAGCTGATGTACTATAATTGAGATATGGATATTTCCCGTATTGTTTATATATAATAGAGCTGATGTACTATAATTGAGATATGGATATTTCCCGTATTGTTTATATATAATAGAGCTGATGTACTATAATTGAGATATGGATATTTCCCGTATTGTTTATATATAATAGAGCTGATGTACTATAATTGAGATATGGATATTTCCCGTATTGTTTATATATAATAGAGCTGATGTACTATAATTGAGATATGGATATTTCCCGTATTGTTTATATATTATAGAGCTGATGTACTATAATTGAGATATGGATATTTCCCGTATTGTTTATATATAATAGAGCTGATGTACTATAATTGAGGTATGGATATTTCCCGTATTGTTTATATATAATAGAGCTGATGTACTATAATTGAGGTATGGATATTTCCCGTATTATTTATACATTATAGAGCTGATGTACTATAATTGAGATATGGATATTTCCCGTATTATTTATACGCTGTTGTACTATTGAGAAATGGGTCCAAGACACAACATTATGAATATTAAACAGTCATAGACAATCAAAACTGTAAAAAATGTATTTCTAAGTTCATATTAATGATTCCCTCATTTGAAGGATTATTTTGTGTGTATACGATAAACATAGAGAGTGATAAATTACACATGCATCTATGCCACCTACAACTTTATAACATAGAGAGTGATACAATTACACATGCATCTATGCCACCTACAACTTTATAACATAGAGAGTGATACAATTACACATGCATCTATGCCACCTACAACTTTATAACATAGAGAGTGATACAATTACACATGCATCTATGCCACCTACAACTTTATAACATAGAGAGTGATACAATTACACATGCATCTATGCCACCTACAACTTTATAACATAGAGAGTGATACAATTACACATGCATCTATGCCACCTACAACTTTATAACATAGAGAGTGATACAATTACACATGCATCTATGCCACCTACAACTTTATAACATAGAGAGTGATACAATTACACATGCATCTATGCCACCTACAACTTTATAACATAGAGAGTGATACAATTACACATGCATCTATGCCACCTACAACTTTATAACATAGAGAGTGATACAATTACACATGCATCTATGCCACCTACAACTTTATAACATAGAGAGTGATACAATTACACATGCATCTATGCCACCTACAACTTTATAACATAGAGAGTGATACAATTACACATGCATCTATGCCACCTACAACTTTATAACATAGAGAGTGATACAATTACACATGCATCTATGCCACCTACAACTTTAAAACATAGAGAGTGATACAATTACACATGCATCTATGCCACCTACAACTTTATAACATAGAGAGTGATACAATTACACATGCATCTATGCTACCTACAACTTTATAACATAGAGAGTGATACAATTACACATGCATCTATGCCATCTACAACTTTATAACATATCATATTATTCATCACTTTTTCTGATAGATAGGGAGCATCATAAGTCATGGAGAAAGTGGTGAATGATGATATCAGATATCATATTGTTAGCTGCTCTGGTCACCGAGTCTCCAATATTGTCTTTCTTCATTGCTCTTATCCAAAATACCCCAGGGAAGACAGGTTTATCGATATACCCCAGGGACGACATCTTTATCGATATACCCCAGGGACGACAGCTTTATCGATATACCCCAGGGACGACAGCTTTATCGATATACCCCAGGGACAACATGTTTATCGATTACACCTCCTTATGTAATATTACTTTACAAAATTTAATACATGTACATTTTTTTGGGTTGTCTATCGGAAAATAACTCCACGACCTGAACCAATCCTGTGGTTCAAGTTGTGATAGCACAGTGGTAGCGAGTTTGCTTCAGTTGTCAGAGGGCAGGAGTTTGCGCCCAGCTGTACGACGTTTCGATGAGAGTAGGACAAACACCCGGACATATTCTCCCCCAAGTTTATTGACACCATTAACCCTAACCCCCCCCCCTTATAAACACCCTGGTATTATATAATCAGCCTTAACTTTACATTTTCTTCTTACAATATGAGCCTAAAATGATAATATTTACATATATACGTAATATCCCAAACACTCAATGCTGAGTATGACTAGGGTCAGGGTCAGTGGTTAAGCACCTCGTTAAGTGAACATGTTAAAAAGAATAGGTACACATTTGGGAAAATACCCTACCCACCTTAAAAATAAATATAATCTTTTATTCGCAAACTCTACAGTTTCTAGGGAGTAAATATACATTTTACGACATAAGCATATAATTATGGCAACAAATGTAGGTTATAATTATTGCAATACATATAGGAATGAACTATAGTAGAAATTTACGTGATCGAAATCTTAAATTTTTACTGAATGTATTAGAAATGACACCGACCTACATATATATAAGCGATATACTGTATAATCAAAATATATTGTTAAAATACTCTTGACAGAGTGAGGCAATCAAATACTCTTGACAGAGTGAGGCAATCAATAGAGATGATGATGATTATACAAATTACAACCCTCAGTATGTTGTCACACCTGTCAAGTTCTATACCAGATTACCAGTGCACAACGTATGGTTGTAGTCCAGTAATCTGTAAGATTTGGTCACATATAATCCATATACATTTGTCGGAACAAATATTGCATCTAACTATAATTGCTGACTACCGGTAATTATATGACACTTGGGGTGTGACTCGTATGTTTACTGTACAGTTACGTTTGTTTATCTGAAGTCTCATTTCGCGGTAGTAGGCCAATATGGCGGTGCACTATATAATAAGCCAAACCATGTATTTCATCGGCGATGTTCCTGGCATTTTTAAACCTAGGCAGTTCAATCAATCATGCGGATTATATAGTCCAATGGTAGCACTTGGCACTATTCGTACATAATTTGTATTTCTGTACCAGTCTGTATCACTGAAGAAACTTAATATTGATCTATTAACTGTTCCAGCCTATTACTACCTTGATATCTGACGAGCCAATGACTTACACACCAGACTGAGGAACAATTGCACCTCTCACTAAAGGTTGTCGAATGTACATGTAGTCCCAACGACTAATATAGTTATTTTTTCTTTTTGGTAAAAATGCATTTTCATGACAGGCAGTGTATAGTTTGTGAATACCATTTCATTCTAGTTTGCCCCAAATATAGAAATTTTAGACTAAAATATTTCAAACCATAAAAAAGGTCAAGGTCGTGGATGAAGGTTGGCGGATTGTATGTCTAAGTGACAAAATAATGGTTTAAAAATTAATATTGGACTAAAATTTAAAAATAAAACGTTAAACGGAAAGATTATTAGACAAGGATTATGATTGTATAAACATTTTAGCTTTTTGAAGCTGGGAAAAGTGGATTTGGACGACTTTTGTAAGAACAATAGAGCAAGTGAGATGACCGCAAGGATTACTCGTGATTGTTGACCACTCGATATCAGCTGACTGTGTGTGCTCAATATACTGTGTAAACACACGGGATAGAAACTTTGAATAGTAAGTTCAGTTGATAATGCCTCCAAAATCGGACAAGAAGGCGGGGAAAACCCCGAGGACACCAGGTAGATGAGACTATGGAAACGCCAGACATATCTGGCAGTCCGGTGCCGAGACAGCCCAGAGGGAAATCTGGAAAATCTGGCGAGTATTCTGCCCAACAAACGTTAGATAAACATCTGAAAGCGTGTGCTGCACCGGGTGAGCTCCATGATATTTTGAAAAGTGTTTCTGAGAAGCTTAGTGCGTTTGCATCAAAGGAATTCATAGAGTCAAAATTCATGGAATTGATTACGGAGGAAGTATTAAGTAAGAAACTTAATGAAGTGCAGGGCGAGATAATGTCCGAGATGCACAAGGAAGTAGATATGGTTCGGAAAGAGTTCATGGACGTCACCAACAAGGTTAGACACCAGGAAACGATTATTGAGGAACTTAGAAATAAAATGTCCGATTTGGAGATGATGACAGATTGCGAGATCAGAATGGTACACTGGCAAACAACTTGTGAAAAGTTGGAAAACGATCTCATTGAAAGAGAAGTAAAGATCAAGTCTATAGATAAGAAGAATAATGATCTAGAACAGTACACTCGCAGTAATAGTGTTCGTATTTATGGAGTAGAGGATAACCACAAGGCAGAAACACACTACGAAATGTGGGAGAAAGTTCAGAAAATCTTAAACAAGAGACTGGGGCTTAAGTTGAAAACGTGTGACGTGGACATTGTTCATAGAATCGGGAAATTCCAAAATAACGGAAACAGACCAGTGATCTGTAAGTTTGTGCAACGTTTCACTAAACTGGATGTACTAAGGGCCCGACGAAAGCTTAAAGGATCGCACTACGTCAACAGAGAAGATTTGACTACCGCCAATGCTAAACTCTTGGAAGAGGTATCAGCCCAACCAAAGGTAAAAGTAGTTTGGAGTGACGAAGACAGAATAATCGCTCTTTTAACAAACAGTAGGAAGTACATGGTTGAAAGATTTGGAAGCAGTCTCTGTGGACGCCGTGGTGGCACCAGTCTCTACTGACACACCGCTTTAAACTGTTATTTATCTAAAGTGAATGACTCAGTGACATATAGTTAAGTGTTCGTGTTTGAACTGTTGCATTTTGGATTATGACAATTTTCAATTTCTTTTCGGAAGTGTTATTGACCAGTGTATTATAACAATAGTTTTCTATTTCGCAGAGACACATATTTGGTTAAAACCGGTTGAACTTGTTGCAGTTTCGAGGCTTGGATTATGATTATGACAGTAGGCCCTATTTGATGACAAACAACTTTCCATTTCCATCCTCTTAATTTGTGTAAGATATTGTTTACTATCAACATGTGCTAAATCATGTGGCAATGTTTATGTTTGCGCTACGCCGCCCACTATTGATAAATATTGATATTAGGATTGGCTGAAATCCAGAGTCGCTATTTTAAGACTAGCGATAACCTCTTGGCCGATGATGACACGAGGTCATGTGTAATACAGCGTTCGCAAGCGTCTAGGCACACTTGATCGATAAGTTGGATGCACCCTAGAAAAAAAATAACACAATGAATTCAATTTAATATAATCTATTACCAGAAGTGCCACCGAACATATTACGGTATGTCTATAAAATGTTTTGTTCTGTGAAATAGCGGTCATGTTAGTTTATAATTTCTGTGCACAGTAAATTTGATATAAACAACTTTGGTCTGTTCGGAACGAAGTGTAATGTAATTCCGTGTTAAATGCCACAGCAATGTTCCATCAATTAATTAAGTAAAAAAACAATGAGTCAAACATGTTTTGAGACTCTCTTAGAGTAAAAACAGAATAGCTTTTAGGCTTACACCTGTAACCGTGAGTGTAATGTTGAAAATCAATATTTTTTTAACAAGAATAATATCAATGACAAGGATTTATATCGCTACATTATATTAGGGTCGCCTTTGAATACGGTTCTTTGTGGTCTTACATTTCAGTGCCAGTAAGAACGGATCAAAAGTAAAGAATTGACCTTTCTGCCGATTTTGATTGACAGCTGACGTTAGCCAATCGCATCGCACCATTCGCGAACACACCCCTGGCAACGGTTTATCGTCGCCATCTTGTTAGACAGACAATGCATATTAGACAAACTAGTAACGAGTAGACACATTTGAAAAGGCGTGAATTTGATCGAAAATACGGGTTTAAAATTGTTTTAATGATGTTGAAAATATGTAGCTTTGGTGTGTGGGTTAGTTATAGTACTAAATTAGTCGATATCCTGGTGATCGACGTTAAATTCAACCCATTTCAAAATCCTTGAACAAATCTAAAAGTGTGTATATGAACCACAAAATGCCAGACAGCTGCTTTAAAAACAATGCATCTATAAAAACACCGACTGACCCCATTATGTTATGTTATATTTCGGGTTTTACGCCTGCATCAGCACCATTTTGGGCTATATCGCCGGCGGGCAGTTTACCTAACAACACCATTCCTGGGCAGGCTCCAGTGGTTAACCAGTACTTGGGTGCACCAACCTCTGTAAGAAACTGCCAACTTTTTCATATAAATGAGACACGGCCTGAGTGGGGCTCGAACCAGTGACCATCAGTGATGATAGGTTACAGTGGTATGCAAGTCAGCGACCTTAACCACTCGACCACGGAGGCGGACCAACTGACCCCATACTGTCATCCTTTTCTCGCAAACACAGCAATCAAATTTAAGCGTGTCACACTGCTTATTGGGAGTAATCAACAACTTACCGACTACCGGTACATCACAGAGACCGCCGACTTACAATGTCCCGATACAGATCTGATCAAGATCAAAGTATTGCACATCAGAATTTAGCACTGATTGTGCTAATTGGTTAATTATAAAAATGTGTGCACATAATAATAGTATTGATTACTACACCGAGTCATTGTTTTATCATTCTGTCAGACAAACGAGTTATTTAGTAAAATTTTAATCAAATCTGATAACGAGTGATCGTGATCTGAAATTATTTTTTGAAATTAATTACAAATTAATTGCAATTAATTAATGCTGTCTGTCATTGACAATGGTGAAAAGATGTAGTTACGGGCTGTGTGACAGTGATAGTAGATATCCAGATCGATTGATAGGTGACGTTAAATTCGTGCCATTGTAAAATACATATATATATATACATGTTAAATAACTAATAATACATGTAATGCTTAACAATATGTGATATCAATTAATGCATAGATGTAATGCATGTATAATATGTATGTATGTTATCTATGTATCAAAATAAAGGATGTTACCCGATAAGGGCCTCAAAAAATTAAAACCAAAAAATTTGTGCCATTTCCAAAACCTAAGACAAATCTTGAAAAATGTCTAAGGTGAATCAAGTTGTGTGGACGACCAAACGACCAGCTGAATACATCCAAAATTAATGCAAACAAATTAATGCACAAAAGTAAGTTGAAATTAATTTATTTATACATAATAAAAATTTTCCAAAAAATATATTCTGCATTTATAGATCTACCGTTCACAAGAGATATGTGAGTATAATGGTGATTAAAATTATACATGTGGTTCATACATATTGTCGTGGATGGTGGACTAGGGATCAGATAGTAGTAATAGTACCCATGCATGTGCAGAGCTGTGGGATTCCCATATTAGCTCAGTGAACGTACTGCTGTTCAGTTTATGGGCCTAATGTTCGAGTCTTCTAGGAGGCATAGGGTCGAGTCTCTCAAGACGGAAAAATGCAGTTTTTCTCAATGATTAACTTAAATATGTTGCTGGTTTCCAATATGAGAGAGCACCATACTGTACCAGTGTTGAAGTCTTCTTACGTTCTAGTATGCATAGGTCAGAGTCTATCAAGAGTACTTTTCTCCATGGTTTAATGATGTAATGTTGCCAGTTTAGTGTATGACACACATTTAGATTTATAAATGTTATTTTTTCAGCATGTGCTTGTTCACTCTTCCGTTGACTGCGAAAGCATTTTCCATCAACACTTAACACAAAATCGCGGAAGGTCGAGGGCAATCATGCAGTACCATAGATATCAGTATGTCACACTTACTTTATAATTTTGCCATAACGACAAACAAAACTATAATGCACTCTCGAGTCTTTAGGAATATGCATATTAAATAGATAAGTGTATGTCTCACAAACGAAAATTTCCCGGATTCTTTTAAAGCCAAACGTTTTATCTCATTTCAATATCTCATGACTGTAGGATTTTGGTGGAAGGTGTCTGTACATTTCTGGGTAAAACTTGCCCTCCAAGGAAAGAATTCTTAGAATATTTTTCTGGATATAGCTACAACAACCATGTCAAACATTATCAACAAACAATGTCTATTACATTATTTATTTTGCTCATGCCTTTTCCAGACAAATTATATATGCCTACAATCATGACTAATAAAGTTTCTATTGTTTCTATGAACGCTCAAGGTATAGGTGACAGGGGCAAGCGCAGGGACGTGGTTAATTTTTTGAAAACTCAAAAATACTCTATATGTATGTTAAAAGACACCCATTTTATAACCAAAGAGGAAAAGTACATACGCTCTATTTGGGGCTACGATACTTATTTTTCTAATTTTAATAGTCAGTCCCGAGTTGCAATTTTCATAAATAATAACTTTGATTGTAAAGTTAATAGTATAGAAAAAGATGATGAGGGAAATCTTCTCATCCTGAATTGTAAAATTTATGAGAAAAATATTACACTGGTAAATATTTACGGGCCAAACAGAGATAACCCAAACTTTTTTGAAAAAGTGTCCGAAAAAATGTCTAATTTTGAACTCTTTATTTATTTTAGCCAGGGATTTTTTAATTTAGTTATGGATCAAGATACAGACTGCCATAATTATCTATACCTAAATAACCCAAAGGCTAGAGATAAGCTCTTTAATATAATGTCAGAGTATACCTTGATGGATTGCTGGCGTGAAAATAATATCGAAAAAAGAGAGTATACATGGTTCAGGCAAAATCCTATCAAAAAAGCACGTTTGGATTTCTTTCTTATTTCGAATAATTTGTACACTGATGTTGATAGTACTTCTATTTTACCGGGGTATCGCACTGACCACTCCCGTATATACATGTCATTGGAATTTGGTAAATTTAAAAAAGGGTTGTCCTATTGGAAGTTTAATAACTCCTTACTTATGGACGAGGTATATGTTAATAAAGCTAAAAGAAGTATTTTTGACACACAGCTACAATATATTTCTGTCATATCAGAAAATATGGAAATTATAAATGATATACAGCCACAAGAGCTACAACTTAATATCAATGACCAATTATTTTTCGAGACATTGTTAATAAATATCAGAGGAATTACAATAAGTCATGCTTCACATAGGAAAAAAATGGAGGTCAATAAAGAAGCAAACATTTGGAAAGAAATTGAAAAAATTGAGAAAGAAGTGAATATAAACTATGAAATATTAGATACCATAATCTGCTATGTATAACGCGCTATCATGTATAATGCGCACCCACTTTTTGGCACGAAAATCGGCGAAAAAACGTAGTTCTGGTGTATACCGCGCACCGTAAAATATCATTTTCACAAGCCAAAATTTCTCAAGATACGATATATTTCGATAAAAAAAGATGAAATTGTGGGGCCTTACGTACAGAAGTAAGTGCATGGTTCTGAAATATAATCATACTCTATGATTTTATATTCCCGTACAAAAAGATCAAACTGTATCCGGAAGTGCATGTGCCTACGTCCGGAAGTGCATGGTTTTGATAAATCCCCGACGCCGTACTGTGTTCGTGCCTTCCGATTGCCATGAGCCTCTGCATACTTGATAATGGAGAGCTTATCTCTAGCAGTGTAGGGGTTTCTGAATTTTAAGTACTGTGACAATAAATATAATTTCTGTCGTTTGATGAAGAGAATTAGACGGAAATTACTTTCCCGTGCTAGGTAAACACCGATAGGTGGCGTATTTTTCACGAAAGTAAAATTTGTGAAAACAGCCGAGGGCATTCAGCGTTTGGTTACGACCGATTCGGGTGTACTTTTTTAGTGAGCGGTTAGCGTGACAATAACGGATGACTATCGCCGTATCGGGTGATTTACATGTATATGTGTAATCAATGGAAGGATTAATAAATACAGATTGTGTGGACAATAACGCCTCTATGGCTTCTCAAAGTGGGGACATTAACAATAGCTTGAGAGAATTATTGTCAGAGATTCGTGGTCAAAAAGCAGACATAAATTCTCTGAAGCAGGAAGCACGAGATAATAGTTTTATCAGTGGCGACAGAAGTAAAGAAGATAAAACGGATAAAGACTTGAACTGGAGGTACGAAGGGAACAAGAAACAGTTCCTATTTAATACGAAGCCAGAGCTCTCAAGAAGAAGAAACAGAAACAGCCTTCGAACCCCAAGTTTGGTAGGCCCAAGTCTTCAGCTTCTGTTGGTTTTCACGACAGCATGTTGTATAGGCCTACAACCCGTGCATGGGGAGGACCAGCTTCCGGTGGGATGGGTCAACAACAACAGTCTTACGGATCAAGGCAGAGTTCCTTTCATGGAATGGGACAAGGAGTCGGTCCCTGTTATGCCTGCGGAGACCCCAACCACATCCGCCGGACATGCCCCTACATGTACAAATCTGGACAGCAACATGACTTACCGGTCAAAAAATGATGCAATTCCGGATACGGGGGAAAACCCAGAATTGACAGATGAGTATTCTATTTTTAGTAATAATGAATTTGATAAAAATAGGTTTACAGACAGTTATTTCGAATATGAGCAAGGGCAGAAAAGCATTATTGTTAAATACAGATTAGTTTATACAAATTTATTTTAGCTCGATTGCGAAACAAGTTCTTTCAACTTATATAAATCACTCTCGAGACCTCATTCCTGATGGAATCCATCGCCACAAGGGAGAGAAGAGGCAACGTGGAATTTAAATGCCTTGCCTAAGGACACAATCATAACGGCTCCAGCGGGGCTCGAACTCCAGACCTTTCGCACCATCACGACTTAAATACAGATTACGGAATCATATTGAATTTTGGAAGAAAATTGGTGCATCTGAATTTATTTTAGACACCATTGCTCACGGTTATAGAATTCCGTTTTATTCTCAACCCGACAGTCATGTATTAAAATATAATAAGTCAGCTTTAGAAGAAAGTATGTTTGTAAAGGAAGCTGTTACAGATTTGATAGATAGGGGCCTGGTGGAAAAATGTGATCAACATATACCTATTGTTGTTAATCCGCTTTCAGTCTCCGTTAACAATAATGGCAAAAAACGGTTGATTTTGGACCTAAGTGTTGTTAATAAATTTTTGTGGAAACAATTTGTGAAATACAAGGATTTGAGGCTAGCTTTGATGTACATGCAGGCTAATTGCTGGATGATTAAATTTGATATACATTCTGCTTATCATTTCATTGACATATTTTTACCTCAGACTGAATATCTAGGATTCTCTTGGGCTAATAATGACGGCGACATTTGTTACTATAAATTTTTGGTATTACCCTTCGGTTTATCTACGGCCCCATACATATTTAGTAAATTGATGAGACCATTAGTTGCTAAATGGCGAGGTGAGGGTAAAAAGGTCATCATGTTTTTGGATGATGGTTTTGGCTGTGGTGATACCAGGTCAAATACAAATATGCTGTCCAATGAAGTCAAGCAAGATCTGTTTGATTCAGGATTTATTCCTAAAGCAGACACATCTTTATGGATTCCAGTACAGGAACTTCAATGGCTCGGCGCCATTATAAATTCATTGGAATTTACAATTCAACACAGATTTGATAAAGCTTTGGTTACCAGTATTTTATTCTAGATTCTGGTGTTGCACAGATGATGACACGATTCTTAAGCATAGACATAGCAAATGCCACGACATGGAATTCTTATATTAAGCTTTCTGAAGACAGTTTAGAACAGTTGTCTTTTTGGCAGAGAAACTTACGCGATATGAATATTCGTAAGTTTACAAACTCAAATGCGTGTTCTAGAATAGTATATAGTGATGCTAGCTGTACGGGATTCGCCGGGTATGAAGTTAACACATTTAATGGGGTTGCTCATGGCATATGGTCAGAATTAGAAATGTCTAAGTCCTCTACCTGGCGAGAACTGTCTGCCATGTACAGAGTTTTACTTTCTTTCATTAAAGGGTATATTAGATAACCAAAGAGTTAAATGGTTTTCAGACAATACGGGCGTCTGTAGTATAGTGCAAAAGGGTTCTATGAAACGAGACTTGCAAGAATTAGACATGCTGATTTACAAAACATGTTCTGAGCGTTCTATTCAATTAGAATTACAGTGGATTCCTCGGGAATTAAATGATAAGGCAGATTATTTATCCCGTGTTATGGAGAGAGATGATTTGGATATTGTTAATATCATACAACGCAGGTGGGGCAAACTAGACATGGATTGGTTTGCATCTGAACATAATGCCAAATTACCAGTATTTTATTCTAGATTCTGGTGTTACAGGTCTGCTGGTATAGATGCTTTCACATATAACTGGGGAAATACATTTGGCTTGTATGTTCCCGCCTATTATTTTAATAGTAAGAGTACTGAAACATATGCAAAGTTGTAGATGCAAAGGTATTCTTATTATTCCTCAGTGGAGATCTGCACATTTTTGGCCGTTGTTATGCCCATTCGGAACATTTTCCAGTTATGTTAGAGACTGGGTGCTTCTCCCAACTGAGAAAAGGTTCTATACGCCTTGTAAAAACAGGAAGGGTATGTTCGGTAACGAAGACTTGAGATTTAATATGCTGACCTTGTATATCGATTTTTCATAAAGGGAGATAATTATTTGTATTGTTTATTACATGATTCAGAGGATTATCTCCCTTGGAATGAACATACAAGTATATGCCTTTGCTGCCTTTACAATTGATAGAACGGTATTATGAATGAAAATTGATTTAATTTATTGATATGTAATAAATGGGCGTGGCTTCCTTAAATAGCAGAGGCGTAGCTGCCTTTATAATTGCTGGAACGGTAGAAATAGGCCGTCCCGAGCGTTTGCTCTTATAACATGAATTGCATGTTGAATATTTTGCTTTGTAAATAGGTGTATATAGCTTAAATAAGCAATCGGAGGCATAGTTGCCTTTATAATGTGGCTGGAACGACGTTACAGAACTATGTACCTCCGATTGTTTGATTCTATTATGTGAATTGTCATTTTGATATTTGGAGTTATTTTGAGCGGAGACATATAACAGAACATATCGCAAAATTATACAATTACATATGGGCATATATTAATCGATCTGTGTATATACACTTGTTGTTTCAGGCATATGCTGGAGATATTGAGGAGTTACCGGACGTTTTGGTAGAGAAGGTCTCCTTGCTGCCAGACTTACTCAACAGATCCAGAGCAGATAACACATGCACAAGTTACAAGCGAGGTTTCTTTCGTTGGAGGAAATGGGCTTTGAGTAATGGACTACACAGTAAGGATACCTTGCCTGCCAAGGCGTTTCATGTGGCGTTATATCTAGCTTCTATTATTCAAACGGCAAATTCTCCAAGTCCGGTGGTGAATGCTTTCTATAGCATTAAGTGGTTTCATGAGTTGTTCGACTTTATGGCTCCCACAAATTCTAAATTAGTGTTAAACATTTTAGAGGCAGCAAAACGTAAACTAGCGAAACCAGTTCGTAAAAAGGAACCTATTACCATTGATTTACTGACTAAAATGTTTTCTACACTTTATTCACATGGGAATATAAAAAACCAAAGGATTATCTGTGCTTGTTTGCTAGCATATTCTGGTTTTATGAGGAGTGATGAAGTACTAAACATTAGAGGGACTGATATTTATAGAATCTAGTAAAACTGATAAATATCGTGATGGAGCGTGGTTCCTGATAGCTAGAACTGGGACTTTGTTATGTCCTGTATTGAATATTGAACGGTACTTGTTATGGGCAAATATTAAAGATTCAGAGGGGTACTTAATTTAAGTGCAACCAAGGCTGGTTACAAGGTCAGGAATGATTTTAAACGTATGTCGTACAGTAATTTTCGTACTTTATTTCTAGACGCATTTAGGCCACACGTTCCTGATATTGGTCAGTATTGTTTGCATTCGTTAAGAGCTGGTGGTGCCACTTCGGCGGCAAATTGAGGCATTTCTGATAGGTTGTTTAAATGCCACGATAGGTGGCTGAGTGAATCCGCCAAGACGGATATGTGAACGATTCTGTGGAAGAGAGGTTAAAGGTGTCATTGTCTTTTGGGCCTTTAGACTGTTTATATCTGTTTATATATGGTGACGTATGGATATATTATTAGTATTCCGCCCGTTCTTTTAGTCAGTCGGTCGTTCCTCGATGCTTAAACCAAATAATATAACATATTGATACAATTTGGTGTTGTGTTTTATTGTACTTGGTTATGTACTTATCAAGTACATGTGAGGTTTATGAAGTGTTACCTATTGGTGATGGAATATCATGGGAAATACAATTTCTGTCGTTTGATGAAGAGAATTAGACAGAAATTACTTTCCCGTGCTAGGTGGCATATTTTTCACGAATGTAACATTGTGAAAACAGCCGAGGGCATTCAGCGTTTGGTTACGACTGAATCGGGTGTACTTTTTTATTTTTGTATATAAGTATTTTGAATCGTAACGATATTGTATGTCTTGGTGTGGGTACAAAGGTTAGATTTTCAAGACAAGTACATATTATTAAGGTGCATGTTAAACATGCGAAATATTTGGTTCAGGAAGTTCTACTGAAATACTCACCATATATAGATAGTTTATTGATAAGATATGTGACTTTATTGACGAGATATGTGAATTTGCATTGTAGTTACTAAATATCTGTTTATTAGGAATACGAGTTGTATTGATTGTATATTTCAATGTAATGGTATATATGTATAACATGAGCCTCTAAGTGGTATTGATTGTATATTTCAATGTACTGGTATATATGTATAACACGTGCCTCTAAGTGGTATTGATTGTATATTTCAATGTACTGGTATATATGTATAACATGTGCCTCTAAGTGGTATTGGTTGTATATTACAATGTACTGGTATATATGTATAACATGTGCCTCTAAGTTGTATTGGTTGTATATTACAATGTACTGGTATATATGTATAACATGTGCCTCTAAGTGGTATTGGTTGTATATTACAATGTACTGGTATATATGTATAACATGTGCCTCTAAGTGGTATTGGTTGTATATTACAATGTACTGGTATATATGTATAACATGTGCCTCTAAGTGGTATTGATTGTATATTTCAATGTACTGGTATATATGTATAACATGTGCCTCTAAGTGGTATTGATTGTATATTTCAATGTACTGGTATATATGTATAACATGTGCCTCTAAGTGATATTGTGATTATTATCATCAATATTGTTTACTGTGGAAATCAAAAGACGTGAGTCGGTCGTTCCTCGATGCTTAAACCAAATAATATAATATATTGATACAATTTGGTGTTGTGTTTTATTGTACTTGGTTATGTACTTATCAAGTACAGGTGAGGTTATGAAGTGTTACCTATTGGTGATGGAGTATCACGGGAAATGTCATATAGCTTGGTTATTGTGGTATAACTGTCCTAGGAGGGTCATTCATGAAGTAATGTCATATAGCTTGGTTATTGTGGTATAACTGTCCTAGGAGGGTCATTCATGAAGTAATGTCATATAGCTTGGTTATTGTGGTATAACTGTCCTAGGAGGGTCATTCATGAAGTAATGTTATATAACTTGGTTATTGTGGTATAACTGTCCTAGGAGGGTCATTCATTAAGTAATGTCATATAACTTTGTTATTGTATGTATATTTCCCGTATTGTTTATATAATACAGAGCTGATGTACTATAATTGAGATATGGATATTTTGTGGGTGATTTACGTTTATTTATGGTCGCTACCAGCTCCCATATGAGCAACGCCTCTGAAGAAATTAGTCAATTTAGATTTTGGAGGATAGTGCAATGAGAGACAGAGTCCCATTCCTCTGGTTCTATTACATGCAAGGTGTAAAGCACCGACACTAGACCTCAGTTTAAAGTCCAATTTGAAAGACTTAATATTATTAGGGTCAGACGGGGGATCAAACCTGTGATCCCTGGATTCGCAGTGCAACGTGTTAACAATTCGACTACTTACCAGTCTGTGACACAATATATGATCAATACAAAATAGGTTTAATCGTACTAGAAATGTGTGATAATTGATCTACAGTCAATCCCTGTCTTAAGCAGCCAGTCAAGGGAATAACAGAAAGTGTCTGCTTAGCACAGGTGGCTGCTTAATAGAGGTTAAATGTATAGCAAAACAACATATTGGGAATCTGGAAACTGGCTGCTTAATACAGGTTGGCTGTTATGGATATTTCCCGTGTTGTTTATATATAATAGAGCTGATGTACTATAATTGAGGTATGGATATTTCCCGTATTATTTATATATAATAGAGCTGATGTACTATAATTGAGATATGGATATTTCCCGTATTGTTTATATATAATAGAGCTGATGTACTATAATTGAGATATGGATATTTCCCGTATTGTTTATATATAATAGAGCTGATGTACTATAATTGAGATATGGATATTTCCCGTATTGTTTATATATAATAGAGCTGATGTACTATAATTGAGATATGGATATTTCCCGTATTATTTATACATCATAGAGCTGATGTACTATAATTGAGATATGGATATTTCCCGTATTATTTATACATCATAGAACTGTTGTACTATTGAGAAATGGGTCCAAGACACAACATTATGAATATTAAACTGTCATAGACAATCAAAACTGTAAAAAACGTATTTCTAAGTTCAAATTAATGATTCCCTCATTTGAAGGATTATTTTGTGTGTATACGATAAACATAGAGAGCGATAAATTACACATGAATCTATGCCACCTACAACTTTATAACATAGAGAGTGATACAATTACACATGCATCTATGCCACCTACAACTTTATAACATAGAGAGTGATACAATTACACATGCATCTATGCCACCTACAACTTTATAACATAGAGAGTGATACAATTACACATGCATCTATGCCACCTACAACTTTATAACATAGAGAGTGATACAATTACACATGCATCTATGCCACCTACAACTTTATAACATAGAGAGTGATACAATTACACATGCATCTATGCCACCTACAACTTTATAACATAGAGAGTGATACAATTACACATGCATTTATGCCACCTACAACTTTATAACATAGAGAGTGATACAATTACACATGCATCTATGCCACCTACAACTTTATAACATAGAGAGTGATACAATTACACATGCATCTATGCCACCTACAACTTTATAACATAGAGAGTGATACAATTACACATGCATCTATGCCACCTACAACTTTATAACATAGAGAGTGATACAATTACACATGCATCTATGCCACCTACAACTTTATAACATATCATATTATTCATCACTTTTTCTGAGAGCATCATAAGTCATGGAGAAAGTGGTGAATGATGATATCATATTGTTAGCTGCTTTGGTCACCGAGTCTCCAATATTGTCTTTCTTTATCGATATACCCCAGGGACGACAGGTTTATCGATATACCCCAGGGACGACAGGTTTATCGATATACCCCAGGGACGACAGGTTTATCGATATACCCCAGCTTTATCGATATACCCCAGGGACGACAGGTTTATCGATATACCCCAGGGACGACAGCTTTATCGATATACCCCAGGGACGACAGCTTTATCGATATACCCCAGGGACGACAGGTTTATCGATATACCCCAGGGAAGACAGGTTTATCGATATACCCCAGGGAAGACAGGTTTATCGATATACCCCAGCTTTATCGATATACCCCAGGGACGACAGGTTTATCGATATACCCCAGGGACGACAGCTTTATCGATATACCCCAGGGACGACAGCTTTATCGATATACCCCAGGGACGACAGGTTTATCGATATACCCCAGGGAAGACAGGTTTATCGATATACCCCAGGGACGACAGGTTTATCGATATACCCCAGCTTTATCGATATACCCCAGGGACGACAGGTTTATCGATATACCCCAGGGACGACAGCTTTATCGATATACCCCAGGGACGACAGCTTTATCGATATACCCCAGGGACGACAGGTTTATCGATATACCCCAGGGAAGACAGCTTTATCGATATACCCCAGGGACGACAGCTTTATCGATATACCCCAGGGACGACAGCTTTATCGATATACCCCAGGGACGACAGCTTTATCGATATACCCCAGGGACGACAGCTTTATCGATATACCCCAGGGACGACAGCTTTATCGATATACCCCAGGGAAGACAGCTTTATCGATATACCCCAGGGAGACAGCTTTATCGATATACCCCAGGGACGACAGCTTTATCGATATACCCCAGGGACGACAGCTTTATCGATATACCCCAGGGACGACAGCTTTATCGATATACCCCAGGGACGACAGCTTTATCGATATACCCCAGGGACGACAGCTTTATCGATATACCCCAGGGACGACAGCTTTATCGATATACCCCAGGGACGACAGCTTTATCGATATACCCAGGTTTATCGATATACCAGGTTTATCGATATACCCCAGGGACGACAGGTTTATCGATATACCCCAGGGACGACAGGTTTATCGATATACCCCAGGGAAGACAGCTTTATCGATATACCCCAGGGACGACAGTTTATCGATATACCCCAGGGAAGACAGCTTTATCGATATACCCCAGGGAAGACAGTTTATCGATATACCCCAGCTTTATCGATATACCCCAGGGACGACAGGTTTATCGATATACCCCAGGGACGACAGCTTTATCGATATACCCCAGGGACGACAGCTTTATCGATATACCCCAGGGACGACAGGTTTATCGATATACCCCAGGGAAGACAGGTTTATCGATATACCCCAGGGACGACAGCTTTATCGATATACCCCAGGGACGACAGGTTTATCGATATACCCCAGGGAAGACAGCTTTATCGATATACCCAGGGACGACAGGTTTATCGATATACCCCAGGGACGACAGCTTTATCGATATACCCCAGGACGACAGGTTTATCGATATACCCCAGGGACGACAGGTTTATCGATATACCCCAGGGACGACAGGTTTATCGATATACCCCAGGGACGACAGGTTTATCGATATACCCCAGGGACGACAGGTTTATCGATATACCCCAGGGACGACAGCTTTATCGATATACCCCAGGGACGACAGGTTTATCGATATACCCCAGGGACGACAGCTTTATCGATATACCCCAGGGACGACAGCTTTATCGATATACCCCAGGGACGACAGCTTTATCGATATACCCCAGGGACGACAGCTTTATCGATATACCCCAGGGACGACAGCTTTATCGATATACCCCAGGGACGACAGCTTTATCGATATACCCCAGGGACGACAGCTTTATCGATATACCCCAGGGACGACAGCTTTATCGATATACCCCAGGGATATACCCCAGGGACGACAGCTTTATCGATATACCCCAGGGATAGATTACACCTCCTTATGTAATATTACTTTACAAAATTTAATACATGTACATTTTTTTGGGTTGTCTATCGGAAAATAACTCCACGACCTGAACCAATCCTGTGGTTCAAGTTGTGATAGCACAGGGGTAGCGAGTTTGCTTCAGTTGTCAGAGGGCAGGAGTTTGCGCCCAGCTGTAAGACGTTTCGATGAGAGTAGGACAAACACCCGGACATATTCTCCCCCAAGTTTATTGACACCATTAAACGTGACCCCCCCCTTATAAACACCCTGGTATTATATAATCAGCCTTAACTTTACATTTTCTTCTTACAATATGAGCCTAAAATGATAATATTTACATATATACGTAATATCCCAAACACTCAATGCTGAGTATGACTAGGGTCAGGGTCAGTGGTTAAGCACCTCGTTAAGTGAACATGTTAAAAAGAATAGGTACACATTTGGGGAAAATACCCTACCCACCTTAAAAATAAATATAATCTTTTATTCGCAAACTCTACAGTTTCTAGTGAGTAAATATACATTTTACGACATAAGCATATAATTATGGCAACAAATGTAGGTTATAATTATTGCAATACATATAGGAATGAACTATAGTAGAAATTTACGTGATCGAAATCTTAAATTTTTACTGAATGTATTAGAAATGACACCGACCTACATATATATAAGCGATATACTGTATAATCAAAATATATTGTTAAAATACTCTTGACAGAGTGAGGCAATCAATAGAGATGATGATGATTATACAAATTACAACCCTCAGTATGTTGTCACACCTGTCAAGTTCTATACCAGATTACCAGTGCACAACGTATGGTTGTAGTCCAGTAATCTGTAAGATTTGGTCACATATAATCCATATACATTCGTCGGAACAAATATTGCATCTAACTATAATTGCTGACTAATTATATGACACTTGGGGTGTGACTCGTATGTTTACTGTACAGTTACGTTTGTTTATCTGAAGTCTCATTTCGCGGTAGTAGGCCAATATGGCGGTGCACTATATAATAAGCCAAACCATGTATTTCATCGGCGATGTTCCTGGCATTTTTAAACCTAGGCAGTTCAATCAATCATGCGGATTCTATAGTCCAATGGTAGCACTTGGCACTATTCGTACATAATTTGTATTTCTGTACCAGTCTGTATCACTGAAGAAACTTAATATTGATCTACTAACTGTTCCAGCCTATTACTACCTTGATATCTGACGAGCCAATGACTTACACACCAGACTGAGGAACAATTGCACCTCTCACTAAAGGTTGTCGAATGTACATGTAGTCCCAATGACTAATATAGTTATTTTTTCTTTTTGGTAAAATTGCATTTTCATGACAGGCAGTGTATAGTTTGTGAATACCATTTCATTCTAGTTTGCCCCAAATATAGAAATTTTAGACTAAAATATTTCAAACCATAAAAAAGGTCAAGGTCGTGGATGAAGGTTGACGGATTGTATGTCTAAGTGACAAAATAATGGTTTAAAAATTAATATTGGACTAAAATTTAAAAATAAAACGTTAAAAGGAAAGATTATTAGACAAGGATTATGATTGTATAAACATTTTAGCTTTTTGAAGCTGGGAAAAGTGGATTTGGACGACTTTTGTAAGAACAATAGAGCAAGTGAGATGACCGCACGGATTACTCGTGATTGTTGACCACTCGATATCAGCTGACTGTGTGTGTTCAATATACTGTGTAAACACACGGGATAGAAACTTTGAATAGTAAGTTCAGTTGATAATGCCTCCAAAATCGGACAAGAAGGCGGGGAAAACCCCGAGGACACCAGGTATGAGACTATGGAAACGCCAGACATATCTGGCAGTCCGGTGCCGAGACAGCCCAGAGGGAAATCTGGAAAATCTGGCGAGGATTCTGCCCAACAAACGTTAGATAAACATCTGAAAGCGTGTGCTGCACCGGGTGAGCTCCATGATATTTTGAAAAGTGTTTCTGAGAAGCTTAGTGCGTTTGCATCAAAGGAATTCATAGAGTCAAAATTCATGGAATTGATTACGGAGGAAGTATTAAGTAAGAAACTTAATGAAGTGCAGGGCGAGATAATGTCCGAGATGCACAAGGAAGTAGATATGGTTCGGAAAGAGTTCATGGACGTCACCAACAAGGTTAGGCACCAGGAAGCGATTATTGAGGAACTTAGAAATAAAATGTCCGATTTGGAGACGATGACAGAAGATTTGCGAGATCAGAATGGTACACTGGCAAACAACTTGTGAAAAGTTGGAAAACGATCTCATTGAAAGAGAAGTAAAGATCAAGTCTATAGATAAGAAGAATAATGATCTAGAACAGTACACTCGCCGTAATAGTGTTCGTATTTACGGAGTAGAGGATAACCACAAGGCAGAAACACACTACGAAAGGTGGGAGAAAGTTCAGAAAATCTTAAACGAGAGACTGGGGCTTAAGTTGAAAACGTGTGACGTGGACATTGTTCATAGAATCGGGAAATTCCAAAATAACGGAAACAGACCAGTGATCTGTAAGTTTGTGCAACGTTTCACTAAACTGGATGTACTAAGGGCCCGACGAAAGCTTAAAGGATCGCACTATGTCATCAGAGAAGATTTGACTACCGCCAACGCTAAACTCTTGGAAGAGGTATCAGCCCACCCAAAGGTAGAAGCAGTTTGGAGTGACGAAGGCAGAATAATCGCTCTTTTAACAAACAGTAGGAAGTACATGGTCTCTCAGTTGAAAGATTTGGAAGCAGTCTCTGTGGACCCCGTGGTGGCACCAGTCTCTACTGACACACCGCTTTAAACTGTTATTTATCTAAAGTGAATGACTCAGTGACATATAGTTAAGTGTTCGTGTTTGAACTGTTGCATTTTGGATTATGACAATTTTCAATTTCTTTTCGGAAGTGTTATTGACCAGTGTATTATAACAATAGTTTTCTATTTCGCAGAGACACATATTTGGTTAAAACCGGTTGAACTTGTTGCAGTTTCGAGGCTTGGATTATGATTATGACAGTAGGCCCTATTTGATGACAAACAACTTTCCATTTCCATCCTCTTAATTTGTGTAAGATATTGTTTACTATCAACATGTGCTAAATCATGTGGCAATGTTTATGTTTGCGCTACGCCGCCCACTATTTATAAATATTGATATTAGGATTGGCTGAAATCCAGAGTCGCTATACCAAATCGCTATTTTAAGACTAGCGATAACCTCTTGGCCGATGATGACACGAGGTCATGTGTAATACAGCGTTCGCAAGCGTCTAGGCACACTTGATCGATAAGTTGGATGCGCCCTAGAAAAAAAATAACACAATGAATTCAATTTAATATAATCTATTATCAGAAGCGCCACCGAACATATTACGGTATGTCTATAAAATGTTTGTTCTGTGAAATAGCGGTCATGTTAGTTTATAATTTCTGTGCACAGTAAATTTGATCTGTTCGGAACGAAGTGTAATGTAATTCCGCGTTAAATGCCACAGCAATGTTCGATCAATTAATTTAGTAAAAAAACAATGAGTCAAACATGTTTTGAGACTCTCTTAGAGTAAAAACTACTCACAGAATAGCTTTTAGGCTTACACCTGTAACCGTGAGTGCAATGTTGAAAATCAATATTTTTTTAACAAGAATAATATTATCAATGACAAGGATTTATATCGCTACATTATATTAGGGTCGCCTTTGAATACGGTTCTTTGTGGTCGCGTCCTCTTACATTTCAGCGCCAGTAAGAACGGATCAAAAGTAAAGAATTGTAAAAACAGCCAATCTGAACTTGAACAAAATTGCGGAAGGTCGAGGGCAAACATGCAGTACCATAGATATCAGTATGTCACACTTACTTTATAATTTTGTCATAACGACAAACAAAACTATAATGCACTCTCGAGTCTTTACGAATATGCATATTAAATAGATAAGTGTATGTCTCACAAACGAAAATTTCCCGGCTTCTTTTAAAGCCAAATGTTTTATCTCATTTCAACATCTCATGACTGTAGGATTTTGGTGGAAGGTGTCTGTACATTTCTGGGTAAAACTTGCCCTCCAAGGAAAGAATTCTTAGAATATTTTTCTGGATATAGCTACAACAATCATGTCAAACATTATCAACAAACAATGTCTATTACATTATTTATTTTGCTCATGTCTTTTCCAGACAAATTATATATGCCTTTAAACAATCATGACTAATAAAGTTTCTATTGTTTCTATGAACGCTCAAGGAATTGGTGACAGGGGCAAGCGCAGGGACGTGGTTAATTTTTTGAAAACTCAAAAATACTCTATATGTATGTTAAAAGACACCCATTTTATAACCAAAGAGGAAAAGTACATACGCTCTATTTGGGGCTACGATACTTATTTTTCTAATTTTAATAGTCAGTCCCGAGTTGCAATTTTCATAAATAATAACTTTGATTGTAAAGTTAATAGTATAGAAAAAGATGATGAGGGAAATCTTCTCATCCTGAATTGTAAAATTTATGAGAAAAATATTTACGGGCCAAACAGAGATAACCCAAACTTTTTTGAAAAAGTGTCCGAAAAAATGTCTAATTTTGAACTCTTTATTTATTTTAGCCGGGGATTTTAATTTAGTTATGGATCATGGATCAAGATACAGACTGCCATAATTATCTACACCTAAATAACCCAAAGGCTAGAGATAAGCTCTTTAATATAATGTCAGAGTATACCTTGATGGATTGCTGGCGTGAAAATAATATCGAAAAAAGAGAGTATACATGGTTCAGGCAAAATCCTATCAAAAAAGCACGTTTGGATTTCTTTCTTATTTCGAATAATTTGTACACTGATGTTGATAGTACTTCTATTTTACCGGGGTATCGCACTGACCACTCCCGTATATACATGTCATTGGAATTTGGTAAATTTAAAAAAGGGTTGTCCTATTGGAAGTTTAATAACTCCTTACTTACGGACGAGGTATATGTTAATAAAGTTAAAAGAAGTATTTTTGACACACAGCTACAAAATATTTCTGTCATATCAGAAAATATGGAAATTATAAATGATATACAGCCACAAGAGCTACAACTTAATATCAATGACCAATTATTTTTCGAGACATTGTTAATAAATATCAGAGGAATTACAATAAGTCATGCTTCACATAGGAACAAAATGGAGGTCAATAAAGAAGCAAACATTTGGAAAGAAATTGAAAAAATTGAGAAAGAAGTGAATATAAACTATGAAATATTAGATAATAAAAACAGGAGCTTTCAGAGTTAAGAAAGAAAAAAATGAATGGAATTTTTATAAGGTCTAAGGCTAAGTGGATACATGAAGGAGAGAAACCAACACGGTACTTTTGTAACCTGGAAAACAGGAATTATGTTTCCAAAATTATGAATTCCCTTATTTCGCATAAAGGAGAACATTTAAAAACTCAAGATGAAATTCTAGCAGAAACAAAACACCACTATGAAAATCTATACAAGTCTACAGAAAATATATCTTTGCATGATGTTTAGGAAATTTTGAAATACCTAAACTTTCACAAACTGACCAGCAGTCCATTGAGGGAGCTCTGACTTATAATGAAATGGTATACTCTTTAAAGAGAATGTCTAATAATACAAGCCCGGGAAATGATGGTTTTACAGTAGAATTTTTTTAATTCTTCTGGAAAGATATTGGCTATTTTCTAGTAAGGGCTATAAATTATGCATATGCAACCGGAGAACTATCAGTTACTCAAAAACAAGGGGTAATAACATGCATTCCTAAGGGGAATAAAGACACACTTTACTTGAAAAATTGGAGGCCAATTTCACTATTGAATGTTACCTATAAAATTGCCTCTGCTTCAATTGCTTTTCGCTTGAAAAATTTGCTATCCAAAATTATAAATGAAGACCAAACTGGATTTTTACCTGGTAGACTAATGGCATCAAACATTAGAATGTTATATGACATTTTATTTTATTCAGAAAAAAATAATATTCCTGGTTTACTCCTTCTGATAGACTTTGCTGCGGCTTTCGATACCGTGTCATGGAACTTTATGCACCAAGCTTTACAGTTTTTTAATCTTGGCCCTTCAATACGTACATGGATAAAGCTGTTCTATACTAATACAGAATCATGTGTTATTGTGAACGGTCATATGTCTGAATGGTTCACACTTCAGAGAGGCTGTCGTCAAGGCGACGCCCTGTCACCCTACCTGTTCATTCTGTGTGCTGAGATACTCTCAATTCTAATTAGAAACAATGATAACATTAAAGGCTTAACAATCAATGGAAATGTATATAAAATATCGCAATATTCGGACGATACTAGCTTGTTTCTTGACGGCATAACAAAATCTCTTAAAAACACAATGTTAACTTTAAAATTGTATGCTGGATTTTCAGGCCTAAATATAAATGCAGAGAAGACAAAGGTGATATGGTTTGGATCACAAAGAAATAGTAATACCATTCTATGCCCGGAATATAACTTGGCTTGGAATGATGAAATGTTCACAGTATTAGGTGTTAAATTTAGTACTGATCTCTCTGAAATTATAGACTTGAATTATGATTCAAAAATTGAAGAAATCAAGAGACTATTCGCGAACTGGTCAAAAAGATTTATCTCCCCAATAGGTAAAATTGTAGTGATTAAATCTCTCGCCCTTGCAAAATTGAACCACTTGATTTTAAGTATACCAAATCCACCTTTGGCCACGATTAACACAATTCAAAACCTATTTTTTAAATTCCTATGGAGTGACTCTAGAGATAAAGTCAAAAGAAGCATAATAACACAAGATTACAAGTATGGTGGACTTAAAATGATTGATTTAAAATGTTTTATAAATAGTTTAAAAGCAACATGGTTAAGAAGACTGATTAGTTCAAGTAACAAATTTAGTAACTTTATAGACATTACATGTCCTTTTATTAGTCATATATTTAAGTTTGGATCAGATTATATCAGGACAAAACTGCGTCAAGACATCAATCCATTTTGGAAAGATGTTTTGTACAGTTATTATAGTCTCTCTATAAATTCAAAACCTACAAACAGCGAACAGTGTTATTCAGTACATATATGGAAAAATCCTGGAGTAAAAGTTGGAAACTCGAGCATTTGCTTACACAGATGGATTTCAGCTGGAATTTTGTTTTTAGGGGATCCTTTAAATCAGGATGGTGAATTCCTTTCATACAACGAGTTTACTGCAAATTACAACATCATAAGTAATTTTTTAGAATACACGGGTATTGTGAATACATTAACCCTTTCCCTCATAATAAAAAGTCATATCAGGTTCTCCAGCCCAATACAGTAACTATGTAATAGCTTATCAGCTACCAATAGATAAGAGACCAATAACTGTACCCTGTCCCCATAAGGTATTTCAGGAAAAACTGATAAAATGACCCCTATCATGTTTAACCCTGTTTTCCCTGATAAAAACTTACTTTAATATATTTATGGTTAGAATAAAAAAATTAGAAAAATAAATGATGTTTTCAACGATATAATTTTTAAAAGAAACTTTTTAGTATTTACTTAGATATGGAGGTGTAAATATTGGACATGCAGGTTTTGGAGAATAATTATTATATTCGACTATATTTGTTTATTTAATAGTTAATAGTGCATGGAAAAGGGCGTGGCAACCTAAGTTGATTAAATCAATTTCCTAAATCAATTGGACTTTCTGATTAAAGACTCCACCCACATGGGTTTATTACCCTCTGTTTAGCTGGCAACATTAGCCATTCCATGAGGCTACAACACACATCCTTTGATATCAACAAGTTCCTAAGACACCGCCCTGTGTATTTCGAACTGGATGCTTCCTGTCAAACTGTTGTCATGCCGACATTAGTCGGTAATTAGCATTAAAACCTTTGAACCCAAATGTTATTACCCTAGGGCCATGTATACTGTATAGCAAAAAACATCATGCTTGCATAACATTATGACTTACATGCACTTTGATCTATAGCGTGGTCATACAACAGAAACTTCAAACACCTGCACACCCCCCACCCACCAGGGAACCCATTTAATGCATCATAATGTCACGTGATAAATGTTCTAATTTCAATCCAATTCTAATTTTAAACCATACGCATGAATTGGCCTGTGAATTAGCACTGTGGAAATTTACCAAATACCTAGATATTTTTATGCAAGCTAATGAATGGGTTTGCCCTGAGTAATTGCTATTTTTAGATTTATTTTCATTCTAACTGCAGCCGGTTATAGATATGTTATTGTTGTTTATGGAAGCATATTTTGACTGCTTTTCTGCCGTATTTAAGTAGCGAAAATGATGGATTTAAAACAGCACGTAAAAACACGTATATATCAGGTGACTGGTATGGTCGTATATATACGTATATATCAGGTGCCCGATAACACGTAGAAATACGTATATATCAGGTGGCCGATAACACGTAGAAATACGTATATATCAGGGTATGGGTTAAAGACAAAGTACACATTGATAATTTAAGCCAAGTAGGACTCGTATTTAAAGTAAGATAATTATTAGATTACCTATTATGATGCTACACACAATTTACTATTTTTTCAACAATGTTTAAAGTAATATCATTAGTAACTGACAAAAAAAAGTATATAAGACAGTAAGCTTTACTAAATTGTAGATAGAACTTCTTTTTGCTAAAATCCTAAAAAAAACCATTCATCAAGTATTATTTTCATATACATGTATTTCGCTGTATTAAATCTTTTTATTATTCTCTATGCTTGCTATATGAAATACACGAATCAAAATGTGTAAGGGTTAGTGGGGATGGCTCTCCGACCCCACTCTCCAATGTTGACGGGGACCAATAGATGGGCAAACTTGTTTGTTTTGTAGATGGCCCACTACTAACAAATTTGTATCTC
>CM026392.1:23626072-23652728 GCA_014843695.1 Archivesica marissinica | reverse complement strand
AATAACACAGAGCCATCTCCCATCAATGCTACATCTACTATACAATAACATTGTATAATCCTACAATAACACAGAGCCATCTCCCGTCAATGCTACATCTACTATACAATAACACAGAGCCATCTCCCGTCAATGCTACATCTACTATACAATAACACAGAGCCATCTCCTGTCAATGCTACATCTACTATACAAAAAACTCGTGCGAACATTTTTCTACTTCATTGAAGTATAAGGCGATCTAAAGATAACGACCTATATACTACTGGTAGTATTTAACTGATAGTACTACTTTCCTCTAAAATCTCGTGCAAAAAATACTTTAATCATTGAGGCTCATGAATGAAATTACACAACGACCTACAGACAACATTTTTCATAAAGTTAGATTTTTCATACATATGAATGAGCTAGCATGAGAAATACTCGTATATCATTCATTTATTTGCTTTCAAATTATCCTTTTCAAAGTTCATACGTACACGCTTCTCCGAAACTACTCCATTATAAACCAGGTTTTCATGTTTTCACTTTTTCACAATACATGTATATGTATTTTATCTGTATAATTATGCTATAAGCATCAGCTGATGTCTTAATGCAATAAATGTTGTTGTTGTTGTTGTATACAATAACACAGAGCCATCTCCTAGCAATGCTTCATCGACTCACAGCAACCAATAGCCCTGCACATCTATCCTAGGACATTCCCTCCATAATATATATATATATAAACCAGTTAAACAGGGTTATCGGTGCCTAAAACATGGTATCTAACTATGTATTCATTAAACAACTTTCTGGTTACTTTGGTGTTTTATTGCATTATTTAATAGTTTGTTCACATCAGTGGTGATTTGGCATCTAGGATGACTTTAACTTGGCCTGAATATTGTATTCCAACAGCAAACCGGAAACCACAGGGGCCTGTATGTTCTGAGATCTGAAATAAACAATGATAAATACAAGAAGTTGGAATAGAGAATATTTGCTCCCATCACAGCTGTTCCTTATTAATGAGAATTAGGTTCAGTATCAGGAATTTAAGCTTTCAATATAATTTGATTATGCACAACACACATACTTGTATGTTTCCTTTAACAAGGGAAACATTTTCAGGAACAATGCTTAAAGGGTCATTCATGAAGTAATGTCATATAGCTTGGTTATTGTGGTATAACTGTCCTAGGAGGGTCATTCATGAAGTAATGTCATATAGCTTGGTTATTGTGGTATAACTGTCCTAGGAGGGTCATTCATGAAGTAATGTCATATAGCTTGGTTATTGTGGTATAACTGTCCTAGGAGGGTCATTCATGAAGTAATGTCATATAGCTTGGTTATTGTGGTATAACTGTCCTAGGAGGGTCATTCATGAAGTAATGTCATATAGCTTGGTTATTGTGGTATAACTGTCCTAGGAGGGTCATTCATGAAGTAATGTCATATAGCTTGGTTATTGTGGAATAACTGTCCTAGGAGGGTCATTCATGAAGTAATGTCATATAACTTGGTTATTGTGGTATAACTGTCCTAGGAGGGTCATTCATGAAGTAATGTCATATAGCTTGGTTATTGTGGTATAACTGTCCTAGGAGGGTCATTCATGAAGTAATGTCATATAGCTTGGTTATTGTGGTATAACTGTCCTAGGAGGGTCATTCATTAAGTAATGTCATATAACTTTGTTATTGTATGTATATTTCCCGTATTGTTTATATAATACAGAGTTGATGTACTATAATTGAGATATGGATATTTTGTGGGTGATTTACGTTTATTTATGGTCGCTACCAGCTTCCATATGAGCGACGCCTCCTGAAGAGATTAGTCAATTTAGATGTTGGAGGATAGTGCAATGAGAGACAGAGTCCCATTCTTCTGGTTCTATTACGTGCAAGGTGTAAAGCACCGACACTAGACCTCAGTTTAAAGTCCACTCTGAAAGACTTAATATTATTAGGGTCAGACGGGGGATCAAACCTGTGATCCCTGGATTCGCAGTGCAACGTGTTAACAATTCGACTACTTACCCGTCTGTGACACAATAGATGATCAATACAAAATAGGTTTAATGGTTCTAGAAATTTGTGATAATTGATCTACAGTCAATCCCTGTCTTAAGCACAAGTCAAGGGAATAACAGAAAGTGGCTGCTTAGCACAGGTGGCTGCTTAATAGAGGTTAAATGTATAACAAAACAACATATTGGGAATCTGGAAACTGGCTGCTTAATACAGGTTGGCTGTTATGGATATTTCCTGTATTGTTTATATATAATAGAGCTGATGTACTATAATTGAGATATGGATATTTCCCGTATTGTTTATATATAATAGAGCTGATGTACTATAATTGAGATATGGATATTTCCCGTATTGTTTATATATAATAGAGCTGATGTACTATAATTGAGATATGGATATTTCCCGTATTGTTTATATATAATAGAGCTGATGTACTATAATTGAGATATGGATATTTCCCGTATTGTTTATATATAATAGAGCTGATGTACTATAATTGAGATATGGATATTTCCCGTATTATTTATACATTATAGAGCTGATGTACTATTGAGAAATGGGTACGTCCAAGTCAAAACATTATGAATATCAAACTTTCATAGACAATCAAAACTGTAAAAACTTATTTCTAAGTTCAAATTAATGATTCCCTCATTTGAAGGATTATTTTGTGTGTATACGATAAACATAGAGAGTGATACAATTACACATGCATCTATGCCACCTACAACTTTATAACATAGAGAGTGATACAATTACACATGCATCTATGCCACCTACAACTTTATAACATAGAGAGTGATACAATTACACATGCATCTATGCCACCTACAACTTTATAACATAGAGAGTGATACAATTACACATGCATCTATGCCACCTACAAATTTATAACATATCATATCATTCATCACTTTTTCCGATAGATAGGGAGCATATAGTCATGGCTAAAGTGGTGAATGATGATATCTGAAGATATCATATTGTTAGCTGGTTTGGTCACCGAGTCTCCAATTTTGTCTTTCTTCATTGCTCTTATCCAAAATACCCCAGGCACGACAGGTTTATCGATTACACCTCCATGGTCAAGTACATAATTATGTAATATTACTTTACAAAATTTAATACATGTACATTTTTTGGGGTTGTCTATCGGAAAATAACTCCACGACCTGACCCAATCGTGTGCTTCAGTTGTCAGGGGGCAGGAGTTTGCGCCCAGCTGTAAGACGTTTCGATGAGAGTAGGACAAACACCCGGACATATTCTCCCCCAAGTTTATTGACTAACTGTTCCAGCCTATTACTACCTTGATATCTGACGAGCCAATGACTTACACACCAGACTGAGGAACAATTGCACCTCTCACTAAAGGTTGTCGAATGTACATGTAGTCCCAATAACTAATATAGTTATTTTTTCTTTTTGGTAAAAATGCATTTTCATGACAGGCAGTGTATAGTTTGTGAATACCATTTCATTCTAGTTTGCCCCAAATATAGAAATTTTAGACTAAAATATTTCAAACCATAAAAAAGGTCAAGGTCGTGGATGAAGGTTGACGGATTGTATGTCTAAGTGACAAAATAATGGTTTAAAAATTAATATTGGACTAAAATTAAAAAATAAAACGTTAAAAGGAAAGATTATTAGACAAGGATTATGATTGTATAAACATTTTAGCTTTTTGAAGCTGGGAAAAGTGGATTTGGACGACTTTTGTAAGAACAATAGAGCAAGTGAGATGACCGCACGGATTACTCGTGATTGTTGACCACTCGATATCAGCTGACTGTGTGTGTTCAATATACTGTGTAAACACCGGGTGAGCTCCATGATATTTTGAAAAGTGTTTCTGAGAAGCTTAGTGCGTTTGCATCAAAGGAATTCATAGAGTCAAAATTCATGGAATTGATTACGGAGGAAGTATTAAGTAAGAAACTTAATGAAGTGCAGGGCGAGATAATGTCCGAGATGCACAAGGAAGTAGATATGGTTCGGAAAGAGTTCATGGACGTCACCAACAAGGTTAGGCACCAGGAAGCGATTATTGAGGAACTTAGAAATAAAATGACCGATTTGGAGACGATGACAGAAGATTTGCGAGATCAGAATGGTACACTGGCAAACAACTTGTGAAAAGTTGGAAAACGATCTCATTGAAAGAGAAGTAAAGATCAAGTCTATAGATAAGAAGAATAATGATCTAGAACAGTACACTTGCCGTAATAGTGTTCGTATTTATGGAGTAGAGGATAACCACAAGGCAGAAACACACTACGAAAGGTGGGAGAAAGTTCAGAAAATCTTAAACGAGAGACTGGGGCTTAAGTTGAAAACGTGTGACGTGGACATTGTTCATAGAATCGGGAAATTCCAAAATAACGGAAACAGACCAGTGATCTGTAAGTTTGTGCAACGTTTCACTAAACTGGATGTACTAAGGGCCCGACGAAAGCTTAAAGGATCGCACTATGTCATCAGAGAAGATTTGACTACAGCCAACGCTGAACTCTTGGAAGAGGTATCAGCCCACCCAAAGGTAGAAGCAGTTTGGAGTGACGAAGGCAGAATAATTGCTCTTTTAACAAACAGTAGGAAGTACATGGTTTCTCAGTTGAAATATTTGGAAGCAGTCTCTGTGGACCCCGTGGTGGCACCAGTCTCTACTGACACACCGCTTTAAACTGTTATTTATCTAAAGTGAATGACTCAGTGACATATAGTTCAGTGTTTGTGTTTGAACTGTTGCATTTTGGATTATGACAATTTTCAATTTCTTTTCAGAAGTGTTATTGACCAGTGTATTATAACAATAGTTTTCTATTGCGCAGAGACACATATTTGGTTAAAACCGGTTGAACTTGTTGCAGTTTCGAGGCTTGGATTATGATTATGACAGTAGGCCCTATTTGATGACAAACAAGTTTCCATTTCCATCCTCTTAATTTGTGTAAGATATTGTTTACTATCAACATGTGCAAAAGCATGTGGCAATGTTTATGTTTGCGCTACGCCGCCCACTATTTATAAATATTGATATAGGATTGGCTGAAATCCAGAGTCGCTATACCAAATCGCTATTTTAAGACTAGCGATAACCTATTGGCCGATGATGACACAAGGTCATGTGTAATACAGCGTTCGCAAGCGTCTAGGCACACTTGATCGATCAGTTGGATGCGCCCTAGAAAAAAAATAACACAATGAATTCAATTTAATATAATCTATTACCAGAGGCGCCACCGAACATATTACGGTATGTCTATAAAATGTTTTGTTCTGTGAAATAGCGGTCATGTTAGTTTATAATTTCTGTGCACAGTAAATTTGATATAAACAACTTTGGTCTGTTCGGAACGAAGTGTAATGTAATTCCGTGTTAAATGCCACAGCAATGTTCGATCAATTAATTAAGTAAAAAAACAATGAGTCAAACATGTTTTGAGACTCTCTTAGAGTAAAAACTACTCACAGAATAGCTTTTAGGCTTACACCTGTAACCGTGAGTGTAATGTTGAAAATCAATATTTTTTTAACAAGAATAATATCAATGACAAGGATTTATATCGCTACAATATATTAGGGTCGCCTTTGAATACGGTTCTTTGTGGTCGCGTCCTCTTACATTTCAGCGCCAGTAAGAACGGATCAAAAGAAAAGAATTGTAAAAACAGCCAATCTGAACTTGAACAAAATCGCGGAAGGTCGAGGGCAAACATGCAGTACCATAGATATCAGTATGTCACACTTACTTTATAATTTTGTCATGTCACACTTACTTTATAATTTTGTCATAACGACAAACAAAACTATAATGCACTCTCGAGTCTTTACGAATATGCATATTAAATAGATAAGTGTATGTCTCACAAACGAAAATTTCCCGGCTTCTTTTAAAGCCAAATGTTTTATCTCATTTCAACATCTCATGACTGTAGGATTTTGGTGGAACGTGTCTGTACATTTCTGGGTAAAACTTACCCTCCAAGGAAAGAATTTAGAATATTTTTCTGGATATAGCTACAACAACCATGTCAAACATTATCAACAAACAATGTCTATTACATTATTTATTTTGCTCATGTCTTTTCCAGACAAATTATATATGCCTTTAAACAATCATGACTAATAAAGTTTCTATTGTTTCTATGAACGCTCAAGGAATTGGTGACAGGGGCAAGCGCAGGGACGTGGTTAATTTTTTGAAAACTCAAAAATACTCTATATGTATGTTAAAAGACACCCATTTTATAACCAAAGAGGAAAAGTACATACGCTCTATTTGGGGCTACGATACTTATTTTTCTAATTTTAATAGTCAGTCCCGAGTTGCAATTTTCATAAATAATAACTTTGATTGTAAAGTTAATAGTATAGAAAAAGATGATGAGGGAAATCTTCTCATCCTGAATTGTAAAATTTATGAGAAAAATATTACACTGGTAAATATTTACGGGCCAAACAGAGATAACCCAAACTTTTTTGAAAAAGTGTCCGAAAAAATGTCTAATTTTGAACACTTTATTTATTTTAGCCGGGGATTTTAATTTAGTTATGGATCATGGATCAAGATACAGACTGCCATAATTATCTACACCTAAATAACCCAAAGGCTAGAGATAAGCTCTTTAATATAATGTCAGAGTATACCTTGATGGATTGCTGGCATGAAAATAATATCGAAAAAAGAGAGTATACATGGTTCAGGCAAAATCCTATCAAAAAAGCACGTTTGGATTTCTTTCTTATTTCGAATAATTTGTACACTGATGTTGATAGTACTTCTATTTTACCGGGGTATCGCACTGACCACTCCCGTATATACATGTCATTGGAATTTGGTAAATTTAAAAAAGGGTTGTCCTATTGGAAGTTTAATAACTCCTTACTTACGGACGAGGTATATGTTAATAAAGTTAAAAGAAGTATTTTTGACACAAAGCTACAATATATTTCTGTCATATCAGAAAATATGGAAATTATAAATGATATACAGCCACAAGAGCTACAACTTAATATCAATGACCAATTATTTTTCGACATTTTTCGAGACATTGTTAATAAACATCAGAGGAATTGCAATAAGTCATGCTTCACATAGGAAAAAAATGGGTCAATAAAGAAGCAAACATTTGGAAAGAAATTGAAAAAATTGATAAAGAAGTGAATATAAACTATGAAATATTAGATAATAAAAAACAGGAGCTTTCAGAGTTAAGAAAGAAAAAAATGAATGGAAATTTTATAAGGTCTAAGGCTAAGTGGATACATGAAGCAGAGAAACCAACACGGTACTTTTGTAACCTGGAAAACAGGAATTATGTTTCCAAAATTAT
This sequence comes from Archivesica marissinica, assembly GCA_014843695.1. Taxonomy (NCBI): domain Eukaryota; kingdom Metazoa; phylum Mollusca; class Bivalvia; order Venerida; family Vesicomyidae; genus Archivesica; species Archivesica marissinica. Next base: position 23,645,362 of record CM026392.1, on the reverse strand, counting down.
GAATTCCCTTATTTCGCATAAAGGAGAACATTTAAAAACTCAAGATGAAATTCTAGCAGAAACAAAACACCACTATGAAAATCTATATAAGTCTAAATTTTGAAATACCTAAACTTTCACAAACTGACCAGCAGTCCATTGAGGGAGCTCTGACTTATAATGAAATGTTATACTCTTTAAGAGAATGTCTAATAATACAAGCCCGGGAAATGATGGTTTTACAGTAAATTGTTTTTAATTCTTCGGGAAAGATATTGGCTATTTTCTAGTAAGGGCTATAAATTATGCATATGCAACCGGAGAACTATCAGTTACTCAAAAACATGCATTCCTAAGGGGAATAAAGACACACTTTACTTGAAAAATTGGAGGCCAATTTCACTATTGAATGTTACCTATAAAATTGCTTCTGCTTCAATTGCTTTTCGCTTGAAAAATTTGCTATCCAAAATTATAAATGAAGACCAAACTGGATTTTTACCTGGTAGACTAATGGCATCAAACATTAGAATGTTATATGACATTATTTTCACTAGGCCTTGGCCTCTAATATATATATATAGCATGTTATTCTATCAACCGTAACATGATTCGCTACTTTTACAGGTAAAAATCACCCATATAGTCACGTGACCTACCCATATAAATGTACAAATGGCCCGTGCAAAATCATAGTTATTTTAGCGACCGTTGCTACTGGAAGTGAAATTGTTCGTGACTTTCACTTTGTGTGGTAAGGTAAATTTTGTTTTTCTTTGCCACGTGTTTTGAAGTACCGTGTTTTTTCTTCAACGTTGTTGGAGTTTGACTTTATATAGATTGAGTTTATTCAATGTACTATTATTATTGTTTTGTGTTATTTCAGTTGCTTCACGGTACTTGTTTTTGGTAAACGTTGTTTACACTTTTGACCTCTGTGGTTTCTTGCCCGATACTTAGTCATTTTGATGGCTACCTCTGAGAATTTGAAGGACGATGTCCTTTCTATATACGAAGGTTCAGATAACGAACGTTCTTTCTCTGGCTTTGACTCTGGCGAAGTGCCTCCGCAGCCTAATAATAAACATAGCTCAAAAAAGAGTTGTTCGACGAAAAAGTCTAAATCTCGCAAGGTAGCTGTTGTTACTAAAAATAACAAGTCTAAAGCTAAAAATAGCAAAAATGGGAAAACCTACAATTCCGATTTAACAGTTTCCGCTTCCGTTTTGGAAAAAGAATTGACTGTTTTGTCTCAGAAATCGGATAACTTGGTGAATATTGATCATTTATCGCCGGATGATGTTGTAAAATTGCGTCGGGTGTTAGGCGTCGCCTCACCTATATATGACGAACCAGACCTGGGTAACGGGCTGGTTTACGATGTTGACGATAATGTATATGACGACACATACCAGGAGTTTCCGACTCAGAGTATTAGTTTTATGACCAATTTGCTAATGCATTATTTGAACAAGGGTCAAATTGTGACCTTGGTGACAAATCAATTTTACCAGATCAAGACGATGACGATGAATATATTTGGGAATTGCCTAAATTGAAAACACCCGAAAGGGGTGGCAATATTAGCGAGTCTTTGGCTAGTCTGATCACGACTGCTTGCACAAATCAGTGTCAGGTCAATGATGTCATTGAAAAGTATAAAGTCCCAGCTAACTGTGAATATATGTGCCCACCAAGGGTTAATGATGAGATATGGGGCGAAATTATGAAACAAAAAAGAGCGCAAATGACTGATAAATCCCTAAGGGATATTCAAGGTCTTGTTATGGCTGGTATTTTACCCATTTTAGAAATGGGGAAGATATTAAAACCTTTTGTTTCAAAGGTTCCGCAAATAAAATCGGTTATCGCCAATTCTTTGACTATTCTTGGTCAGGTCCAGTTTAATATTAGCGCTAGAAGACGCTATCTCTTAAGACCATTCTTAAAGACGAGGTATGCAGGTATCTGCAATATAAATACTCCCATAACTAATTATTTGTTTGGGGACGACGTTTCGAAAGAAATTAAGCGCTGCGAGACTGGTGTCAAAGTAGGTAAATTTATATACCAACAAAATAAAAATGCAAAGAATTATTCTTACAATAATAGAGGTTTTGTATCGGGCAATTACCGAGGTTTTGGACCAATGCATTCTAGAGGTAGATCTATGTATAGATCACGTCCTTATCAAGGGTTCCAGCAGAATGACAGATATGGTCAGTTTGGACACCAACATCAATTTCCTACCAGGAGGAGAGGTACTAGTGCGCCATCGACAACAGTTCCAAACCCAAACTAAATGATCAAATAAAGGTGAGTAATTCACAAAAAGTGTTGGCCTGCTTTGGGGAATGGAAAGCAATAACAAACGATAAATGGGTCCTAGAGACTGTACAAGGCTATAAAATAGTATTTGATGCATACAATACAAAATGATACAAAACGCTATGCCCAAACCAATAAATTTCAATAGAGATGAAGAAATCTTGGTTGATCGAGAAGTTAGATTATTACTTGAAGAAGGGGCTATTATGACTTCTTATAGAGAAGATGGCGAATTTATTTCAAACATTTTTATAGTCCCAAAGCCAGATGGCAAATTTAGACTAGTAATTAACCTCAAACACTTGAACGAAAATGTACATTATGAACATTTCAAACAAGAAACGTTCCCTTATGTCTTAGAGCTGATACAGAAAAATGATTTTTTCACGTCTTTAGATCTAAAATCTGCATATTTTTCAATCCCTATACATTTCAACAGTCAGAAATATTTGAAGTTTATGTGGAAAGGACATTTGTATTGCTTTGTTTGCCTCCCCTTTGGATTATCATCAGCACCTTTCGTGTTTACGAAGGTTTTAAAACCAATCTATGCCCTTTTTCGACAGTTGGGTATTCGATGCTCGTACTACATAGACGATTCAATCAATATGAATCAGGATAAAATTGTGTGCGGAATGAATGTAGAAATGATGTATAGAAAATTGCAATTGTTAGGGTTCGTCATAAATGACGTAAAGTCTGTGATCGTACCTACACAGAAAATCAAATTCTTCGGATATGTGTTGGATTCCGTTTTATTTATGGTGTTCTTGCCAGCTGAAAAAATTGCAAAGATTTACTCTTTGGCTTCAAATCTATTACAACAACATTGTGTGAAAATCAGAGATTTAGCATCATTCATAGGCCTTCTGATTAATGCTTTCCATGCCATACAAGAGGCTCCTTTACACTATAGAACATTAGAACATGTTAAAGTAGAGGCATTAAAGTTATATGGTGAATACAAAGCCCTTGTAAAACTGTCGGAACAGGCTATAATTGAAATAAAATGGTGGATTGAAAACGTACAATTAAAAAATGGCAAGAAAATAAGACAAGACCCTATTTCATTGTGGGTTCAGTCGGATGCATCCTTACAGGGATGGGGAGCGTATCAGGTTGAAGCTTCAAAGCGTATAGGAGGGAGATGGACATCCCCAGAAATGACGCATCATATAAATTACCTTGAACTACTAGCCATCTTCTTTGCCTTAAAATCATTCTTCTCATGTGAAAGTAATATCCATATCGGAGTGCAATCTGATAGCACCACAGCATGCGCATATGTGAATAACATGGGTGGTATGTGTTCACTTGCCATGGATTCCTTAGCTAAACAAATTTGTTATTGGTGTTTAGAGAGAAACATTTTTGTCACAACATTCCATTTACCAGGTACAATAAATGTGCAAGCAGATTTTGCTTCTCGAAATTTTTCTGATACAACAGAGTGGATGCTGAAGTCAGACATTTTTGTAAGACTGACACAACAATTGATACAACCAAATATAGATTTGTTTGCCTCTCGGTTAAATGCCAAGTTAGACTGTTATGTTTCATGGATGCCAGACCCAGAGGCTTGGGGTGTAAATGCCTTCTCTTTGAACTGGACAAGTTTTATCCCATATATTTTTCCACCATTCAAATTATTGAACAAGGTTCTTAATAAAATAAGAGAAGACCGAGTAGAACAGGCATTGCTTATTTGTCCTTTTTGGCCAAATCAAACTTGGTTTCCTATGATGTTGCATAATTTGATTTCTTTTCCTGTTAGGTTGCCAAGACACAGAGATCTGCTCTGTCTACCGCACAATGGCATGGGCCATCCGATGGGGAAACAACTTTCTATGATTGGGGCGATTGTATCAGGAAGTGCCTCAAGGATCGAGGAATTCCGCAAGGAGGTATCAGCACTATCTTTGATAGCTGGCGGCCTGGAACAAGAAAACAATATCATTCGGCCTGGAAAAAGTGGACTATGTGGTGTTCTCTCAGGAATTGCAATCCCATTTCACCATCTGAAGTAGATATAGTATCGTTCATGTTGTATCTAAAGAATTTAAATAAGTCCTATAGTGTTATTTGTACTCATAAGGCAGTTTTATTCGAAACCTTGAAACTTGTAGATGAAAAGTGGACCGGTAATTTTACTATGGTGACACGTTTTATGAGAGGAGTGTATGTGAATAATCCTCCTAAACCAAGATACAGTGCCACTTGGGATGTTTCAAAGGTGTTGAATCTACTCTCGAAATGGACACCATTAAATTCGTTATCCTTGAAAACATTAACTTTTAAGACAGTTACTCTTCTGGCTCTAGCTACAGCTGCACGTGCCCAAACTCTGAAGGCTTTGTGTGTTGACAAACTTTGTTTTAATGATGATAAAGTTTTTTGTTTCTGCGGAGACAAATTAAAGAGTTCTAGACCTGGAATTCCGTATAGTGTCGAACTGAAATGTTTTGATAAACATGTGTTGTGTCCAGTTAGGACATTGCGATTCTATTTGGAACGGACTAAATCCTTAAGAAAGGATAACCAACTACTAATATCATTTATAACTTTTAAGGCTGTCACAACTAGCACGATTGCTAGGTGGTTGAAAATGGTACTACATTTAGCAGGAATAGACACAAATCTTTATAAAGCACATTCGATAAGAGCTGCAGCTTCATCTGCTGCATTAAAAGCTGGATGTAAACTTTCAGATATTTTGAAAACCGCTGACTGGTCATCTGCTAAGAATTTTAAAAAATTCTATCTGAGAGAGGTTGAATTGGATGAAAATAACTTTGGAAACTCTGTGCTTAATGTGGGAAATGTTTCATAACTGAATTTGACGGGATATAATATTTACTATGTTTTGCTGTATCGAACAGTTTACAATTTACAAGTGTTTACATAAATGTATGTAAAATAAAATGTGTATCTGACTTGAGGGTATTATTTTGTTCATGTTGTCTCTTCAAAGATGCTATATATATATATTAGAGGCCAAGGCCTAGTGAAAATAATGGACACCCCATCCAAGCACTTGTGTGATGGATGGGGGTCATTATTGGAAGTAGGCCGGAGGCCGAGAATATATGTATGTACCCTCCCACAGTTTATGCATCACTAGTGATATGATGCACAATGAATGAACATTAGTTGTAGAAATTCTTATTACCCTACCCTTTATCTTATAGCCAACATGAACCTTTAAAAACTATGATTTTGCACGGGCCATTTGTACATTTATATGGGTAGGTCACGTGACTATATGGGTGATTTTTACCTGTAAAAGTAGCGAATCATGTTACGGTTGATAGAATAACATGCTATATATATATATTCTCGGCCTCCGGCCTACTTCCAATAATGACCCCCATCCATCACACAAGTGCTTGGATGGGGTGTCCATTTTATTTTATTCAGAAAAAAATAATATTCCTGGTTTACTCCTTCTGATAGACTTTGCTGCGGCTTTCAATACCGTGTCATGGAACTTTATGCACCAAGATTTAGTTTTTTAATCTTGGCCCTTCAATACGTACATGGATAAAGCTGTTCTATACTAATACAGAATCATGTGTTATTGTGAACGGTCATATGTCTGAATGGTTCACACTTCAGAGAGGCTGTCGTCAAGGCGACACCCTGTCACCCTACCTGTTCATTCTGTGTGCTGAGATACTCTCAATTCTAATTAGAAACAATGATAACATTAAAGGCTTAACAATCAATGGAAATGTATATAAAATATCGCAATATGCGATGATACTAGCTTGTTTCTTGACGGCACAACAAAATCTCTTAAAAACACAATGTTAACTTTAAAATTGTATGCTGGATTTTCAGGCCTAAATATAAATGCAGAGAAGACAAAGGTGATATGGTTTGGATCACAAAGAAATAGTAATACCATTCTATGCCCGGAATATAACTTGGCTTGGAATGATGAAATGTTCACAGTATTAGGTGTTAAATTTAGTACTGATCTCTCTGAAATTATAGACTTGAATTATGATTCAAAAATTGAAGAAATCAAGAGACTATTCGCGAACTGGTCAAAAAGATTTATCTCCCCAATAGGTAAAATTGTAGTGATTAAATCTCTCGCCCTTGCAAAATTGAACCACTTGATTTTAAGTATACCAAATCCACCTTTGGCCACGATTAACACAATTCAAAACCTATTTTTTAAATTCCTATGGAGTGACTCTAGAGATAAAGTCAAAAGAAGCATAATAACACAAGATTACAAGTATGGTGGACTTAAAATGATTGATTTAAAATGTTTTATAAATAGTTTAAAAGCAACATGGTTAAGAAGACTGATTAGTTCAAGTAACAAATTTAGTAACTTTATAGACATTACATGTCCTTTTATTAGTCATATATTTAAGTTTGGATCAGATTATATCAGGACAAAACTGCGTCAAGACATCAATCCATTTTGGAAAGATGTATTGTACAGTTATTATAGTCTCTCTATAAATTCAAAACCTACAAACAGCGAACAGTGTTATTCAGTACATATATGGAAAAATCCTGGAGTAAAAGTTGGAAACTCGAGCATTTGCTTACACAGATGGATTTCAGCTGGAATTTTGTTTTTAGGGGATCTTTTAAATCAGGATGGTGAATTCCTTTCATACAACGAGTTTACTGCAAATTACAACATCATAAGTAATTTTTTAGAATACACGGGTATTGTGAATGCATTAAGTGAATTTCTTGAAGTAAACAACATCCAACATCTGCCTAAAAAGATTAATTATCATATGCCTATACCTCAAATTTTGTTACTTATAAAAAAAGATAATAAAGGATGTAGATCTATTTATAAAGCTATGCAAGATGATAGCCAGTACCCAAACTCTCTACAAAAATGGCAAGATAAATTAAGAGTTACTACAGACCCATCTTTCTTCCAAAACAATTCTATATATGACATGGTACATAAATACACCAAAGATCAAACATTTATATGGTTTCAATTCAGAATAAATCATAGAATTCTTGCAACAAACTATCTACTTAAAAAAAATATATTATTAATGATGACTCATGTACATTTTGTCAAAATGAACCAGAAACTTTGTTTCATTTATTCTATGATTGTGAAATAATAAAACAATTTTGGCAGCATCTTCAAACTTATGTCAAACAAAAATGTAATATTAATTTCCAGGAATGGGGGGAAACAGATATTTTATTTGGAAGTACAAAACTGGATTTGGTATTAAACAAGCTAATATTATTTGCAAAACATCATATATACTATAGTAGAATAAAGAAACTTAGGCCGAACATAGAAAACTTTAAGAATCAAATAGTCGCCAACTATAAAATTGAAAAATATGCCGCAAAACAATCGTCAAAATATAATGCATTTGAAAAGACATGGGAAAAATTAAATAACTTAGTTAGTTCAGACACTTAGTCTCATAATCTGAGCTTTTGATCTGCTCTGTTTACAATATTTCAGATATGTAATGAAACTTTCTTTATCCAACTTTACACAATACACTGTAATAGAACCTTCCACCACCCTCTTCTATAGTCAACCCATAAAAATGTTTATTTTTTGGATGCTTAGACAGAAATCCAAGTAGTCTACACCAACAACCTTTTATATGTTTAGCTTCCACCCCCCCCTCCATCCCCACCCGCCCCCTCCCCCGCAACCGTCAGATAGAAAATCTTGTATTAAAAGCAAACTGTTTTTAACAGTTAACCAATTAATTTAAAGCGACATTACATTGCAAAAAGCAATTAATATCCATTTGTTCACGTACGAATGCATAGCTACTACAAATGCTTCCGAATACATACGAACACTCGAATGAATCAATAAACAGTATTTTTGTGGTCTACATACTTTCAAAAGTGAAAGTAGCTTTTCGTATAACGTTCATCCACACTCCTATATTGACGTTTGTTTGTCATTGGGGGTCAATACTAAACGCGTGATACTGTCGCTTAGAGATAGTTTGACTAAGATTAATCTACAAATAAATATGCGAATCCAGGACAAAACCCCACTCAGACAAAACCCCACAGGACATAACCCCACAAGACAAAACCCCACTCGGACAGAACCCCACTCCTTAATCAGAATTCTGGACAAAACCCTACTATGAATATTTCTTTCCAAAGTTGTAAAAATAATAATAAAATAAATTTAATTGATTCCTCCTAGTGAAGCCATTAATTGCACACTTCAATGGGATTATCCTCTGTTACTAATCGGATGATCTATATGGCTAAGAAGTCAAACTGTTAAAATACATGTAAAGATCTACATTGCTAATTGAATTTCTAATTGAACTTCAAATATATTTGTAATTGAACTTCAATGGTGCTCTTAATTGATTCCTCCTAGTGAAGCCATTAATTGCACACTTCAATGGGATTATCCTCTGTTACTAATTAATTACTAATCCTTGATTGCTAGCTACATCACAGCTGATGTGAATATAAGGCACACAGAAAACTGGAATATTCAGTATTCTCTGATAACTCTCTCACTACACAACCAACTTGATACTTGATATATATGCTCAACCGACAACATGGAGATCATCACTAACCACAAGGGTGGTTTGAAGCTAGTACATGAGGGGTACATGTACACTAGGAAGTACGCTAGGAAGATTGTATGATGGGAGTGCGCCAACCTTGCAGCATATAGCTGTAAGGGAGGTGTGACGACTGATGCTGAGGTAAATATCTCCTGCAAATAATTAGTGATGTAATACACTGTGTGAGATGGAAGTAGACACGGTTCCATTGACTGTATAAGACTTGTGATATGATCCATTGTAATAAACTTGTGATACCATTGAATTTGAAATTTGAGTGAAGTGGGGTTTTGTCCTAGTGGGTTTTAATCTGAGTGGGGTTCTGTCCAGTGGGGTTTTGTCCTGTGGGGTTTTGTCTGAGTGGGGTTTTGTCCAGTGGGGTTTTGTCCGTTTACCATGCATAGGCACAAATGTGGGATATAACGGTAAATCTGTACCAGGAATAGTGTTATTTGGGATATACGCGGTGTATTACGACCCTATTTACATGATTTTACCGCGTATACGAGACGTTTGTTTATTTGCTGAAATATTCAGTTTTTGAGGCAACTATTTGGAAAACAATTATACCATATAATAAGAAATTGCAATCTGTAGAAATTTGCTTTTTCACTGCTGTAGTGTCACTTTAACTACTTTGTCAGAACGCTCAGCTTTACAAGAATATGATTGAAATAACATGCTTATGTAGCACATTTATAACATAAAGATACATTGTTTTCTTTACCAATCAAGTAAAAACTAAATGTACATACCGTAAATAGTAGGGTTATCTTGAACATGAAATATGATTTTATGTAAATAACAAGGTTTATTTAGACTTGAGTGGTACATGTATGGATTAATCGATTTTCTCTTTTTTGAGAATTACTTCGATATTAAAGACAAAGTACACATTGATAATTTAAGCCAAGTAGGACTCCTATTTAAAGTAAGATAATTATTAGATTACCTATTATGATGCTACACACAATTTACTATTTTTTCAACAATGTTTAATGTAATATCATTAGTAACTGACAAAAAAAAGTATATAAGACAGTAAGCTTTACTAAATTGTAGATAGAACTTCTTTTTGCTAAAATCCTAAAAAAAAACATTCATCAAGTATTATTTTCATATACATGTATTTCGCTGTATTAAATCTTTTTATTATTCTCTATGCTTGCTATATGAAATACACGAATCAAAATGTGTAAGGGGTAGTGGGGATGGCTCTCCGACCCCACTCTCCAATGTTGACGGGGACCAATAGATGGGCAAACTTGTTTTATTTGTAGATGGCCCACTACTAACAAATTTGTATCTCTTATGAATGCTAACAGCGATAGAGTAATTAACAGTACAGCTAAATTTGTATATCAAACTTAGAGCACAAATAAGGTAATATATATTACTATGAAGTTTCATCCCATGCAGCATTATTTGATTATGACTCGTATATAATGAGTTCTTCCTTGCTAATGCTAGTTATACTTGCGAATTTATATTTCACCATATTGATTGATGTTTAAGGCTATAAACATGTAAATGTTTTATGCTAATATACTTTATGTTATGTTATGTTTATGTTATGCATAGTTTGTGTTTTTGAGAAATTATGTGACTTGAGAAGACTTCAGACTAGTTGATGTGTAGAAAAGATTTGGTATAAGAATTCAGGCCATTGCAAACTGAAGGTTGGTATCTGTATTATTTGGCGGAGGAATACAGTGTGTAAACACAGTGACATTATTCATAGGCGAGCACTGGTAATTTGAAATGTGGTGTGTTTCAGGCTGATTTGAATACCTCTTCACAGTGTATGTGGTATCAGAAGAAATGAAAGATTGGAAATATAAATGAACAGACTGTATGTTTTTACTTTTTACTATGTATTTAATAGGCAATTTATTTGTTGTTTTACAACCTAAAGGAGCATCTATTTTCTAGAAATATAATTGACAGCCCGCTCTGTTAATGTGGTGAGATTGAGGACACAAGTCATATCACTTTCTTTTCTCATGTCCCTATTGTGCAATTCAAAAGCACAATCTAATGCATACAATCAGAAACATAATCACAGTAACATTAACAACGTTACTATTTGCTGATTCAGATTACAACACAGACACTAGCATATTCCAAATAGTACAAGATTTCATATTAAAAACCAAACATTTTCATGCGCTGTAATTCCTATTCCAGAGTGAAGCCTCTGCAAGTTCCCTAAAAGTCTGTCAAACAATACAATAACTATTACGATCATACTGGTGCATCAAAGAAAATCTTGGATGATCAAGAATCATGATAGCCTATTGTATACATTGGTGAACAAACAGAATATCCACCCTCTTTCAGAACAATAACCAACATATACTCCTCTTCCCTTCATGCTTATCTTACTTTTTTCTTTCTACTTCTGCTACTGTAATACTCTAGTGCTATGCTCTGTTCAAGGAATGAAAAATGAACACAACAATATCCACACCATTAAATGCTTTAATAGTCTTTCCAAGAACAACAATTTTACTACACAAGTAGTAAGTAACCATATTACTTTTTGGTTATTTATATATCACAGCTGGTTTACTAAATACAGAAACATGATTTGGAAAGTTAGTCTTGCTAGATTTTATCAGATTTATTATATCTACATGTATTTATTCTTCAAAATGTTTGTAAATATTTACTTATACCATAAAATGTAATTCTTGTTGTTATCATAACCTGATATGTTTCTACTACAGGGGAGGGATCTACATTTACAGGGGAGGGATCTACATAAGTATGTTATGCTTTCTTCTCAATCATGTTTACACACTGTATATTATAATGACATTGTATGTACATATATTGAAACAAAATATTGGTTAAACTAACAATACGGGTTTCAGTCTAGCCACGTAAACATGAACCAACAACACGGATTCCAGTCTAGCCACGTAAACATGAACCAACAACACGGGTTCCAGTCTAGCCATGTAAACATGAACCAACAACACGGGTTCCAGTCTAGCCACGTAAACATGAACCAACAACACGGATTCCAGTCTAGCCATGTAAACATGAACCAACAACACGGATTCCAGTCTAGCCATGTAAACATGAACCAACAACACGGGTTCCAGTCTAACCATGTAAACATGAACCAACAACACGGGTTCCAGTCTAGCCATGTAAACATGAACCAACAACACGGATTCCAGTCTAGCCATGTAAACATGAACCAACAACACGGATTCCAGTCTAGCCACGTAAACATGAACAAACAACACGGGTTCCAGTCTAGCCATGTAAACATGAACAAACAACACGAGTTCCAGTCTAGCCATGTAAACATGAACCAACAACACGGGTTCCAGTCTAGCCATGTAAACATGAACAAACAACACGGGTTCCAGTCTAGCCATGTAAACATGAACAAACAACACGGGTTCCAGTCTAGCCACGTAAACATGAACCAACAACACAGGTTCCAGTCTAGCCACGTAAACATGAACCAACAACACGGGTTCCAGTCTAGCCACGTAAACATGAACCAACAACACGGGTTCCAGTCTAGCCATGTAAACATGAACAAACAACACGGGTTCCAGTCTAGCCATGTAAACATGAACCAACAACACGGATTCCAGTCTAGCCATGTAAACATGAACCAACAACACGGATTCCAGTCTAGCCACGTAAACATGAACCAACAACACGGGTTCCAGTCTAGCCATGTAAACATGAACCAACAACACAGATTCCAGTCTAGCCACGTAAACATGAACCAACAACACGGGTTCCAGTCTAGCCATGTAAACATGAACCAACAACACGGGTTCCAGTCTAGCCATGTAAACATGAACCAACAACACGGGTTCCAGTCTAGCCATGTAAACATGAACCAACAACACGGATTCCAGTCTAGCCATGTAAACATGAACCAACAACACGGGTTCCAGTCTAGCCATGTAAACATGAACCAACAACACGGGTTCCAGTCTAGCCACGTAAACATGAACCAACAACACGGGTTCCAGTCTAGCCACGTAAACATGAACCAACAACACGGGTTCCAGTCTAGCCATGTAAACATGAACCAACAACACGGATTCCAGTCTAGCCACGTAAACATGAACCAACAACACGGGTTCCAGTCTAGCCATGTAAACATGAACCAACAACACGGGTTCCAGTCTAGCCATGTAAACATGAACCAACAACACGGGTTCCAGTCTAGCCATGTAAACATGAACCAACAACACGGATTCCAGTCTAGCCATGTAAACATGAACCAACAACACGGGTTCCAGTCTAGCCATGTAAACATGAACCAACAACACGGATTCCAGTCTAGCCATGTAAACATGAACCAACAACACGGGTTCCAGTCTAGCCATGTAAACATGAACCAACAACACAGATTCCAGTCTAACCATGTAAACATGAACCAACAACACGGGTTCCAGTCTAGCCATGTAAACATGAACCAACAACACGGATTCCAGTCTAACCATGTAAACATGAACCAACAACACGGGTTCCAGTCTAGCCATGTAAACATGAACCAACAACACGGGTTCCAGTCTAGCCATGTAAACATGAACAAACAACACAGGTTCCAGTCTAGCCATGTAAACATGAACCAACAACATGGATTCCAGTCTAGGCAGGTAAACATGAACAAACAACACGGGTTCCAGTCTAACCATGTAAACATAAACCAACAACACGGGTTCCAGTCTAGCCATGTAAACATGAACCAACAACACGGATTCCAGTCTAGCCATGTAAACATGAACCAACAACACGGGTTCCAGTCTAACCATGTAAACATAAACCAACAACACGGGTTCCAGTCTAGCCATGTAAACATGAACCAACAACACGGGTTCCAGTCTAGCCACGTAAACATAAACCAACAACACGGGTTCCAGTCTAGCCATGTAAACATGAACCAACAACACGGGTTCCAGTCTAGCCATGTAAACATGAACCAACAACACGGGTTCCAGTCTAGCCATGTAAACATAAACCAACAACACTGGTTCCAGTCTTCCACCGTTATATTTGAATGTGTGTACTTTTTTGTGTGTCCATCGTTTATTTACCTACATGAGAGACACATCCTTAAGAGAACAGTAATTTATCTTTGGAGGATAGTGAAATGATACAGACAGTCACATTCCAAAGGTTCCTGGTCGATTTCGGTTCACCATGTACGGCAAAACCCTGATACCTAAGTTTAAAGTATCAATGAACGACAAAAAAAAACACATTGATATTTAGTCATTTTAATACGGCATATAATTATATATAGTGGGGGATCGGACCTAACATCTCACAACAAGTGCAGAAAACCCACAACAAAACAACGCTCACCCCTTCATCTCTATGTTTTCTTCTGCTTAAGCACGTGCTATTAAATTTAATTTTAAAACTCAATTATACATGTATGTTAGAAAAGGTGATAGATATATTTTGTGACACAAATGTAACGCAACGGGTATCATAAATTGTTACCAAAAAAACTGGAGTATCACCAGACGAATTTGAAATTTTGAAAAGTAAATATTAATTACACCATTTTTTGTTCACAGACTGTAATGCAGTCTAAGATCTCATGTACTATTTGTACTCAATTTCCATTTTTAATTGAGATACAGCAGCTGCTGTTACACTCCTGCCAATATGTAATTACTGTATTTAACCATTTACACGAGGTAAAAATAACAGTTTCCAGATTCTTCAGTTACAAATAAGAATAAGAGTATCCTTCATAATTATGCACTGGTGTGAGACAAGGATATTCCACCCGAGTGGTTAGAATATGTCGTTAGAAACGAGGCTGTCGAGTATGCACTGGTGTGAGACAAGATATTCCACGTGAGTGGTTAAATATGTCGTTAGAAACGAGGCTCTGTCGAGTATGCACTGGTGTGAGACAAGGATATTCCACCCGAGTGGTTAGAATATGTCGTTAGAAACGAGGCTCTGTCGAGTATGCACTGGTGTGAGACAAGGATATTCCACCCGAGTGGTTAGAATATGTCGTTAGAAACGAGGCTCTGTCGAGTATGCACTGGTGTGAGACAAGGATATTCCACGTGAGTGGTTAGAATATGTCGTTAGAAACGAGGCTCTGTCGAGTATGCACTGGTGTGGGACAAGGATATTCCACGTGAGTGGTTAGAATATGTCGTCAGAAACGAGGCTCTGTCGAGTATGCACTGGTGTGAGACAAGGATATTCCACGTGAGTGGTTAGAATATGTCGTCAGAAATGAGGCTCTGTCGAGTATGCACTGGTGTGAGACAAGGATATTCCACGTGAGTGGTTAGAATATGTCGTCAGAAACGAGGCTCTGTCGAGTATGCACTGGTGTGGGACAAGGATATTCCACCCGAGTGGTTAGAATATGTCGTTAGAAACGAGGCTCTGTCGAGTATGCACTGGTGTGAGACAAGGATATTCCACATGAGTGGTTAGAATATGTCGTCAGAAATGAGGCTCTGTCGAGTATGCACTGGTGTGAGACAAGGATATTCCACGTGAGTGGTTAGAATATGTCATCAGAAATGAGGCTCTGTCGAGTATGCACTGGTGTGAGACAAGGATATTCCACGCGAGTGGTTAGAATATGTCGTTAGAAACGAGGCTCTGTCGAGTATGCACTGGTGTGAGACAAGGATATTCCACGTGAGTGGTTAGAATATGTCGTTAGAAACGAGGCTCTGTCGAGTATGCACTGGTGTGGGACAAGGATATTCCACCCGAGTGGTTAGAATATGTCGTCAGAAACGAGGCTCTGTCGAGTATGCACTGGTGTGAGACAAGGATATTCCACGTGAGTGGTTAGAATATGTCGTCAGAAACGAGGCTCTGTCGAGTATGCACTGGTGTGAGACAAGGATATTCCACCCGAGTGGTTAGAATATGTCGTCAGAAACGAGGCTCTGTCGAGTATGCACTGGTGTGAGACAAGGATATTCCACCCGAGAGGTCAGAATATGTCATCAGAAACGAGGTTCTCTGTTAACTCGGTTAATCTTTGAATCTGAGGGGGAAATTTCAACTTTCTTCCATGTTTCATTGAATTCATTGAATCGGCAGTGCTCAAATGGGGTGAAAATAAAGTTTTTACCCGAAACACTATAAGCTACATGATTGTGTAACTATGTATTTCTGGACAGCTGTCTATCAGACGCAGACAATTTAATGCATCGGTTGGAACTAGTTGATGACGTAATTTAAGGTGTGTATGTATAAAAATAGATCCAATTGTGGCGCGAAAATGGTAACAAATGTTGAAAAATATACAATAATTCTGTTCTCGGTTCCAATTTGTCCAGCTTTACAAATTAGCAAATTTTTGAATTTCTAGACGATATTATTATTGAAAGCTCCAATACTAGTAACACATACTACATTAAATTTGTATGGTGGTATGGTCACCTGAGAATTAAAGACAACTGTCAGGTGGAGTTAATTATAACGAAATTACATAAGGGCGGATCTAGCTGGCTAGTAGGTGTTCGTGAAATACAGATTAATGAATTGCCATCTGCTACAATTATGTGAACTATTTATAACGTTTAATTTACTCGGCATGCAAAGAGTATTCGAATACTCGCATTGTCTATGAAATAATGATAATTATATTTCCGCCTTTAACTCATCCAGCCTTTGAGCCGTCAAACGGCGGCGTAGATAAGATAAGCCGCTTTCCGAGAGCCACTATCAGACGTTGCCTGATAACACACCAGCTTTCCGAGAGACGAATATTGGAGGCGCATTATACTGAACTCTGAATTCCGAGCGACGTTTTCTAACGTCGCATTTCATTGGCTTAATATCGGCGGTTTCTTGTGCTATTTTCCCGAGATTTAAAACAGCAAAATAAGATATTTCCGTGTACAAAAACGAACAAAATTTGGCGATTTTTGTAAAAATGGCTGCCGATTCCAACGAAAATATGGACATTGACGATATGTTGCGATCGGACCGTGATGAGAGTGACTTTTCCGGATTTAATTCGGACGATCTACCAAGCGATTTATTATTATTAGATGGTTACAGAGGTTCATGATTATGGGGTACCCGCAAAATCAGTTATCAGTAACATTTAGCCATTTGGGGTTGGTCATTAATTACCGGGGTGAGGGTGGTGAAGGGGTTATCCTGCAAATTACAATCTTATTATCACTCATATTTGTTATACCTGCCCAAGAACTTCTCACCACAACTCGGCCGGCTATATAGCCTACAAGCTATATAACCGGCACCGGGTACCTAGATTTTTGTCTATATAGCCGGTGCCGGTTACGCAGCCACTTTGAATTAAAAAATATGCTTGTACTACTGAACACCCACACACACACCACCAACCAATGTTAACTTACAAGGTGCTTAATTTTGTGGCCTTTAGCATGATATACAGATGCCAATAGTTCTAATATAAATGTATCAACACGGTCTCTATGTTTTTTTAAGGTGCATCACTCTATGCGGATAAGGGAGAAACTGCTACAGCCGTGGGTAATAGTGCGAGCTGGCGGAGCCATAGAATCGGCCCACTGTACCTGCATGGCTGGGCTGGATGAGTGTTGCAGTCATGTAGCTGCTGTTCTATTTGCACTGGAGACATCTGCGAGGATTCGTAAGGAAGCTACCGTTACGGATTCTCCAGCATACTGGATGTACCCAACAAGTGAGAAGTTTGATGCTCCATACAAACGTATACGGGATATGGACTTTCAGTCGGCAGCGAAGAAACATAAACTGTGTGCTGATAAAGAACAGACAATGTGTAGTCATACTGAAATTTCTTCACCGACTAATTATGTTATATTTCGTGTTTTACGCCTGCATCAGCACCATTTTGGGCTATATCGCCGACGGGCAGTTTACCTAACAACACCTTTCCTGGGCAGGCTCCAGCGGTTAACCAGTACTTGGGTGCACCAACCTCTGTAAGAAACTGCCAACTTTTTCATATAAATGAGACACGGTCTGAGCGGGGCTCGAACCCGTGACCATCAGTGATGATAGGTTACAGTGGTATACAAGTCAGCGACCTTAACCACTCGACCACAGAGGCGGACTCTTCACCGACTAAACGCGAGGAAACTGCATTTTTCAACGAACTTTCTAATGCTATGCCTAATTCGGCAATCCTGTCACTAACGGATCTTTTTTCGGAAAACTGTGTTCCAAAGTCTTTGACTGCAGATTGGCCACAAGATTTGAGTAAACTATATGACCCCAATTTAGGTTGCAGATATTTGACCAGTGGTGAACTAGAGAAAGTCTGTGACACTACCATCATTGCCATTACTAAACAACAGACAGAACTTGTAGAAATGTCAACGCGAAAACAATCCAATAGTGTATTCTGGCACAAATACAGAACAGGGTGAATTACAGCATCAAAAATGCATGCTGTGTGCCACACAAAAGTAGATTCCCCATCTGTATCATTAGTGAAGCAGATATGTGCACCAACTACTGTTTTATTTACATCAGCAGCCACTGACTGGGGCACCAAGAAGGAAGCTGTGGCAAGGAAAGTATACATAGCTAAAATGAATGATGAACACACTAACTTTAAGTGCCAAGAAGCTGGACTTGTTTTGAACGAAAAGTACCCACAATTTGGTGCCAGTCCGGATGGCCATACTTCATGTGACTGTTGTGGGAAAGGCTGTTTAGAGATTAAATGCCCATTCAGTATGAAGGATAAACACCATCTCGATCTCTCTTGGCTACTGGATAGTCAGTCCAATAATACAAAACAACTAGAGAGGAGGCATCCGTATTATTCTCAGATACAAATGCAATTATTCATGTTTGACAGGCAATTCTGCAATTTCTTTGTGTGGAGCCCAAATGATGTTCACATGGAACGCATCTACCCGGACAAAGACTTCTGGACATCAATATCCGAGAAGGCATTAAACTTCCACAAGCAGGTTATTGTGCCCGAACTCGTTGCAAAGCAACATTCCATGAAATATGTGCTTCAATCAAAGCAGCAGCAGTTCAGCACAACACAACAAACAAAAAAACACCAAACACAAAAAACCAAAACAAAACAAAAAAACAAAAACACAAACAAAACAACAAACAACAAAAAAAACAAAAACAACAACACCCATGACTAATAAACAATAAATATAAACATATATATATAATTACCGTGCTTAAATCTGCAAAAACCCCAGTTTAGCACGTTATTTTTGTATGCTGTGATGTCATTAAAAAATAACACCAACATTTTTGCAGTTCTTTTGGTCATGTTAGAATTGAAATAATGTTTGCGTTATTTATAATATTATCGATTAAAGCATGGTTTGTCATTCTGGAGAGTTAATCAGCCCAATTCCTACGCGTCAGAACTCCAAACCCGTGTTTTATTGCCAATAAATAACCAAAGACAAATATTATT
>CM026392.1:23592099-23625072 GCA_014843695.1 Archivesica marissinica | reverse complement strand
CAATTGGGGAGTATTGAGCGGGGCGACCAAACCTGAGGTGGTTTCGACTACCCCAACAGGCAACATTGTTTGCAATAACCCAATAGGTTTCTCACCAATGCAACCCAGGTTCGATCCTCGGACCGGGAAGTATGCGAGATGGTACGGTGGTCGCCAGATCGGACATGTGGGTTTTCTCCAGGTAGTCCGGTTTCCTCCCACACGAATGACCACATTTACGCTTTCATTCGCGCCAACGAGAGTGATTAATATAAGTTGTTAAAACTTGCTTCACAATCGTTGTAAAATATATAAAGTTTTAAAAAAACCCAATAGGCTGCATTGGTGTGGCTACCGTGAAGAACTCATATTGCCATAATAGCCCATCAATTAGACAATGCACCATGTTCCAGATCTTTTCAAACTGTTCAATACACTGCTCATCATTTCAGGGACAAAGGCATATCTACACGACAGAAGTAATCCTTCATGGCTACCATCGCTACATTTGTGGGAAAATGGCATTGTAGCGCCATCACAAGCCAGTGACAGATTTAAAAGAGCCAGTCAACGTAAGGAGAAACGGAAAGTATCTGATGCCATTCAATCATTGAAGGCACTAAAGAAAAGGCATATAGATTTCAGTGAACCTGCACCTGGTAATATATGTACACCTGAGATTGAAACGCCATCACAAACTGACGAGTTGAATGACGCCAAGTGTACTGAAACACAGACAGATATATCTGCAGAATATATCGACCTGCTTGAGGAAGATCAACGGTCACGATTAAATGACAAACATGATGGTACAAACTTCCATGTCAATAGGAAAGGGCTATATCAGATGCAGACATATGTTAATGACCCTGAAAAAGTTCACTTCTACACCGGACTGCCAAGTGTTATGGTGTTAAAATTAGTGTTTAACCTAATTGAGGAACACATGAACAACAACAACAACAAATGTCTTTCAAAGGAACGTGAATATCTTCTATGTTTAGTGAAAATGAGAATGAACTATGTGTTTAAGGACACAGCAGATAGGCTAAGCATTTCTCTTGCGACTGTGCAGAGGAGTTTTCATGCCACCCTAGCTGTTCTATATGTGAGATTGAACTTCTTAGTGCAGTGGCCATCACGTGAAAACTTAAGAAATTCTATGCCTATGTGCTTCAGGAAAGAATTTGAGCAGAAAGTTGTAGTCATCCTGGACTGTTTCGAATTGTTTACGGAGCGGCCGAGCAGTTCACTGAACAAAGTGTATACCTATTCTAATTATAAACATCACCAGACTGTGAAGTACTTGATTGGAATAGCTCCACAAGGCGTTATTACATACATTTCAGATGGGATGGCAGAACCTCAGATAAACATATTACCGAAAAATGTGGACTGCTCAACAATTTACTCCCTGGTGATGTGGTAATGGTTGATAGAGGGTTTTGCATAGAAGATGCAGTAAACTTCTATCAAGCTGAGCTGTTGATCCCAAATTTCACACATGGTAAATCACAACTCCACCCACTTGAAGTTGAGAAAACACGAAAGATTGCATCTGTCCGAATTCATGTGGAACGAGTGATTGGGTTAGTGTTGCGAAAATTTAGAATCTTTGAGGGTATAATCCCTCTCGAGTTTGTTAAGTTAAAACAGGATGAAAGTGTTCCAACCATTGACAAATGTGGCTTGCTGCCTGACAAATGTATGCCCATCTGTAGTTCCTTTTGATTAGAATACTGAATCAGAGGCATGTTTCACTGGATGCAGTTTCCACTGAGCTGTTGCAAGATTGAGTCCTGTCACAATATGTATGTTTTGCATCTCTCAAACTTGAGTATGCATCAATGTTTCTTGTTTTTAATACATGTACATAATACAATGTTGACAGAATGCCACTCTTTATTCATATTTCTCATGTCTGTGGGGAGTATATTTGGATTTCAACAATATTCACTAAAAAGCATTCAATGATCAATATTTTATTTATAGTATATATGCACATCATAAACCATATGTACATCTTGTATTCTTCAGTGTAAAATTACAAGATCTTGTACAATATCATGCATCACATGTCATTGAACATTTTCATAATCCATAGCACATGTAGCTGTAGCAGGACTACTTTTCTCGCTTTAAACATGTACACAAGTCCAGTACATGTATATCGGGCTTAATGACATATTATACAGACCTCAAATAGCATGTAGGTTAATAAATAAATATGTACAGTACAGAAATGATTAATTTACCGTAAAACATTAATGTTAAACGAGGGACATATAATAAAACGGTTATCACAAAATATATTTCACTCTTTTGATACTCGTTTCATATTGCATTCGTGTGGTGATATTTCAGACAAGATCACAATCAAGGCTACACCTCTTGGGCGATATTGCTTAAATCGTCTACTTGGGTGCAATACGAAATAGATTCAAAATACTATATAGTAACCTACAAATGTACATTGTAACAAGAAAATAAACAACAAAAGTTGAAACTGAGGTCACCATACATGTACTTTAACAATCGTCTATGTGAATACTCCTATTAACTGGTCAATTGCCAATGTTGCTACTGGTAGCAGTATTAGAATACAACATTCACTGAAATATTGAAAATCAGTTGGTAGGGAATTAGTTAAGCCCGTTATTTGCTGTATTCGCAGTCACAGGAAATTGCCAACCCTGTGATTTACCCATTACTCTACATAAATTCCATAATACATATTAATCAATCGTCACATATAGCCATCATACCACGGCTTTATCCATTCCCATAGATAATGATTATTCAGTATACGGTTAGCTATCTGCATTACATGTGTAGAGAGATACAATGAGTAAAGGGTTGAACTAATGTAAGAACATGAGCTATGAGAAATGTGTATAAATTACCACGAGTAATACTGTTATAATAGTTACATTACAGTATTTTGTTTAAAGAGAAATAATATTTGTCTTTCGGTTATTTATTGGCAAATAAAACACGGGTTTGGAGTTCTGACGCGTAGGAATTGTGCTGATTAAACTCTCCAGAACGACAAACCATGTTTTAATCGATAATATTCATAAATAACGCAAACATTATTTCAATTCTAACATGACCAAAAGAACTGCAAAAATGTTGGGTGTTATTTTTTAATGACATCACAGCATACAAAAATAACGTGCTAAACTGGGGTTTATTGCAGATTTAAGCACGGTAATTATTATATATATATGTATTATATTTATTGTTTATTAGTCAATGCCCAACGGCATGATTACGTTGATTTACTAAATAAACGTTCTTTACTAAATAAACGCTGTTGATATATGTACAATGTATGTATCACTGTCTATGTGCTTTTTGACTTGCATGATTTGCAGTACCATTTTCCCGAAGGAGTGCGTTTCATATTCAAGCATTTAAAATGAAACCACTTCCTTGCACAGTTTTCATTCGAACACTCGACCATCTTGGTCCCGTCATCATCACCACCACATATACAATATTGTATCTGTACATGCATGTCTGTCGACTGAACTGCTGCCTTTGATTGAAGCACATATTTCGTGGAATGTTGCTTTGCAACGAGTTCGGGCACAATAACCTGCTTGTGGAAGATTAATGCCTTCTCGGATATTGATGTCCAGAAGTCTTTGTCCGGGTAGATGCGTTCCATGTGAACATCATTTGGGCTCCACACAAAGAAATCGCAGAATTGCCTGTCAAACATGAATAATTGCATTTGTATCTGAGAATAATACGGATGCCTCCTCCCTAGTTGTTTTGTATTATTGGACTGACTATCCAGTAGCCAAGAGAGATCGATATGGTGTTTATCCTTCATACTGAATGGGCATTTAATCTCTAAACAGCCTTTCCCACAACAGTCACATGAAGTATGGCCATCCGGACTGGCACCAAATTGTGGGTACTTTTCGTTCAAAACAAGTCCAGCTTCTTGGCACTTAAAGTTAGTGTGTTCATCATTCATTTTAGCTATGTATACTTTCCTTGCCACAGCTTCCTTCTTGGTGCCCCAGTCAGTGGCTGCTGATGTAAATAAAACAGTAGCTGGTGCACATATCTGCTTCACTAATGATACAGATGGGGAATCTACTTTTGTGTGGCACTGGCACACAGCATGCATTTTTGATGCTGTAATTCACCCCGTTCTGTATTTGTGCCAGAATACACTATTGGATTGTTTTCGCGTTGACATTTCTACAAGTTCTGTCTGTTGTTTAGTAATGGCAATGATGGTAGTGTCACAGACTTTCTCTAGTTCACCACTGGTCAAATATCTGCAACCTAAATTGGGGTCATATAGTTTACTCAAATCTTGTGGCCAATCTGCAGTCACAGACTTTGGAACACAGTTTTCCGAAAAAAGATCCGTTAGTGACATGATTGCCGAATTAGGCATAGCATTAGAAAGTTCGTTGAAAAATGCAGTTTCCTCGCGTTTAGTCGGTGAAGAGTCCGCCTCTGTGGTCGAGTGGTTAAGGTCGCTGACTTGTATACCACTGTAACCTATCATCACTGATGGTCACGGGTTCGAGCCCCGCTCAGACAGTGTCTCATTTATATGAAAAAGTTGGCAGTTTCTTACAGAGGTTGGTGCACCCAAGTACTGGTTAACCGCTGGAGCCTGCCCAGGAAAGGTGTTGTTAGGTAAACTGCCCGTCGGCGATATAGCCAAAAATGGTGCTGATGCAGGCGTAAAACACGAAATATAGCATAATTAGTCGGTGAAGAAATTTCAGTATGACTACACATTGTCTGTTCTTTATCAGCACACAGTTTATGTTTCTTCGCTGCCGACTGAAAGTCCATATCCCGTATACGTTTGTATGGAGCATCAAGCTTCTCACTTGTTGGGTACATCCAGTATGCTGGAGAATCCGTAACGGTAGCTTCCTTACGAATCCTCGCAGATGTCTCCAGTGCAAATAGAACAACAGCTACATGACTGCAACACTCATCCAGCCCAGCCATGCAGGTACAGTGGGCCGATTCTATGACTCTGCCAGCTCGCACTATTACCCACGGCTGTAGCAGTTTCTCCCTTATCCGCATAGAGTGATGCACCTTAAAAAAACATAGAGACCGTGTTGATACATTTATATTAGAACTATTGGCATCTGTATATCATGCTAAAGGCCACAACATTAAGCACCTTGTAAGTTAACATTGGTTGGTGGTGTGTGTGTGGGGGGAGGGGTGTTCAGTAGTACAAGCATATTTTTTAATTCAAAGTGGCTGTAACCGGCACCAGCTATATAGACAAAAATCTAGGTAGCCTGTGCCGGTTATATAGCTTGTAGGCTATATAGCCGGCCGAGTTATGGTGAGAAGTTCTTGGGAAGGTATAACAAATATGAGTGATAATAAGATTGTAATTTGCAGGATAACCCCTTCACCACCCTCACCCTGGTAATTAATGACCAGCCCCAAATTGCTAAATGTTACTGATAACTGATTTTGCGGGTACCCCATAATCATGAACCTCTGTAACCATCTAATAATAATAAATCGCTTGGTAGATCGTCCGAATTAAATCCGGAAAAGTCACTCTCATCACTGTCCGATCGCAACATATCGTCAATGTCCATATTTTCGTTGGAATTGGCAGCCATTTTTACAAATTTTGTTCGTTTTTGTACACGGAAATATCTTATTTTGCTGTTTTAAATCTCGGGAATTTTTTCTCGAAAACTTGCCCGGATGTTAGATTATTCTTTTGTAAACTAAATTTTCATTGGTTTATTTCGAAAATAGCACAAGAAACCGCCGATATTAAGCCAATGAAATGCGACGTTAGATGCATTAAATTGTCTGCGTCTGATAGACAGCTGTCCAGAAATACATAGTTACACAATCATGTAGCATGTATTTCGGGTAAAAACTTTATTTTCACCCCATTTATGAGCACTGCCGATTCAATGAATTCAAAGAAACATGGAAGAAAATTGAAATTTCCCCCTCAGATTCAAAGATTAACCGAGTTAACAGTGCATACTCGACAGAGCCTCATTTCTGACGACATATTCTAACCACTCACGTGGAATATTCTTGTCCCACACCAGTGCATACTCGACAGAGCCTCATTTCTGACGACATATTCTAACCACTCAGGTGGAATATCCTTGTCCCCACACCAGTGCATACTCGACAGAGCCTCGTTTCTAACGACATATTCTAACCACTCGCGTGGAATATCCTTGTCCCCACACCAGTGCATACTTGACAGAGCCTCGTTTCTAACGACATATTCTAACCACTCGGGTGGAATATCCTTGTCCCACACCAGTGCATACTCGACAGAGCCTCGTTTCTAACGACATATTCTAACCACTTGCGTGGAATATCCTTGTCCCACACCAGTGCATAATTATGAAGGATACTCTTATTCTTATTTGTAACTGAAGAATCTGGAATCTGTTATTTTTACCTCGTGTAAATGGTTAAATACAGTAACTACATATTGGCAGGAGTGTAACAGCAGCATTAAAAATGGAAATTGAGTACAAATAGTACATGAGATCTTAGACTGCATTACAGTCTGTGAACAAAAAATGGTGTAACTAATATTTACTTTTCAAAATTTCAAATTCGTCTGGTGATACTCCAAACAAAAACCCCACATTGTGTCACAAAATATATCTATCACCTTTTCTAACATACATGTATAATTGAATTTTAAAATTAAATTTAATAGCACGTGCTTAAGCAGAAGAAAACATAGCGATGAAGGGGTGAGCGTTGTTTTGTTGTGGGTTTTCTGCACTTATTAAAATGACTAAATATCAATGTCGTTCATTGATACTTTAAACTTAGGTATCAGGGTTTTGCCGTACATGGTGAACCGAAATCGACCAGGAACCTTTGGAATGTGAGTCTGTATCATTTCACTATCCTCCAAAGATAAATTACTATTCTCTTAAGGATGTGTCTCTCATGTACGTAAATAAACGATGGACACACAAAAAAGTACACACATTCAAATATAACGGTGGAAGACTGGAACCAGTGTTGTTGGTTCATGTTTACATGGCTAGACTGGAACCCGTGTTGTTGGTTCATGTTTACATGGCTAGACTGGAACCCGTGTTGTTGGTTCATGTTTACATGGCTAGACTGGAACCCGTGTTGTTGGTTCATGTTTACGTGGCTAGACTGGAACCCGTGTTGTTGGTTCATGTTTACATGGCTAGACTGGAACCCGTGTTGTTGGTTCATGTTTACATGGCTAGACTGGAACCCGTGTTGTTTGTTCATGTTTACATGGCTAGACTGGAATCCGTGTTGTTGGTTCATGTTTACGTGGCTAGACTGGAACCCGTGTTGTTGGTTCATGTTTACATGGCTAGACTGGAACCCGTGTTGTTGGTTCATGTTTACATGGCTAGACTGGAATCCGTGTTGTTGGTTCATGTTTACATGGCTAGACTGGAACCCGTGTTGTTGGTTCATGTTTACATGGCTAGACTGGAACCCGTGTTGTTGGTTCATGTTTACATGGCTAGACTGGAACCCGTGTTGTTGGTTCATGTTTACATGGCTAGACTGGAACCCGTGTTGTTGGTTCATGTTTACATGGCTAGACTGGAATCCGTGTTGTTGGTTCATGTTTACGTGGCTAGACTGGAACCCGTGTTGTTGGTTCATGTTTACATGGCTAGACTGGAACCCGTGTTGTTGGTTCATGTTTACATGGCTAGACTGGAACCCGTGTTGTTGGTTCATGTTTACGTGGCTAGACTGGAACCCGTGTTGTTGGTTCATGTTTACGTGGCTAGACTGGAACCCGTGTTGTTGGTTCATGTTTACGTGGCTAGACTGGAACCCGTGTTGTTTGTTCATGTTTACATGGCTAGACTGGAACCCGTGTTGTTGGTTCATGTTTACATGGCTAGACTGAAACCCGTATTGTTAGTTTAACCAATATTTTGTTTCAATATATGTACATACAATGTCATTATAATATACAGTGTGTAAATATGATTGAGAAGAAAGCATAACATACTTATGTAGATCCCTCCCCTGTAAATGTAGATCCCTCCCCTGTAAAGGAAACATATCAGGTTATGATAACAACAAGAATTACATTTTATGGTATAAGTAAATATTTACAAACATTTTGAAGAATAAATACATGTAGATATAATAAATCTGATAAAATCTAACAAGACTAACTTTCCAAATCATGTTTCTGTATTTAGTAAACCAGCTGTGATATATAAATAACCAAAAAGTAATATGGTTACTTACTACTTGTGTAGTAAAATTGTTGTTCTTGGAAAGACTATTAAAGCATTTAATGGTGTGGATATTGTTGTGTTCATTTTTCATTCCTTGAACAGAGCATAGCACTAGAGTATTACAGTAGCAGAAGTAGAAAGAAAAAAGTAAGATAAGCATGAAGGGAAGAGGAGTATATGTTGGTTATTGTTCTGAAAGAGGGTGGATATTCTGTTTGTTCACCAATGTATACAATAGGCTATCATGATTCTTGATCATCCAAGATTTTCTTTGATGCACCAGTATGATCGTAATAGTTATTTTATTGTTTGACAGACTTTTAGGGAACTTGCAGAGGCTTCACTCTGGAATAGGAATTACAGCGCATGAAAATGTTTGGTTTTTAATATGAAATCTTGTACTATTTGGAATATGCTAGTGTCTGTGTTGTAATCTGAATCAGCAAATAGTAACGTTGTTAATGTTACTGTGATTATGTTTCTGATTGTATGCATTAGATTGTGCTTTTGAATTGCACAATAGGGACATGAGAAAAGAAAGTGATATGACTTGTGTCCTCAATCTCACCACATTAACAGAGGGGCTGTCAATTATATTTCTAGAAAATAGATGCTCCTTTGGTTGTAAAACAACAAATAAATTGCCTATTAAATACATAGTAAAAAGTAAAAACATACAGTCTGTTCATTTATATTTCCAATCTTTCATTTCTTCTGATACCACATACACTGTGAAGAGGTATTCAAATCAGCCTGAAACACACCACATTTCAAATTACCAGTGCTCGCCTATGAATAATGTCACTGTGTTTACACACTGTATTCCTCCGCCAAATAATACAGATACCAACCTTCAGTTTGCAATGGCCTGAATTCTTATACCAAATCTTTTCTACACATCAACTAGTCTGAAGTCTTCTCAAGTCACATAATTTCTCAAAAGCACTAACATAAACATAGCATAACATAAAGTATATTAGCATAAAACATTTACATGTTTATAGCCTTAAACATCAATCAATATGGTGAAATATATATTGGCAAGTATAACTAGCATTAGCAAGGAAGAACTCATTATATACTAGTCATAATCAAATAATGCTGCATGGGATGAAACTTCATAGTAATATATATTACCTTATTTGTGCTCTAAGTTTGATATACAAATTTAGCTGTACTGTCGGAGAGCCATCCCCACTACCCCTTACACATTTTGATTCATGTATTTCATATAGCAAGCATAGACAATAGTAAAAAGATTTAATACAGCAAAATACATGTATATGAAAATAATACTTGATGAATGTTTTTTTTTAGGATTTTAACAAAAAAAATTTGTCAGTTACTAATGATATTACATTAAACATTGTTGAAAAAATAGTAAATTGTGTGTAGCATCATAATAGGTAATCTAATAATTATCTTACTTTAAATAGGAGTCCTACTTGGCTTAAATTATCAACGTGTACTTTGTCTTTAATATCGAAGTAATTCTCAAACAAACAAGAGAAAAATCGATTAATCCATACATGTACCACTCAAGTCTAAATAAACCTTGTTATTTACATAAAAACATATTTCATGTTCAAGATAACCCTACTATTTACAGTATGTACATTTAGTTTTTACTTGATTGGTAAAGAAAACAATGTATCTTTATGTTATAAATGTGCCACATAAGCATGTTATTTCAATCATATTCTTGTAAAGCTGAGCGTTCTGACAAAGTAGTTAAAGCGACACTACATCAGTGAAAAAGCAAATTTCTACAGATTGCAATTTCTTATTATATGGTATAATTGTTTTCCAAATAGTTGCCTCAAAAACTGAATATTTCAGCAAATAAACAAACGTCGTATACGCGGTAAAATCATGTAAATAGGGTGGACATTCATGCGTAATACACCGCGTATATCCCAAATAACACTATTCCTGGTACAGATTTACCGTTATATCCCACATGTGTGCCTATGCATATTTATTTGTAGACTAATCTTAGTCAAATTATCTCTAAGCGACAGTATCACGCATTTAGTATTGACCCCAATGACAAACAAACGTCAATATAGGAGTGTGGATGAACGTTATACGAAAAGCTACTTTCACTTTTGAAAGTATGTAGACCACAAAAATACTGTTTATTGATTCATTCGAGTGTTCGTATGTATTCGGGAAGCATTTGTAGTAGCTATGCATTCGTAAGTTAACAAATGGATATTAATTGCTTTTTGCAATGTAATGTCGCTTTAAATTAATTGATTAACTGTTAAAAACAGTTTGCTTTTAATACAAGATTTTCTATCTGACGGTTGCGGGGGAGGGGGCGGGTAAGGGATGGAGGGGGGGAGTGGAAGCTAAACATATAAAGGGTTGTTGGTGTAGACTACTTGGATTTCTGTTAAAGCATCCAAAAAATAAACATTTTTATGGGTTGACTATAGAAGAGGGTGGTGGAAGGTTCTATTACAGTGTATTGTGTAAAGTTGGATAAAGAAAGTTTCATTACATATCTGAAATATTGTAAACAGATCAAAAGCTCAGATTATGAGACTAAGTGTGTGAACTAACTAAGTTATTTAATTTTTCCCGTGTCTTCAAATGCATTATATTTTGACGATTGTTTTGCGGCATATTTTTCAATTTTATAGTTGGCGACTATTTGATTCTTAAAGTTTTCTATGTTCGGCCTAAGTTTCTTTATTCTACTATAGTATATATGATGTTTTGCAAATAATATTAGCTCGTTTAACCCATTCAACACCAAGTAACTCACATGGACTGGCCCATGATATTCATAAACCAATAAATGAATCAGAAAATCACATTTGGACAAGTTCATTTTCAAAATGGGTAATTATTCTAAAAATAGTCATATCACTGGCAAAAAGTGCAGATCCTGATGAGACGGCTCGTCACGAGCTGGATCACACTTTTTGTAAGCCTATTTAGAGGTCTGTGGTGTTGAAAGGTTAATACCAAATCCAGTTTTGTACTTCCAAATAAAATATCTGTTTCCCCCATTCCTGGAAATTAATATTACAGTTTTGTTTGACATAAGTTTGAAGATGCTGCCAAAATTGTTTTATTATTTCACAATCATAGAATAAATGAAACAAAGTTTCTGGTTCATTTTGACAAAATGTACATGAGTCATCATTAATAATATATTTTTTTTAAGTAGATAGTGTTGCAAGAATTCTATGATTTATTCTGAATTGAAACCATATAAATGTTTGATCTTTGGTGTATTTATGTACCATGTCATATATAGAATTGTTTTGGAAGAAAGATGGGTCTGTAGTAACTCTTAATTTATCTTGCCATTTTTGTAGAGAGTTTGGGTACTGGCTATCATCTTGCATAGCTTTATAAATAGATCTACATCCTTTATTATCTTTATTTATAAGTAACAAAATTTGAGGTATAGGCATATGATAATTAATCTTTTTAGGCAGATGTTGGATGTTGTTTACTTCAAGAAATTCACTTAATGTATTCACAATACCCGTGTATTCTAAAAAATTACTTATGATGTTGTAATTTGCAGTAAACTCGTTGTATGAAAGGAATTCACCATCCTGATTTAACCCTTTACTCCATAGATACGACTTTTCCCGTGTCTATCGACTCCTCCATAGATACGACATTTCCCGTGTCTATCGATTCCTCCATACATACGCATTATCCCGCGTTGTGGAGATCTGCATGCATACGACTTTTCACGCGTCCATTTTTAAATGTAAATTTCCAATACATTTATTAATGTCAGAAACCCTGCAAATGAATTAAAATAAGCATTGAACATTTATGAAACAATAGGCCATGAAAAATAATGGTGTTGCTATTTAAAATACTTACGAAAACGGCATGCGAAAATATCTTGAAATCGAAAGTAGGAATCCCCAATCGCCAGACGCTTGATTTAGAGTTCACAGTAATTCCCAAACATATTTGTTCTAAAATGTGCTGGATTTCGGAACGAGGCACGGCCAATGATTAAATTTATTCATGAAAACAGGATTCCCCGAGAACAACAACCAATGAAAATGATGGATTTCCATATATCACGCATTACTGCCATGCATAAATGTGTTGAAATTGATCACACACCAGCGACTGTACCTGTCAAAACATCATGTCAAGTAGCTTGTATATTGCAAGCATATACAGGCTTCTAGTATATTATATCCTTTGAAGTTTGTATTTCACAGAGACCGACTGAGAACAGCGTAACCTTTGAACTTGGGTGGGTATGCCAAACAGTCAATACTTTCGGATTAGCGAGTAATTTCAACTGAAAAATTATGCTCGTACATCACCTCGTGTTAGAACACCCAAACACAAAGATCGACATTTATTGTCAATTTAATTCCTAATTACTATTGTTCGTTAGACCTATGGCTACTAATGTTTTTGATAGCCACGACGAGACTCAGTCGGAGTTTATGAAATTTACAAGAATTGAGGAAACCCATGTCACGGGAGTGATTTTGCATTAAATCTTTATCTCAACCAGCCGATCAGAATATAGTATCAACCACGCATAACGCGCCTTCATCAATTGCTCCGCCCAGGGTCAAAACGCGTGGTTGATGTCATTATTCAGTTGCGTGGTTGAGAAAATAAGGCTTACCGTGATGCTGCGAAATTGGAACCAAATCGGAACCAGCGAGGTCAAAGTTAAATCTATTCATGAATATAATTTTATCAAATAATAACCAATAAAAACGCTCTATTCCCATAGTTCACGCATGCATACTAATGAGGATACTACCAGACTCAGCTGTCAAAACATTGAAGCTTGTATATTGGAAATCGTGGTCCCCAAGTAATAAATCTAATCAAACATGGTATATTACATTATCACTTAGCCAGGGGCGAGAGATTAGCGTCTAATTACCGCCAATTAAATTTTTTATAGACATTTAGGATACTTCTGAATTAGTTTATTTGAGAACACCGACCAGTTAACATCGATCTTATAATATTTACATCATCATATTGCTAATTCAAAGCAAGATTATTTTATTATGGCTACCATGTTTGACAGTGATCCGACGAGTCCGAATTTTCTGGGTTTTCTGGCTCTGATATCGATTTAGACATCAATGCCGACGGTTCTGGTGATAGCTCCGACGAAGAACCCGTACCTATTCGTGGGGACGGATGGACATCCAACTTTTCACAGTTGAGGGTGCGTTACCAAAGATAATTTGAGTGTGTTTTTTTTACCGAGCTTGAGATACTTTTATTTCTATGACCGAATTTTAACTAAACATACAAATATTGAAATAATAACGGCAACATGTGTATTTTTCTTTTTATAATAAATCGAAATATACTTTTATAACTAGCTTTCAGAGATGGAATAATTTACTTACTCAGATGGATATAACTTACAGGAACTATTCAATCAGATTATATCTCTGTGTGAATTATTAGATGTATTTTTAATGTAAATATTATGTACATACTAGGTAAAGAATGTTGTTACGTTTTTGTATGATATTATTTACAGAACTGGCGTATATATAGCCTATGAAATTAAAAACATTTAAGTTTAAATTTCAAATTTGACAGAAAAATTAGTTTTCCATTTTCTTTACTGCCCAACTGCAACAGAAATATTTGTCCCACCAGTATGAAACTTACATCACTGAAAAGATAATTTAATTCTATAAAAACTTTACATTCATCACAAAATGGTAAAACTAATACTTCATACATTAATGTTGCCTAGAATAAGACAGGTATCAGGTCTTCATTATTTTCCCAATAACCTGTATTATCTATGTCCTCTATTGATCATTGGTTATCAATTATACTGTGTATTGTATGGACATGGGATAGCAGATAAGCCTATATGGATATGGAGTAAAGGGTTAAAAGATCCCCTAAAAACAAAATTCCAGCTGAAATCCATCTGTGTAAGCAAATGCTCGAGTTTCCAACTTTTACTCCAGGATTTTTCCATATATGTACTGAATAACACTGTTCGCTGTTTGTAGGTTTTGAATTTATAGAGAGACTATAATAACTGTACAAAACATCTTTCCAAAATGGATTGCTGTCTTGACGCAGTTTTGTCCTGATATAATCTGATCCAAACTTAAATATATGACTAATAAAAGGACATGTAATGTCTATAAAGTTACTAAATTTGTTACCTGAACTAATCAGTCTTCTTAACCATGTTGCTTTTAAACTATTTATAAAACATTTTAAATCAATCATTTTAAGTCCACCATACTTGTAATCTTGTGTTATTATGCTTCTTTTGACTTTATCTCTAGAGTCACTCCATAGGAATTTAAAAAATAGGTTTTGAATTGTGTTAATCGTGGCCAAAGGTGGATTTGGTATACTTAAAATCAAGTGGTTCAATTTTGCAAGGGCAAGAGATTTAATCACTACAATTTTACCTATTGGGGAGATAAATCTTTTTGACCAGTTCGCGAATAGTCTCTTGATTTCTTCCATTTTTGAATCATAATTCAAGTCTATAATTTCAGAGAGATCAGTACTAAATTTAACACCTAATACTGTGAACATTTCACCATTCCAAGCCAAGTTATATTCCGGGCATAGAATGGTATTACTATTTCTTTGTGATCCAAACCATATCACCTTTGTCTTCTCTGCATTTATATTTAGGCCTGAAAATCCAGCATACAATTTTAAAGTTAACATTGTGTTTTTAAGAGATTTTGTTGTGCCGTCAAGAAACAAGCTAGTATCGTCCGCATATTGCGATATTTTATATACATTTCCATTGATTGTTAAGCCTTTAATGTTATCATTGTTTCTAATTAGAATTGAGAGTATCTCAGCACACAGAATGAACAGGTAGGGTGACAGGGCGTCGTCTTGACGACAGCCTCTCTGAAGTGTGAACCATTCAGACATATGACCGTTCACAATAACACATGATTCTGTATTAGTATAGAACAGCTTTATCCATGTACGTATTGAAGGGCCAAGATTAAAAAACTGTAAAGCTTGGTGCATAAAGTTCCATGACACGGTATCGAAAGCCGCAGCAAAGTCTATCAGAAAGAGTAAACCAGGAATATTATATTTTTCTGAATAAAATAAAATGTCATATAACATTCTAATGTTTGATGCCATTAGTCTACCAGGTAAAAATCCAGTTTGGTCTTCATTTATAATTTTGGATAGCAAATTTTTCAAGCGAAAAGCAATTGACCTTTCTGCCGATTTTGATTGACAGCTGGCGTTAGCCAATCGCATCGCACCATTCGCGCACACCCCCCGGCAACGGCTTATCGCCGCCATCTTGTTGGACAAACAGTGCATATTAGACAAACTAGTAACGAGTAGACAAATTTGAAAAGGCGTGAATTTGTTCGAAAATACGTGTTTAAAATTGTTTTAATGATGTTGAAAATGTGTAGCTTTGGTGTGTGGGTTAGTTATAGTACAAAATTAGTCGATATCCTGGTGATCGACGTTAAATTCAACCCATTTCAAAATCCTTGGACAAATCTAAAAGTGTGTATATGAACCACAAAATACCAGACAGCTGCTTTAAAAACAATGCATCTATAAAAACACCGACTGACCCCATATAGTCATTCTTTTCTAGCAAACACAGCAATCAAATTTAAGCGTGTCACACTGTTTATTGGGAGTAATCAACAACTTATCGACTACCGGTATATCACAGAGACCGCCGACATTATAATATCCCGATAGGGGCCTACTGCTATTATCAAGATCAAAGTATTGCACATCGGAATTTAGCACTGATTGTGCTAATTGGTCAATTATAAAATGTGTGCACATAATTATAGCATTGATTACTACACCGAGTCATTGTTTTATCGTTCTGTCAGACAAACGAGTTATTTAGTAAAGTTTTAATCAAATCTGATAACGAGTGATCGTGATCTGAAATTATGTTTTGAAAAAGAATTACAAATTAATTAATGCTGTCTGTCATTGACAATGGTGAAAAGATGTAGTTACGGTCTGTGTGACAGTGATAGTAGATATCCAGATCGATTGATAGGTGACGTTAAATTCGTGCCATTTCCAAAACCTAAGACAAATCTTGAAAAATGTCTAAGGTGGATTAAGTTGTGTGGACGACAAGCTGAATACATCCAAAATTAATGCAAACATATATATTTGCACACAAGTAAGTTGAAATTAATTTATTTATGCATAATAAAATATTTCGAAACAATATATTCTGCATTTATAGATCTACTGTTCACAAGAGATATGTGAGTATAATGATGATTACAATTATACATGTGGTTCATACATATTGTCGTGGATGGTGGACTAGGGATCAGATAGAAGTAATAGTACCCATGCATGTGCAGAGCTGTGGGATTCCCATATTAGCTCAGTGAACGTACTGGTGTTCAGTTTTTGGGCCTAATGTTCGAGTCTTCTAGGAGGCATAGGGTCGAGTCTCTCAAGACGGTGGCATATTTCATGTCTTTTAATGTCAAAGTTGACACGATGTGGTTGTTCGGGTGTCAGTGGTTTCGTATAACTACTTCTTCGTATACAAGGCAATATAGAGTGAAACATTGTGGTTGATTCGTCTAATAGTATATTATCACGCCTACGCCAATTATGAGATGGGCTGTTGACAAATTAATCAAATACTGGAGAATATATTATTTTTCACACCTTGATTGGTCGGCTCAAACATTTGTGATGCTGGCTTGTATGCCCGTGTTTTATCAGCTTTAGAGCTGAGCCGTGCCATATGTCCAAGCCCTTACATCATGTATAAATATCATGCTCTTCACATCAATTTCATTACAACCATGGCGTCTATATTTCCATGCGTTTTTTGCTGATTATACAATACAAATACAATAAAAAAATAGATACACACTGTACATTTCATTGTCATTGTATTAATCTATGTACCTTTTTATGTCATTGTAAATAATTTAATGCTTTGATGTACAATAAATATATTATTTTAATGACGGTCTATGATTTATTTATTCTCCCCCATTCACTTTAATTAATCTTGATTAGTGGCCTGAAACCTAGATAGATAATCACTCCTGGTATGGCAAACACACGGCTACATAGTCCCATTCATAATTGTGTCTAATTACCTAAATAGCTAATAATATTAATATCAGGGTAAAATAAAACTGAGAAATTCCACGGAATTTTATCTAGATTAACTCGATGCAGGTCTGCGTTAAGACGCCATTTTGTTAGATAGCTTGTCTCGCGTAGTTACAGCGAGCACCTGTAACTATGGGGGGCGTGCCTAAGTAGCGTTTGCAGAAAGGTCAATTCTCATTAATAAGGAACAGCTGTGATGGGAGCAAATATTCTCTATTCCAACTTCTTGTATTTATCATTGTTTATTTCAGATCTCAGAACATACAGGCGACTTTGGTGTCTACTTTACTGTTGGAATACAATATTCAGGCCAAGTTAAAGTCATCCTAGATGCCAAATCACCACTGATGTGAACAAACTATTAAATAATGCAATAAAACACCATAGTAACCAGAAAGTTGTTTAATGAATACATAGTTAGATACCATGTTTTAGGCACCGATAACCCTGTTTAGCTGGTTTATATATATATATATTATGGAGGGAATGTCCTAGGATAGATGTGCAGGGCTATTGGTTGCTGTGAGTCGATGAAGCATTGCTAGGAGATGGCTCTGTGTTATTGTATACAACAACAACAACAACATTTATTGCATTAAGACATCAGCTGATGCTTATAGCATAATTATACAGATAAAATACATATACATGTATTGTGAAAAAGTGAAAACATGAAAACCTGGTTTATAATGGAGTAGTTTCGGAGAAGCGTGTACGTATGAACTTTGAAAAGGATAATTTGAAAGCAAATAAATGAATGATATACGAGTATTTCTCATGCTAGCTCATTCATATGTATGAAAAATCAAACTTTATGAAAAATATCGTCTGTAGGTCGTTGTGTAATTTCATTCATGAGCCTCAATGATTAAAGTATTTTTTGCACGAGATTTTAGAGGAAAGTAGTACTATCAGTTAAATACTACCAGTAGTATATAGGTCGTTATCTTTAGATCGCCTTATACTTCAATGAAGTAGAAAAATGTTCGCACAAGGTTTTTGTATAGTAGATGTAGCATTGACGGGAGATGGCTCTGTGTTATTGTATCGTAGATGTAGCATTGCTAGGAGATGGCTCTGTGTTATTGTATAGTAGATGTAGCATTGATGGGAGATGGCTCTGTGTTATTGTATAGTAGATGTAGCATTGATGGGAGATGGCTCTGTGTTATTGTATAGTAGATGTAGCATTGATGGGAGATGGCTCTGTGTTATTGTAGGATTATACAATGTTATTGTATAGTAGATGTAGCATTGATGGGAGATGGCTCTGTGTTATTGTAGGATTATACAATGTTATTGTATAGTAGATGTAGCATTGATGGGAGATGGCTCTGTGTTATTGTATAGTAGATGTAGCATTGATGGGAGATGGCTCTGTGTTATTGTAGGATAATACAATGTTATTGTATAGTAGATGTAGCATTGACAGGAGATGGCTGAGAGAGAGAGAGAGAGAGAGGGAAGGAGGGAGAGAGGGAGGAGGGGAAGAGAGGACTGTTAGTTAGTTATTGTATATTTGAGCTCTGTTAGAACTTGTGTTTGAATACACATATATTACTGTTAGTTATTGTATATTTGAGCTCTGTTAGAACTTGTGTTTGAATACACATATATTACTGTTAGTTATTGTATATTTGAGCTCTGTTAGAACTTGTGTTTGAATACACATATATTACTGTTAGTTATTGTATATTTGAGCTCTGTTAGAACTTGTGTTTGAATACACATATATTACTGTTAGTTATTGTATATTTGAGCTCTGTTAGAACTTGTGTTTGAATACACATATATTACTGTTAGTTATTGTATATTTGAGCTCTGTTAGAACTTGTGTTTGAATACACATATATTACTGTTAGTTATTGTATATTTGAGCTCTGTTAGAACTTGTGTTTGAATACACATATATTACTGTTAGTTATTGTATATTTGAGCTCTGTTAGAACTGGTGTTTGAATACACATATATTACTGTTAGATATTGTATATTTGAGCTCTGTTAGAACTTGTGTTTGAATACACATATATTACTGTTAGTTATTGTATATTTGAGCTCTGTTAGAACTGGTGTTTGAATACACATATATTACTGTTAGATATTGTATATTTGAGGTCTGTTAGAACTTGTGTTTGAATACACATATATTACTGTTAGTTATTGTATATTTGAGCTCTGTTAGAACTTGTGTTTGAATACACATATATTACTGTTAGATATTGTATATTTGAGCTCTGTTAGAACTTGTGTTTGAATACACATATATTACTGTTAGTTATTGTATATTTGAGCTCTGTTAGAACTTGTGTTTGAATACACATATATTACTGTTAGTTATTGTATATTTGAGGTCTGTTAGAACTTGTGTTTGAATACACATATATTACTGTTAGTTATTGTATATTTGAGCTCTGTTAGAACTTGTGTTTGAATACACATATATTACTGTTAGTTATTGTATATTTGAGGTCTGTTAGAACTTGTGTTTGAATACACATATATTACTGTTAGTTATTGTATATTTGAGCTCTGTTAGAACTTGTGTTTGAATACACATATATTACTGTTATATTGTATATTTGAGCTCTGTTAGAACTTGTGTTTGAATACACATATATTACTGTTAGTTATTGTATATTTGAGCTCTGTTAGAACTTGTGTTTGAATACACATATATTACTGTTAGTTATTGTATATTTGAGCTCTGTTAGAACTTGTGTTTGAATACACATATATTACTGTTAGTTATTGTATATTTGAGCTCTGTTAGAACTGGTGTTTGAATACACATATATTACTGTTAGTTATTGTATATTTGAGCTCTGTATGAATACACATATATTACTGTTAGTTATTGTATATTTGAGCTCTGTTAGAACTTGTGTTTGAATACACATATATTACTGTTAGTTATTGTATATTTGAGCTCTGTTAGAACTTGTGTTTGAATACACATATATTACTGTTAGTTATTGTATATTTGAGCTCTGTTAGAACTTGTGTTTGAATACACATATATTACTGTTAGTTATTGTATATTTGAGCTCTGTTAGAACTTGTGTTTGAATACACATATATTACTGTTAGTTATTGTATATTTGAGCTCTGTTAGAACTGGTGTTTGAATACACATATATTACTGTTAGATATTGTATATTTGAGCTCTGTTAGAACTTGTGTTTGAATACACATATATTACTGTTAGTTATTGTATATTTGAGCTCTGTTAGAACTGGTGTTTGAATACACATATATTACTGTTAGTTCTATTTCGTTTAAAAATTAAATTCATCTATAAACGAGATGTGAGCTTGGCGCATGCGCATCAGTGTGCTTAGCGTATCCGCTAGAGAAATAACGTGTGTTGAACGGAGTTCAAAATAAATCACGAATCCTGTTAATTTGTACGTGGTACAGGTAGTTAGAACAGGTAAAAATACTTTGTTGTAAGTTACGTATAATAGTTTATATGCGTTTCGTCCCGTTGTACGTAGTACGACTCTAATAGGGACTTTGTCGTGTGCACGTGGTGCGCAAAAATAGACAGAAAATGGTGGAAAAACTGCAAAATAGTGGCGGTTTGGTGGCAGATAAGGTAGATAAGAGCGCCGCTAGTGCTTCAAAAGCCAAAACAAAACAAAAAGCTTCGCCCAGTAAAACGAAAACAACAACAAGTACTAGAAGTATTACTAGTACTAGTAAAACAAATGAGGATGAAATGTTAGACATTTTGAGAGCGGTAAAAGCGTCTCAAGATAAAATGGAAGATAGGCTGGTGGCTCTGGAACAGCCAGTTGAGCTGGATTATTATGACGAAAATGAATACGATGATGATGAGGTGGTGGAGCCACCAAATAAGAGACAAAAAGTGGACGGGTGTGAATCACCTAGTTGTGAATCAAACAGTCGTTTTGCATCATTATCAAAAATGTTTTAAGGCGGTCGAGCCTGTGTGTGCCGGGATTGATTCAATATTGGCAGATACCGTCACG
This sequence comes from Archivesica marissinica, assembly GCA_014843695.1. Lineage (NCBI taxonomy): Eukaryota > Metazoa > Mollusca > Bivalvia > Venerida > Vesicomyidae > Archivesica > Archivesica marissinica. The sequence goes on along the minus strand of CM026392.1, from coordinate 23,603,717 downwards.
GATCTATTCCGCAAGGGTATGGACGACGACCAATATGAGCAGATGGTTCGGGATGAAAATACATCTCGGCCAGACAATTGTGACGGTCTGGTCACAGTGAAAACAAATAAATTTGTTTGGGACTTTATGTCGAGCGTGGCTCGTTCAAATGACAAAAAACTGCAGAATTGTGCCACCTCTATAGTCAAGGCAGCTGTCATTGTCACTAACATGGTAAATAAGATTGCGGTGATTGAGAAATCACTGGACGAAGCTGGACATGGGAATTAGTGGACTGGAGTACCGTGTTTGATGGGTGTAATGACACGTTGGCTTTACTGGGGCACGCCAATCGTCAAGTAAACCTTACACGTAGAGACTTTATTAAGCCTGAACTTGACAGTGTGTATGTCCCTTTGTGCTCCCATTCGGAACCTTACACAACAGAGTTGTTCGGTGACGACGTCGCCAAACGAGCAAAGGAGATTGAGGACTCCCACAAAATGGGTAATAAGATCCAAAAAGGTCTCGGTAGTGTTCAGCAGCTATCGTGGCCGATCCAGTAAACGGGGGCGTGGTCATTGGCTTAGAGGGTCCAGGGGACGCGGTGGCGCATCCCGTGGTGACTATCATGGCTCCTCTTCTCGCTACTACGAGAATCGAAAAAACTCGCAGTCGGGGCGCTCCGCAGAGGGGTGCATACCCCCGTTATTAAATGAGGTGAGTGATAGTTTCACAGCAGGTAGACTGGAAAATTTTGTTCATGAATGGCAAAAACTTACATCAGATAAAAATATTCTAGACATTGTGCAACACTGTCATTTAGAGATCAATGAAGATCTTGTACCTGATCAAACTAAATTATTTCCACAACATTTTAATGGACATGAAATGTTGATAATTGATGAAAAAATTGCTAAAGCAGAAGGTCATTGCTCAAGTGGAATACACTGATGGCCAGTTCATATCGCCGATTTTTGTAAGATTGAAGAAAAATGGAGACTATCGGCTCATTTTAAACTTGAAAAAATTCAACGAATGTATTCCATACCATCATTTTAAGATGGAAACATTTGAAATGGCATTACATTTGATTTCAAAAGGAATGTATCTAGCTTCCATAGATAGTCTGCATACTATTCGGTCCGAATAGCTGAAGAACACCAACCATATTTACGGTTTATGTGGCACGGGAAGATTTTCCAGTTTACGTGTCTCGCAAATGGCGTAGCAAGTGGTCCTCGTTTGTTCACGAAGTTGATGAAGCCAGTTTTCTCAAAACTGCGATCTGATGGTTTTGTCAGTACAGGGTTTATTGACGATAGTCTGTTGGCGGGTTTGACATACCAAGAGTGTTTATACAATGTGCGCCAAACTCGAAATTTACTGGTAAAACTGGGTTTCATTATAAATGAGGAAAAATCTGTAGTGATCCCTACCAAAACACTCCCATATTTAGGTAATATCATTGATTCAGAAACAATGATTGTGTATCTCCCTCGGGAGAAAAAAGACAATATTTCAAAGGAATGCCATACATTGCTAATGGCAACAGAAGCCACTATTCGTGCAGTGGCCAGAGTTATTGGCCTGTTAGTATCTACATTTTCGGCTGTAGAACATGGTAAATTGTTTTACAGAAATTTGGAAAGGTCAAAAACATTGGCATTGAAAAAGAGTCTGGGAAATTTCGAGTCAATGATGATTATTTCGGACAGTATGAAATCCGAGTTAAAGTGGTGGTACTGTAACGTACACGACCAATGTAGGCACATTGATCGAAGCACCCCTGATATTACAATCCAGACAGACAGTAGTACTCTGTCTGGGTTGGGGATTATTTTTCAAGCAGAAACAAGTAGGTGGTCGTTGGACCACAGAAGAAAAGCTGAACCACATTAATGTTCTGGAAATTATGGCAATTTTCTTTGCGCTCAAGGCTTTATCAAGTCAGATTGTTAATAGACATGTCCGAGTGTTGTCAGACTCCTCAACGGCAGTGTGCTATGTGAACAATATGGGGGGAAAGTCAGTAGAATGCAACAAAATCAGTAAGAAAATGTGGTTATGGTGCATGGAAAACAATGTTTGGGTTTCATGTGCACATATACCAGGCAAAAGCAATGAGGCAGACACTCCGTCGCGAAAATTCAATGACCAGTTAGAATGGGAATTGCATGATGATGTTTTCCGTGACATTTGCGGCGTTTGGCAAAAGCCAAGCATTGATCTATTTGCTTCTAGGTTAAACCATAAAGTAGACATATATTGTGCATGGAACCTAGATCCGTTGGCAACATATATTGATGCATTTTCCTTAAATTGGAAAATATTTGAATGTGTGTACATATTCTGTCCATTCAGCCTACTGAGCAGGTGCATTCGCAAGATACAGAACGACCAGGCCCAAGCCGTCGTGATAGCGCCAATCTGGACAAATCAGCCGTGGTACCCGATGTTAACACGGATGTTGATCGACAATCCCCGTATTTTGCCACACAGGAAAAATCTGCTGTCTCTTCCGCATCTAAATCAAGTACACCCTCTCGCAGAGACGCTTGTTATGATGGCATGTCGAGTATCCCGAATAAATTCAGAGACAGTGGATTTTCAAAGCAGACAACCAAAATCCTCATGGCCTCCTGGAGAACGACAACAAAACGGGAGTATGACGTCTATATTAAAAAATGGTTTCAGTTCTGTTGTGAACGGGAGATTGATTCGGTTTCACCATCTGTGACGGACATCATTAATTTCCTGACAAGTGAATATGAAAGAGGAATGACATTTAAATTGCTGTACGTGTATATATAACATTAGTTTTATATATACACCATATTTTTGTTTTTCGCCTATTATTGAGGCTTTAAAGTCTCGTTTATAGACGAATTTAATTTTTAAACGAAATAGAATTAAAAAATTAAACGAAACTTACCTTGTAAGGTGAAGTTCAATTGTAATTCTATGAGTTTAAATAGAATTAAAGAGTCTTTAAACGCCTCCCGCCCTCCCTACAATCGAGGATTGGACTATTTAAAAAATTTACGTTTAAAGACAACAGCGTGGAAACCATGTGTAAAATAATATGGTTTCAAGATATCTAATAATGGCAAAAAACATCTTTAAAGACTGATGCGCATGCGCCAAGCTCACATCTCGTTTAAAGACTCTTTAATTCTATTTAAACTCATAGAATTACAATTGAACTTCACCTTACAAGGTAAGTTTCGTTTAATTTTTTAATTATTGTATATTTAAACGCTGTTAGAACTTGTGTTTGAATACACATATATTACTGTTAGTTATTGTATATTTGAGCTCTGTTAGAACTTGTGTTTGAATACACATATATTACTGTTAGTTATTGTATATTTGAGCTCTGTTAGAACTTGTGTTTGAATACACATATATTACTGTTAGTTATTGTATATTTGAGCTCTGTTAGAACTTGTGTTTGAATACACATATATTACTGTTAGTTATTGTATATTTGAGCTCTGTTAGAACTTGTGTTTGAATACACATATATTACTGTTAGTTATTGTATATTTGAGCTCTGTTAGAACTGGTGTTTGAATACACATATATTACTGTTAGTTATTGTATATTTGAGCTCTGTTATATTAACGTGTATCATGGTATATTACAACACATTGTATAACAAAATCGTGACATATATTCTGGACTCCAGAAATCTAACAAATGTATGTGTGCATGCTGTTTATATATGCATTTTGTTTATGTTGTTTACATCCGCTATATTTTATGTAATATTGTTTATTTTTTATATACATGTGGCTTATATAATGTGTGTAGTTTATTTCTTGTGTAGTTTGTTTCTTGTGTAGTTTATATTGTGTTGTTTATTTCTTGTGTAGTTTATTTCTTGTGTAGTTTATATTGTGTAGTTTATTTCTTGTGTAGTTTATATTGTGTTGTTTATTTCTTGTGTAGTTTATATTGTGTAGTTTATTTCTTGTGTAGTTTATATTGTGTAGTTTATTTCTTGTGTAGTTTATATTGTGTAGTTTATTTCTTGTGTAGTTTATATTGTGTAGTTTGTTTCTTGTGTAGTTTATATTGTGTAGTTTATATTGTATTGCTTAATAGTTCACCAGAGCTCAAACTGCGCAAGGTGAGCTTTTGTGATTACCTTTTGTCCGGTGTCCGTCGTGCGGCTGTTTCTTATATAATGTGTATTGTTTAGTAGTTCACCAGAGCTCAAACTGCGCAAGGTGAGCTTTTGTGATACATACCGGTAGTTTACATAGATCCTATATTGTACAAAACATAGTTTACATAAAAACTGTAACCTCTGTTTATTATACGTGTCATGTTTATTAGTCCCCTACCGGTCACCGGTGGGGACTATAGGTTTACCCTCCGTCAGTCAGTCAGTCCGTCACCAATTTTTTTGTCCGATTTTAAAATAACTTGGCACAATTGTTCACCACCATGAGACGATATGTTCTGCGGAAAAAAATTGTCGATATCTCAAAGGTCAAGGTCACACTTAGAGGTCAAACATCCATTTGTCCGGACTGTAACTTTATCATCTATCTTACGATTTTGAAATAACGTGGCATAATTGTTCACCACTTTAAGACGGTGTCGTGCGAAAAAAAATTGTTGATATCTCAAAGGTCAAAGTCACATGTGGCGTTCAAACGTCAAAAATTATGACAATTTAGTTTGTCCGGACCGTAACTTTGTCATCTATTGCACGATTTTGATATAAGCTGGAACGATTGTTCACCACCATGGAAGGTCAAGGTCACTGTGGCATTCAAACAGTTTTGGCCTAATCATTATGAAACTTGATCACAATGATCATCTCTACAAAATCTAGGTCAAGTTTGATTTGAGTCATCTGGGGTCAAAAACTAGGTAAAATCATAGGAAAACCTTGTGTAGACACTAGAGGTCAACATTTTGACCTAAACTTTATGAAACTTGGTTACAATGATCATCTTTACAAAATCTAGGTCTAGTTCGATATTGGGTCATCCGGGGTCAAAAACTATGTCACTAGGTCAAAGAATAGGAAAATCTTATGTAGTCGCTAGAGGTCACAATTTTTACCTAATCTTTATGAGACATGGTCAGAATGATCATCTCTGATAAATCTAGGTCAAGTTCGAATTGGATCGGGGGGTCAAAAAATAAAAATAATTTGCGACCTATTTTTTGGGGGCATGTTACCGAAAACAAAATATATCTTTTTAGGCCTAATGTACCATAAAATTGATAATTTCTCCTGGGGCTGGGACAGAGTTGTATGCATGTTTATGTATAGGGAAACATTAATTTTTATATGGCAGTATAGGGCCTAGGCTTTAAATAAAAATTGGGTTCTCGCTCGAAAACCCTATAGATTTTTCCCAGCATGCCCCAAAAGTTGCCCATCGGGCGAGAAACCATACCGGTCATATCTCGGCCATTTCTTGAGTGATTTTGACAATCTTTTTTTTAAATAGAGGTTGTTTTGGGTGTGAAACACGTTAAAAACAATATAAAATCGATATGGAGTCTCTATCAAGTGATTCCAATGTCAATCGAAAATACAGACCATGTTCCAGCACATGTTCTACATTCACCATTCTGGCAGAAAAAGAACACAAATGTCTGTATTGAATGCCGAGTTTGCACACAGTCTAGGACGCGGTTGCAAAATCTGTGTCACCTCTTTGAATCGACAGGCGCTAGCTATGAGCTACACGGAACTTCGCCGGTACCAACATGACATGTCAAAATGAAGCGGACATGAAGTTGCCAGCCCATTTTGACCCAGGGAACTTCACATCAGCAGCAATGGATAACTGGGAACACGAAAATGCATAATCATCTGAACACAATACGGTGTGTGTCCTCTACCAGCATAAGCCTAAGGTTGTCTTATCCAAACCCAAGCGCTATGACACATTAGTTGCTCATGGGCCGAAAGCCCTAAATGAAGTATTGCCATGTCAGCAGCTACAATAATTTGGAGAAAATATGAAAACGTATGACCTACCTACATCCTACAAAGGCCACGATCAACCAGCAGGCTACGATGACATTAGGCGGGACAAGAGACTATCCGATATGGCTTGGGCTATATGCAGACATAACTTGGAACACCATGGCGGACTTGGTATATCCGATATGGCTTGGGCTATATGCAGACATAACTTGGAACACCATGGCGGACTTGGTATATCCGATATGGCTTGGGCTATATGCAGACATAACTTGGAACACCATGGCGGACTTGGTATATCCGACTAGTCAAACTATGCAATCATGGAGTGCAAGTAATGCGGTTTGGACGGATGACAATGTCCCACTCAAGCAAGTTGCATTTACGCCCGTAGTGCCACTAACAACGGGGAAGTTGTATACACAGAGTTGAATAACATCAAGTCCCTGTGTTCTCAAATAGTACAATCATATATTCCACTCTATGCCGATGAGAAGGTGTACAGTATAGCAAAAATGATACAGCTTCGGAGACCAGATGAGTTCAAGTGCATCATATTGTGTTAAGGGACGTTCCACACTGCGAAACACTTGAGTAAGTGCTGTGGCAGGAGCATCGAAGGAAGTGGTGCAGAGCATGTATGGCTTGAGACACGTATCTACGGGCCATCTGTAATCCAGACCTCGATTCTTAATGCGGGCCATTACGCTCGGTCGCTTGATGATCAAAAGATCCTGTCCGAAGCTTATACAAATTTATTTTAGCTCGATTGCGAAACAAGTTATTTCAACTTATATTAATCACTCTCGAGACCTCATTCCTGATGGAATCCATCGCCACGAGGGAGAGAGAAGAGGCAACGTGGAATTTAAATGCCTTGCCTAAGGGCACAATCGTAACGGCTCCAGCGGGGCTCGTCCGCAGCGACGCAGCGCCTACTGTTGAAGGCTTTTGGCCAGCCTCCGCAGTGCAATGAAATATGGAGCCCGAGAGCGCAACAAGAAATTCCTCGATCAGTTCAAAGCTTCTTCTACTCAGTTGATGAGTTCATAGAGTCAAGAGTCAAGGAGTGCGAGAATTTCAAATTCTTGTACCAGTACTTGTCTCGGTTCCAGGTGGTCTTGCATCTTCTTCGTGCCGACAGAGAGGGTTCTTGGGATGCCATGTAGCGGGTACTGTATGAATTTGCCACCTGGGACTGCACACACTACATTCGCTGGGGGGGAATTCTACCTTGAAGACTGTAGAAACCTGCCTCAGGAGGTGTATGAGAACATTGCAGAATGTAACTCCTTCTATGTGAAGGACAAGCTTTGTGTCTTTACAGCTGTGGGGGTGACCAAAAGCTCGAGCAAACAATAAATCTTTTTTCAAAATGCAGTGACAGCATCATTGGGCATTGCAAGCGGAAACAATTTGTCGCCCAATGGGATCTGATCTTTCACGAGATGATGGGTGTGAACAACTTGCTTCGTGAAATTACAGGTGTTCATGAACGTCAGAAGCCTATGTACATCATGAATCATCCCAATCCTACACGAACAAGAGCGAAGAAAATATCCAGAACTGTGTCAACTTTATTGAGTAAAGAGGGTCTCCTTTCTCAACTGATTGCCCAAAGAAGCTTCACAACTTTGTAACCAAACAAGGCCGCTGTGATTATGTCTTTGACATCTATACTGGAGAGCCTTCCATAAAAGATCAAGAGCACGAGAGAAGGTGTACTGCACCTTCGATTGTGTTAACTGAAATCACCCTCGAGTCTCCACTTTCACAGATGGCTAACTTCTGGCCATCACAACAAAAGAAGATGATGCGAAGAACTGCTTATTTACAAACATGTCTCTGGTCTCGCCATGGACTTACCACACCCTACTGTCGTGAGTCAGCTATCAATGCAGGGCGACGACTGGCCATGTACTTCCTTGTATAAAGGCAACAGAACAGTACTTCCTGAATTGTACTCACAGCTAGACGAGGCAGACTTGCGGCTGGTTCTCCATGCCTTCAACTGTGCTATGGCAGGCTACAAAACCTGTGTAGTTTTGTCCAACGACACGGACGTTGCTGTGGTCCTACTCTACCACTTACCTATCCCGAAAGAAGCATGACTAAGCGAGCTCTGGATGCGAGATGGATGCGGCAAAACTGCGATTTATCCCCACTGCACATTTTGCACGAACGTCAAGGTAAAGACGTTTGCAATGTCCTTCCCGCCTTGCACTGCTTGACTGGATGTGATGCAACAAGCAAAGTAGGCACCAAGAAAGCTGCCCTCAAAGCTCAGCCCACCCAATTGTTTAGAAATTTCGGTAGAGAAATGACAATTACACCCGAGACCAAGGCTGATGCTGAAAAATTCCTTGTGTTGATTTTAAGAGAGAGTAACCAATATTCGTCTTTCACACAGCTTCGTGCCCAAATATATCATCAGAACAAGGGCTCATCACATCAAAATTTACCTCCAACGTGACATAATGGGAACCTTATTCGGTACATACTCGATTATCCACATCTTCCAACCCAGCATCATAGAACCACTACATTTTGGGTATCAGTTCCAGTCACAGGGTGCAAGACTCTGAATAAGCGATGGACAGTGACCAGTAACTGTGGCTAGTGTGCTCGAGCCAGTTGCATGGAGGAGGTAGACTGCACATCTTTCTGCAAGTGCATGAAGTTGCAAGATGATGCCTGCACCAATCCATATAATTAGATCTGTTTCATTGTGATGTGGGTGTTAATCTTAATAAATTTGTGTCATTAAACATTTCAGACCTGACTTAGTTTCTCCGGAAGAACTTCAGAGCCCCTACCATGTAAACAAATTCTCAAATCAACTAAATTGTGCTTTTATCATGTTCATCAGCCAAACAAAACTCTATTTAAAAAAAAAAGATTGTCAAAATCATTCAAGAAATGGCCAAGATTTGACAGGTATGGTTTCTCGCCCGGTGGAGAATGTAGAACATGTGCTGGAACATGGTCTGTATTTTCGATTGACATTGGAATCACTTGATAGAGACTCCATATCAATTTTATATTGTATTTAACGTGTTTCACACCCATAAAAACGTCTATTTAAAAAAGATTGTCAAAATCGCTCAAGAAATGGTCGAGATATGATTGGTATGGTTTCTCGCCCGGTGGGAAACTGTTGGGGCATGCTGGGAAAAATATATAGGGTTTTCGAGCGAGAACCCAATTTTTTTTTAAAGCCTAGGACCTATACTACCATATAAAAGTGGGTTTTCCCCTATACATAAAAATACATACAACTCAGGCCCAGCCCCTAGGGTAAATATACATAGCTGTCAATGCCCTAGACGACAGTGTCAGAGTGAGAATTGGGTTCCAAGAGGCAGTTGGCACTTGGTCTGTGGGTTAACACTAGGCCACTTGTAAAATGTATATGCCCCAATAACACTACTGTAAAGTCATGCAGATGCCATGTGATAAAAGCCAGTAGGGGACTGTGGCCATCCCACGGCTAGCGCCTTGTTATATGTGTCTTGTTTATCATACCTCTGCCTCCGTGGTCGAGTGGTTAAGGTCGCTGACTTGTATACCACTGTAACCTATCATCACTGATGGTCCACCTCCATAGTCGAGTGGTTAAGGTCGCTGACTTGTATACCACTGTAACCTATCATCAGTTCATCACTGATGGTCCACCTCCATGGTCAAGTGGTTACGGTCGCTGACTTGTATACCACTGTAACCTATTTCACTGATGGTCTGCCTCCATGGTCGAGTGGTTATGGTCGCTGACTTGTATACCACTGTAACCTATCTCACTGATGGTCTGCCTCCGTGGTCGAGTGGTTAAGGTCGCTGACTTGTATACCACTGTAACCTATCATCACTGATGGTCTGCCTCCGTGGTCGAGTGGTTAAGGTCGCTGACTTGTATACCACTGTAACCTATCATCACTGATGGTCTGCCTCCATGATCGAGTGGTTACGGTCGCTGACTTGTATACCACTGTAACTTATCATCACTGATGGTCCGCCTCCATGGTCGAGTGGTTACAGTCGCTGACTTGTATACCACTGTAACTTATCATCACTGATGGTCCGCCTCCATGGTCGAGTGGTTACGGTCGCTGACTTTTATACCACTGTAACCTATTATCACTGATGGTCACGGGTTCGAGCCCCGCTCAGGCCGTGTCTCATTTATATGAAAAAGTTGGCAGTTTCTTACGGAGGTTGGTGCACCCAAGTACTGGTTAACCGCTGGAGCCTGCCCAGGAAAGGTGTTGTTAAGTAAACTGCCCGCCCAAAATGGTGTTGATGCAGGCATAAAACCCGAAATATAACATAACATATACATGTCATGTTTATTATACGTGTCATGTTTATTATACTTGTCTTGTTTATTATATGTGTCATGTTTATTATACGTGTCTCGTTTATTATACGTGTCATGTTTATTATGTTTTGTTTATTATATGTGTCATGTTTATTATATGTGTCATGTTTATTATACGTGTCTTGTTTATTATATGTGTCATGTTTATTATACGTGTCTTGTTTATTATATGTGTCATGTTTATTATATGTGTCATGTTTATTATATGTGTCATGTTTATTATATGTGTCATGTTTATTATATGTGTCATGTTTATTATACGTGTCATGTTTATTATATGTGTCATGTTTATTATATGTGTCATGTTTATTATACGTGTCTTGTTTATTATACGTGTCATGTTTATTATATGTGTCTTGTTTATTATATGTGTCATGTTTATTATACGTGTCTTGTTTATTATATGTGTCATGTTTATTATATGTGTCATGTTTATTATACGTGTCTTGTTTATTATACGTGTCTTGTTTATTATATGTGTCATGTTTATTATACGTGTCATGTTTATTATATGTGTCATGTTTATTATATGTGTCATGTTTATTATACGTGTCATGTTTATTATATGTGTCATGTTTATTATATGTGTCATGTTTATTATATGTGTCATGTTTATTATATGTGTCATGTTTATTATATGTGTCATGTTTATTATATGTGTCATGTTTATTATACGTGTCTTGTTTATTATATGTGTCATGTTTATTATATGTGTCATGTTTATTATATGTGTCATGTTTATTATATGTGTCATGTTTATTATATGTGTCATGTTTATTATATGTGTCATGTTTATTATACTTGTCTTGTTTATTATATGTGTCATGTTTATTATATGTGTCATGTTTATTATATGTGTCATGTTTATTATATGTGTCATGTTTATTATATGTGTCATGTTTATTATATGTGTCATGTTTATTATACTTGTCTTGTTTATTATATGTGTCATGTTTATTATATGTGTCATGTTTATTATATGTGTCATGTTTATTATATGTGTCATGTTTATTATATGTGTCATGTTTATTATATGTGTCATGTTTATTATATGTGTCATGTTTATTATACGTGTCTTGTTTATTATATGTGTCATGTTTATTATATGTGTCTTGTTTATTATATGTGTCATGTTTATTATACGTGTCATGTTTATTATATGTGTCTTGTTTATTATATGTGTCATGTTTATTATATGTGTCATGTTTATTATACGTGTCATGTTTATTATATGTGTCATGTTTATTATATGTGTCATGTTTATTATACGTGTCTTGTTTATTATATGTGTCATGTTTATTATAT
>CM026392.1:23565539-23591099 GCA_014843695.1 Archivesica marissinica | reverse complement strand
ATATATTACTGTTAGTTATTGTATATTTGAGCTCTGTTAGAACTTGTGTTTGAATACACATATATTACTGTTAGTTATTGTATATTTGAGCTCTGTTAGAACTTGTGTTTGAATACACATATATTACTGTTAGTTATTGTATATTTGAGCTCTGTTAGAACTTGTGTTTGAATACACATATATTACTGTTAGTTATTGTATATTTGAGCTCTGTTAGAACTTGTGTTTGAATACACATATATTACTGTTAGTTATTGTATATTTGAGCTCTGTTAGAACTTGTGTTTGAATACACATATATTACTGTTAGTTATTGTATATTTGAGCTCTGTTATATTAACGTGTATCATGGTATATTACTGTTAGTATTGTATATTTGAGCTCTGTTATATTAACGTGTATCATGGTATATTACAACACATTGTATAACAAAATCGTGACATATATTCTGGACTCCAGAAATCTAACAAATGTATGTGTGCATGCTGTTTATATATGCATTTTGTTTATGTTGTTTACATCCGCTATATTTTATGTAATATTGTTTATTTTTTATATACATGTGGCTTATATAATGTGTGTAGTTTATTTCTTGTGTAGTTTGTTTCTTGTGTAGTTTATTTCTTGTGTAGTTTATTTCTTGTGTAGTTTATATTGTGTAGTTTATATTGTGTTGTTTATTTCTTGTGTAGTTTGTTTATTGTGTTGTTTATATTGTGTAGTTTATATTGTGTTGTTTATTTCTTGTGTAGTTTATATTGTGTTGTTTATATTGTGTTGTTTATTTCTTGTGTAGTTTATATTGTGTTGTTTGTTTCTTGTGTAGTTTATATTGTGTTGTTTGTTTCTTGTGTAGTTTATATTGTGTTGTTTATTTCTTGTGTAGTTTATATTGTGTAGTTTGTTTCTTGTGTTGTTTATTTCTTGTGTAGTTTATATTGTGTAGTTTATTTCTTGTGTAGTTTGTTTCTTGTGTAGTTTATATTGTGTCGTTTGTTTCTTGTGTAGTTTGTTTCTTGTGTAGTTTATATTGTGTAGTTTGTTTCTTGTGTAGTTTGTTTCTTGTGTAGTTTATATTGTGTCGTTTGTTTCTTGTGTAGTTTGTTTCTTGTGTAGTTTATATTGTGTCGTTTATTTCTTGTGTAGTTTATATTGTGTTGTTTATTTCTTGTGTAGTTTATATTGTGTAGTTTATTTCTTGTGTAGTTTATATTATGTTGTTTATTTCTTGTGTAGTTTATTTCTTGTGTAGTTTGTTTCTTGTGTAGTTTATATTGTGTTGTTTATTTCTTGTGTAGTTTATTGCTTGTGTAGTTTGTTTCTTGTGTAGTTTGTATCTTGTGTAGTTTGTTTCTTGTGTAGTTTATATTGTGTAGTTTATTTCTTGTGTAGTTTATATTGTGTAGTTTATTTCTTGTGTAGTTTATATTGTGTAGTTTATTTCTTGTGTAGTTTATATTGTGTAGTTTATATTGTGTAGTTTATATTGTGTTGTTTATATTGTGTAGTTTGTTTCTTGTGTAGTTTGTTTCTTGTGTAGTTTATATTGTGTAGTTTGTTTCTTGTGTAGTTTATGTCTTGTGTAGTTTATATTGTATTGCTTAATAGTTCACCAGAGCTCAAACTGCGCAAGGTGAGCTTTTGTGATTACCTTTTGTCCGGTGTCGTCGTGCGGCTGTTTCTTATATAATGTGTATTGTTTAATAGTTCACCAGAGCTCAAACTGCGCAAGGTGAGCTTTTGTGATTACCTTTTGTCCGTCGTGCGGCTGTTTCTTATATAATGTGTATTATTTAATAGTTCACCAGAGCTCAAACTGCGCAAGGTGAGCTTTTGTGATTACCTTTTGTCCGGTGTCCGTCGTGCGGCTGTTTCTTATATAATGTGTATTGTTTAATAGTTCACCAGAGCTCAAACTGCGCAAGGTGAGCTTTTGTCCGGTGTCCGTCGTGCGGCTGTTTCTTATATAATGTGTATTGTTTAATAGTTCACCAGAGCTCAAACTGCGCAAGGTGAGCTTTTGTCCGGTGTCCGTCGTGCGGCTGTTTCTTATATAATGTGTATTGTTTAATAGTTCACCAGAGCTCAAACTGCGCAAGGTGAGCTTTTGTCCGGTGTCCGTCGTGCGGCTGTTTCTTATATAATGTGTATTGTTTAATAGTTCACCAGAGCTCAAACTGCGCAAGGTGAGCTTTTGTCCGGTGTCCGTCGTGCGGCTGTTTCTTATATAATGTGTATTGTTTAATAGTTCACCAGAGCTCAAACTGCGCAAGGTGAGCTTTTGTGATTACCTTTTGTCCGGTGTCCGTCGTGCGGCTGTTTCTTATATAATGTGTATTGTTTAATAGTTCACCAGAGCTCAAACTGCGCAAGGTGAGCTTTTGTGATTACCTTTTGTCCGTCGTGCGGCTGTTTCTTATATAATGTGTATTGTTTAATAGTTCACCAGAGCTCAAACTGCGCAAGGTGAGCTTTTGTGATACATACCGGTAGTTTACATAGATCCTATATTGTACAAAACATAGTTTACATAAAAACTGTAACCTCTGTTTATTATACGTGTCATGTTTATTAGTCCCCTACCGGTCACCGGTGAGGACTATAGGTTTACCCTCAGTCAGTCAGTCCATCACCAATTTTTTTGTCCTATTTTAAAATAACTTGGCACAATTGTTCACCACCATGAGACAATATGTTCTGCGGAAAAGAATTGTCGATATCTCAAAGGTCAAGGTCACACTTAGAGGTCAAACATCAAAAACAATTTAGTTTGTCCAGACTGTAACTTTATCATCTATCTTACGATTTTGAAATAACGTGGCATAATTGTTCACCACTTTATCATCTATCTTACGATTTTGAAATAACGTGGCATAATTGTTCACCACTTTATCATCTATCTTACGATTTTGAAATAACGTGGCATAATTGTTCACCACTTTAAGACGGTGTGTCGTGAGAAAAATAATTGTTGATATCTCAAAGGTCAAAGTCACATGTGGCGTTCAAACGTCAAAAAGTATGACTATTTAGTTTGTCCGGACCGTAACTTTGTCATCTATTGCACGATTTTGATATAAGCTGGAACGATTGTTCACCACCATGGAAGGTCAAGGTCACTGTGACATTCAAACAGTTTTGGCCTAATCATTATGAAACTTGATCACAATGATCATCTCTACAAAATCTAGGTCAAGTTTGATTTGGGTCATCTGGGGTCAAAAACTAGGTCAATAGGTCAAATCATAGGAAAACCTTGTGTAGACACTAGAGGTCAACATTTTGACCTAAACTTTATGAAACTTGGTTACAATGATCATCTTTACAAAATCTAGGTCTAGTTCGATATTGGGTCATCCGGGGTCAAAAACTATGTCACTAGGTCAAAGAATAGGAAAATCTTATGTAGTCGCTAGAGGTCACAATTTTTACCTAATCTTTATGAGACATGGTCAGAATGATCATCTCTGATAAATCTAGGTCAAGTTCGAATTGGATCGGGGGGTCAAAAAATAAAATTTATATTTATATATTAAAAAAATAATTTGCGACCTATTTTTTGGGGGCATGTTACCGAAAACAAAATATATCTTTTTAGGCCTAATGTACCATAAAATTGATAATTTCTCCTGGGGCTGGGACAGAGTTGTATGCATGTTTATGTATAGGGAAACATTAATTTTTATATGGCAGTATAGGGCCTAGGCTTTAAATAAAAATTGGGTTCTCGCTCGAAAACCCTATAGATTTTCCCCAGCATGCCCCAAAAGTTGCCCATCGGGCGAGAAACCATACCGGTCATATCTCGGCCATTTCTTGAGTGATTTTGACAATCTTTTTTTTAAATAGAGGTTGTTTTGGGTGTGAAACACGTTAAAAACAATATAAAATCGATATGGTGTCTCTATCAAGTGATTCCAATGTCAATCGAAAATACAGACCATGTTCCTACACATGTTCTACATTCACCATTCTGGCAGAAAAAGAACACAAATGTCTGTATTGAATGCCGAGTTTGCACACAGTCTAGGACGCGGTTGCAAAATCTGTGTCACCTCTTTGAATCGACAGGCGCTAGCTATGAGCTACACGGAACTTCGCCGGTACCAACATGACATGTCAAAATGAAGCGGACATGAAGTTGCCAGCCCATTTTGACCTAGGGAACTTCACATCAGCAGCAATGGATAACTGGGAACACGAAAATGCATAATCATCTGAACACAATACGGTGTGTGTCCTCTACCAGTATAAGCCTAAGGTTGTCTTATCCAAACCCAAGCGCTATGACACATTAGTTGCTCATGGGCCGAAAGCCCTAAATGAAGTATTGCCATGTCAGCAGCTACAATAATTTGGAGAAAATATGAAAACGTATGACCTACCTACATCCTACAAAGGCCACGATCAACCAGCAGGCTACGATGATATTAGGCGGGACAAGAGACTATCCGATATGGCTTGGGCTATATGCAGACTTAACTTGGAACACCATGGCGGACTTGGTATATCCGACTAGTCAAACTATGCAATCATGGAGTGCAAGTAATGCGGTTTGGACGGATGACAATGTCCCACTCAAGCAAGTTGCATTTACGCCCGTAGTGCCACTAACAACGGGGAAGTTGTATACACAGAGTTGAATAACATCAAGTCCCTGTGTTCTCAAATAGTACAATCATATATTCCACTCTATGCCGATGAGAAGGTGTACAGTATAGCAAAAATGATACAGCTTCGGAGACCAGATGAGTTCAAGTGCATCATATTGTGTTAAGGGACGTTCCACACTACGAAACACTTGAGTAAGTGCTGTGGCAGGAGCATCGAAGGAAGTGGTGCAGAGCATGTATGGCTCGAGACACGTATCTACGGGCCATCTGTAATCCAGACCTCGATTCTTAATGCGGGCCATTACGCTCGGTCGCTTGATGATCAAAAGATCCTGTCCGAAGCTTATACAAATTTATTTTAGCTCGATTGCGAAACAAGTTATTTCAACTTATATTAATCACTCTCGAGACCTCATTCCTGATGGAATCCATCGCCACGAGGGAGAGAGAAGAGGCAACGTGGAATTTAAATGCCTTGCCTAAGGGCACAATCGTAACGGCTCCAGCGGGGCTCGTCTGCAGCGACGCAGCGCCTACTGTTGAAGGCTTTTGGCCAGCCTCCGCAGTGCAATGAAATATGGAGCCCGAGAGCGCAACAAGAAATTCCTCGATCAGTTCAAAGCTTCTTCTACTCAGTTGATGAGTTCATAGAGTCAAGAGTCAAGGAGTGCGAGAATTTCAAATTCTTGTACCAGTACTTGTCTCGGTTCCAGGTGGTCTTGCATCTTCTTCGTGCCGACAGAGAGGGTTCTTGGGATGCCATGTAGCGGGTACTGTATGAATTTGCCACCTGGGACTGCACACACTACATTCGCTGGGGGGGAATTCTACCTTGAAGACTGTAGAAACCTGCCTCAGGAGGTGTATGAGAACATTGCAGAATGTAACTCCTTCTATGTGAAGGACAAGCTTTGTGTCTTTACAGCTGTGGGGGTGACCAAAAGCTCGAGCAAACAAATCTTTTTCAAAATGCAGTGACAGCATCATTGGGCATTGCAAGCGGAAACAATTTGTCGCCCAATGGGATCTGATCTTTCACGAGATGATGGGTGTGAACAACTTGCTTCGTGAAATTACAGGTGTTCATGAACACACGTCAGAAGCCTATGTACATCATGAATCATCCCAATCCTACACGAACAAGAGCGAAGAAAATATCCAGAACTGTGTCAACTTTATTGAGTAAAGAGGGTCTACTTTCTCAACTGATTGCCCAAAGAAGCTTCACAACTTTGTAACCAAACAAGGCCGCTGTGATTATGTCTTTGACATCTATACTGGAGAGCCTTCCATAAAAGATCAAGAGCACGAGAGGTGTACTGCACCTCCGATTGTGTTAACTGAAATCACCCTCGAGTCTCCACTTTCACAGATGGCTAACCTCTGGCCATCACAACAAAAGATGATGCGAAGAACAGCTTATTTACAAACATGTCTCTGGTCTCGCCATGGACTTACCACACCCTACTGTCGTGAGTCAGCTATCAATGCAGGGCGACGACTGGCCATGTACTTCCTTGTATAAAGGCAACAGAACAGTACTTCCTGAATTGTACTCACAGCTAGACGAGGCAGACTTGCGGCTGGTTCTCCATGCCTTCAACTGTGCTATGGCAGGCTACAAAACCTGTGTAGTTTTGTCCAACGACACGGACGTTGCTGTGGTCCTACTTTACCACTTACCTATCCTGAGAGAAGCAGGACTAAGCGAGCTCTGGATGCGAGGTGGATGCGGCAAAACTGTGCGATTTATCCCCACTGCACATTTTGCACGAACGTCAAGGTCAAGACGTTTGCAATGTCCTTCCCGCCTTGCACTGCTTGACTGGATGTGATGCAACAAGCAAAGTAGGCACCAAGAAAGCTGCCCTCAAAGCTCAGCCCACCCAATTGTTTAGAAATTTCGGTAGAGAAATGACAATTACACCCGAGACCAAGGCTGATGCTGAAAAATTCCTTGTGTTGATTTTAAGAGAGAGTAACCAATATTCGTCTTTCACACAGCTTCGTGCCCAAATATATCATCAGAACAAGGGCTCATCACATCAAAATTTACCTCCAACGTGACATAATGGGAACCTTATTCGGTACATACTCGATTATCCACATCTTCCAACCCAGCATCATAGAACCACTACATTTTGGGTATCAGTTCCAGTCACAGGGTGCAAGACTCTGAATAAGCGATGGACAGTGACCAGTAACTGTGGCTAGTGTGCTCGAGCCAGTTGCATGGAGGAGGTAGACTGCACATCTTTCTGCAAGTGCATGAAGTTGCAAGATGATGCCTGCACCAATCCATATAATTAGATCTGTTTCATTGTGATGTGGGTGTTAATCTTAATAAATTTGTGTCATTAAACATTTCAGACCTGACTTAGTTTCTCCGGAAGAACTTCAGAGCCCCTACCATGTAAACAAATTCTCAAATCAACTAAATTGTGCTTTTATCATGTTCATCAGCCAAACAAAACTCTATTTAAAAAAAAAAAGATTGTCAAAATCATTCAAGAAATGGCCAAGATTTGACAGGTATGGTTTCTCGCCCGGTGGAGAATGTAGAACATGTGCTGGAACATGGTCTGTATTTTCGATTGACATTGGAATCACTTGATAGAGACTCCATATCAATTTTATATTGTATTTAACGTGTTTCACACCCATAAAAACGTCTATTTAAAAAAGATTGTCAAAATCGCTCAAGAAATGGTCGAGATATGATTGGTATGGTTTCTCGCCCGGTGGGAAACTGTTGGGGCATGCTGGGAAAAATCTATAGGGTTTTCGAGCGAGAACCCAATTTTTTTTTAAAGCCTAGGACCTATACTACCATATAAAAGTGGGTTTTCCCCTATACATAAAAATACATACAACTCAGGCCCAGCCCCTAGGGTAAATATACATAGCTGTCAATGCCCTAGACGACAGTGTCAGAGTGAGAATTGGGTTCCAAGGGGCAGTTGGCACTTGGTCTGGGGGTTAACACTAGGCCACTTGTAAAATGTATATGCCCCAATAACACTACTGTAAAGTCAAGCAGATGCCATGTGATAAAAGCCAGTAGGGGACTGTGGCCATCCCACGGCTAGCGCCTTGTTATATGTGTCTTGTTTATCATACCTCTGCCTCCGTGATCGAGTGGTTAAGGTCGCTGACTTGTATACCACTGTAACCTATCTCACTGATGGTCTGCCTCCGTGGTCGAGTGGTTAAGGTCGCTGACTTGTATACCACTGTAACCTATCATCACTGATGGTCCACCTCCATAGTCGAGTGGTTAAGGTCGCTGACTTGTATACCACTGTAACCTATCATCAGTTCATCACTGATGGTCCACCTCCATGGTCAAGTGGTTACGGTCGCTGACTTGTATACCACTGTAACCTATCTCACTGATGGTCTGCCTCCATGGTCGAGTGGTTATGGTCGCTGACTTGTATACCACTGTAACCTATCTCACTGATGGTCTGCCTCCGTGGTCGAGTGGTTAAGGTCGCTGACTTGTATACCACTGTAACCTATCATCACTGATGGTCTGCCTCCATGGTCGAGTGGTTAAGGTCGCTGACTTGTATACCACTGTAACCTATCATCACTGATGGTCTGCCTCCATGATCGAGTGGTTACGGTCGCTGACTTGTATACCACTGTAACTTATCATCACTGATGGTCCGCCTCCACGGTCGAGTGGTTACGGTCGCTGACTTGTATACCACTGTAACTTATCATCACTGATGGTCCGCCTCTCATGGTCGAGTGGTTACGGTCGCTGACTTTTATACCACTGTAACCTATTATCACTGATGGTCACGGGTTCGAGCCCCGCTCAGGCCGTGTCTCATTTATATGAAAAAGTTGGCAGTTTCTTACGGAGGTTGGTGCACCCAAGTACTGGTTAACCGCTGGAGCCTGCCCAGGAAAGGTGTTGTTAAGTAAACTGCCCGCCCAAAATGGTGTTGATGCAGGCATAAAACCCGAAATATAACATAACATATACGTGTCATGTTTATTATACGTGTCTTGTTTATTATATGTGTCTTGTTTATTATATGTGTCATGTTTATTATATGTGTCATGTTTATTATATGTGTCATGTTTATTATACGTGTCATGTTTATTATATGTGTCATGTTTATTATATGTGTCTTGTTTATTATATGTGTCATGTTTATTATATGTGTCTTGTTTATTATATGTGTCTTGTTTATTATATGTGTCATGTTTATTATATGTGTCTTGTTTATTATATGTGTCTTGTTTATTATATGTGTCTTGTTTATTATATGTGTCATGTTTATTATATGTGTCATGTTTATTATATGTGTCTTGTTTATTATATGTGTCATGTTTATTATACGTGTCTTGTTTGTTATGTGTCTTGTTTGTTATGTGGTTAGATGTATGTGGTGTCTATCTCTTATATAATGTATGTTGTTTATCTCTTATATAATTTATGCTGTTTATTTCGTATATAATTTATGTTGTTTATTTCGTATATAATTTATGTTGTTTATTTCGTATATAATTTATGTTGTTTATTTCGTATATAATTTATGTTGTTTATTTCGTATATAATTTGTGTTGTTTATTTTGTATATAAATGCATGCCTCGTGTGTTGTTTATTTTGTATATAAATGCATGCCTCGTGTGTTGTTTATTTTGTATATAAATGCATGCCTCGTGTGTTGTTTATTTTGTATATAAATGCATGCCTCGTGTGTTGTTTATTTTGTATATAAATGCATGCCTCGTGTGTTGTTTATTTTGTATATAAATGCATGCCTCGTGTGTTGTTTATTTTGTATATAAATGCATGCCTCGTGTGTTGTTTATTTTGTATATAAATGCATGCCTCGTGTGTTGTTTATTTTGTATATAAATGCATGCCTCGTGTTTTGTAATATAACAATAAGATGTGGGATCAACTAGATAAATTGTCTGACAATAAAACTTGCAAAAAGATTATCGAGTTTTATTTTATTTGGAGAAACATTGAATTGTATACAAATATGTCAAATGTCCAGAAAGTGAGACATAACTAACTAACTAACACACTAACTAACACACTCACTCACTCACTCACTCACTCACACACACACTTCTTTCAGGCACCAACCAGACAATATGAATACATGATAACACTGCACTTTCTACATGTAAACTGTCAGTTTGAGTATCACAGAAAACAAAGAATTAAGCTGTCTAGTTTTGCACACTACACCATGTTTTCGCCTTGTTGAGGTGCTGTGGATGCTTGTTCATCAACGGATATATTGTTGTCTCCGGATGCTGCTGATATATCATCATCTTCTTCCAGCAATGGCCAGCTTGCAGACGGCTCAGTTGATTTACTCAGCCGCTCGTTTAAAGCTTTTAATGCCAAATTTCTGGAATATAATATGTGCGATAACAAAATACTGCATGACTCTCAATTGATATGAAATGTATTGTTACTATATACCAGTATCTGGACAGGACAAGAAATCTATTGTTACTATATACCGGTATCAGGACGCGACAAGAAATCTATTGTTACTATATACCGGTATCAGGGTGTGACAAGAAATCTATTGTTACTATATACCGGTATCATGGCGTGACAAGAAATCTATTGTTACTATATACCGGTATCAGGACGTGACAAGAAATCTATTGTTACTATATACCGGTATCATGGCGTGACAAGAAATCTATTGTTACTATATACCGGTATCAGGACGTGACAAGAAATCTATTGTTACTATATACCGGTATCAGGACGTGACAAGAAATCTATTGTTACTGTATACCGGTATCAGGACGTGACAAGAAATCTATTGTTACTATATACCGGTATCAGGACGTGACAAGAAATCTATTGTTACTATATACCGGTATCAGGGTGTGACAAGAAATCTATTGTTACTATATACCGGTATCAGGGCGTGACAAGAAATCTATTGTTACTATATACCGGTATCAGGGCATGACAAGAAATGTATTGTTACTATATACCGGTATCAGGACGTGACAAGAAATCTATTGTTATTATATACCGGTATCAGGACGTGACAAGAAATCTATTGTTACTATATACCGGTATCAGGACGCGACAAGAAATATATTGTTACTATATACCGGTATCAGGACGTGACAAGAAATCTGTTGTTACTATATACCGGTATCAGGGCGCGACAAATCCAATTTCCCTGACGCTCAGGGCCAGTCTAAACCATGTAGTGGCTGTCAACCAGAATTTAGTCCCGGACAAATCAAATTTCCACAGGTGTGATAATTAGTCAAGTGTCCAAAAACAGATCAATTAAATTGATCATAAACACCACCCTCTACATATTAATAATGACAGGCATCGCAAGAAACGATTGTGAATCAAAGCTCTCGTTACGCTTCATTTGTTTCATTTCCACTAAACAAATCAGTGCCGGATAGAGTTATCGTTATTGGAGAACTGACGTCGTAATGTGTCTGTACATACAAGGTACTTACTTTCTCCTGTGGATCAGTGCCGGGTAGAGTTATTGTAGTTGGAGAACTGACGTCGTAATGTGTCTGTACATACAAGGTACTTACTTTCTCCTGTGGATCAGTGCCGGGTAGAGTTATCGTTATTGTAGTTGGAGAACTGACGTCGTAATGTCTCTGTACATACAAGGTACTTACTTTCTCCTGTGGATCAGTGCCGGGTAGAGTTATCGTTATTGTAGTTGGAGAACTGACGTCGTAATGTCTCTGCGGTTTCTTGCAGACCTTCAACGTTACAAACACAGAGAACACAGAGTTGGAGAGTATACCAACAACCGGCTGCGTCTGACTTGGGAAGAAACTGTCAAAATAATCAGGAAAATGATATACATTTATATGTGAACGATTCACGTACAATGTACAAGTACAACTCAAACACTATCAGGAATCATTCTAGAGGGCGATGTGGGCGAAATTGTCGCCCTAGGGACCCTGACTTCACCCTCTGGGGGCCCCACTTCTCCCTAAACAAAAAAATGTTGTCTAGTAAGATACGCTGGCCCATTAATAAGCACTCCTACACAAATGTTGTATTTAATGGTTGTACTGTGCATTTTAACCCTATTTTGCAGAAGTATATTAAAGAACACCATTTAAGGAAGCGATCACGTGCTTTCCCACTTCTCCCAAAAATTCTGACCTAGAATGAACCCTGCACTATGAAACAGTAATTAAAGTCCTCGGACCGGGAAGCATGTGAGATGGTACGGTGGTCGCCAGATCGGACAGGTGGGTTTTCGCCAGGTACTCCGGTTTCCTCCCACACAAATGGCCACATATACGCTATCATCCGCGAAAACGAGAGTGATTAATATAAGTTGTTAGAACTTGCTTCGCAATCGTTGTAAAATAAATAAAGTTCAAACAATAATTGAAGTACAGTAACATTATAATTACCAGCATATGGAAAGGCAAGAATTTATTGCAACTACAGTAGAGCAAAACCTGTCCTTTTAGTGCCACATCTACCATACTTACTCGCCTATAAGACAGGATTTTTATCACCAGATTACTGTCTCAAATTTACTTCCCGTCTTTAAGAGTGACAAAAATATATAAAAAAATGGTTCAAATCGGTTTGATCCAACTCAATAATTCTTATTGAATACCTTTGAAATAACTGAAAGGGTGTAACAAAAGCATAGACTTTCACGGCTCTGTCTGTAAACTGAACTTGTCAATAGCATTTTAGCAAATCAAATTTATTGTTGCAAATTACCCTTGATTTTTAAGACTAAATTAGGGGGTAATCTTACAGTCAAGATTGGTTACTGTATCGAGACTGATGTATCAAATAGGAAGGAAAACTCCTGCTTTATGGCATATTAATATTATTCTTAATTACTAACTGAAATGTTTAAAATGTACATGCATGTGTGTGTACATATTTTTCACATAACTTTGTTTGTATTCAGTGTACATGTAATACAGTCATCTCATAATTTCTTATATGTACACACGTGTAATAACACCTGGATGGATTCCTTTTTATCACATTACCATATTGGATTTAAACGTTTAATAATATATTTGCACAAAATAACGCTGCTACATTCATTTTGGCGCCAAGTGTCATGACGGCACTATGTAAAGCAGCGTTATATTTATGTTTCAAACGCTATAATTGTGTCAAGACTTCTTTAAAATAATAGTTTGTCTTACCATTAACGTTATGTACCATTCAAATATGCATACCTTAAAAGTTTAATTTACAAATTATAAAGATTATTCTCTCAAACAATCATTTCCTTCCTTGTGTTACACGTGTGTACATATAAGAAATTATAATATGAATGTATTACACTGGATGTAAGCAAAGTTATGCGATAAATATGTGTATGTACATATGTATAATCAGGGTTCCCTCTGTCTGAATGTTTGTCTGCACCACTTCTGTCGCCAATTGAAAAACACTGTCCAGAGCCAACTAAGAGCCATATAGTTCACAAATAAATATTTGAAGCCATGTATTCGACAAAACATGTGCAAAAAAAAATTAAACAAAGAAAAGTTGCGCCAAATATTTTCGCCAATTCACAAAATTTAGCGGCAATATTTGTTTTTTGTCGCAATTGGCGATCGACAGCGGGAACCCTGTATAATATGTAATAAATTTGCTATTGTAATGACATGGAAAAGTACCTTGCAAAGCTAAAATTCTCAGCCATATCTCCCCTGTTTCCATTGGTATGCTTCTGGTAAAATGGCAGATACACCCAGCTGATGATGACACCCCATGTGAACATAATCGGATACGGCCCATCCAGTGCACCCATAAGTCTCAGAGTGACCACAAATGTCACTAAAATCAATGGAATGTGTGTGTTACGCAGTTTCCCAAATGGCGATGTAATCAAAACATGATCCGGCATAACTTGCTTAACTGCTACAGAAAATCCTGCAATGTATCCAGCAAGACCATGTATATATGTATCAAACAGATAATCTTCATTCTTAGTAGCTAAATAAATCACTAAATATGTGAACGACGTCCCTATAGCAACACATACATTTGTGATGAGGAAAAATAGTAACATATCCATTGCTCCCCAAAGCGGTTCTAGAAGTTTACCACACAAAATCACCACCAATATATCTGCCAACACATCCCCGAAATGGAACTCAATAAAGCTGTGGGTGAGAAAAGTCCAAACCCAGAAGTTTGGGGGCAAAACGTAACCCGGTGTCACCGTGATATAGCGCGTTCCATTAGGAATGAAGGATACAAAGTAACCGAAAAAAACAATCACGGCAATAGTCTTAACAACCAGACTGCTGTTTTCAAAGGCAGCGGATACAGTTTGTTTAAAAACAGGAATATTTCTCTGAAACATGGAGGCTGCGTTGAGTCTGTATAGCCGGATGAGAGTGCTATTACGTTGAGTCCGTATAGCCGGGTGAGAGTGCTATGATGTTGAGTCCGTATAGCCGGATGAGTGTACTATGACATTGAGTCCATATAGCCGGGTGAGTGTGCTATGACGTTGAGTCCGTATAGCCGGGTGAGAGTGCTATGACGTTGAGTCCGTATAGCCGGATGATAGTGCTGTGACGTTGAGTCCGTATAGCTGGGTGAGTGTGCTATGACGTTGAATCCGTATAGCCGGATGAGAGTGCTATTACGTTGAGTCCGTATAGCCGGGTGAGTGTGCTATGACGTTGAGTCCGTATAGCCGGATGAGAGTGCTATTACGTTGAGTCCGTATAGCCGGATGATAGTGCTATGACATTGAGTCCATATAGCCGGATGAGAGTGCTATGACGTTGAGTCCGTATAGCCAGATGAGAGTGCAATGACGTTGAGTTCGTATAGCCGGGTGAGAGTGCTATGACGTTGAGTCCGTATAGCCGGATGAGAGTGCTATTACGTTGAGTCCGTATAGCCAGGTGAGAGTTTTGACGTTGAGAATAGAAGGACGTTACCATATGAGGGATAGAAGGAGGAGAATAGAAGGACGTTACAATATGAGAGATAGAAGGGGGAGAATAATAGGACAGTACGATATGAGAGATAGAAGGGGGAGAATAGAAGGACAGTACAATATGAGAGATAGAAGGGGGAGAATAGAAGGACAGTACAATATGAGAGATAGAAGGGGGAGAATAGAAGGACAGTACAATATGAGAGATAGAAGGGGGAGAATAGAAGGACAGTACAATATGAGAGATAGAAGGGGGAGAATAGAAGGACAGTACAATATGAGAGATAGAAGGGGGAGAATAGAAGGACAGTACAATATGAGAGATAGAAGGGGGAGAATAGAAGGACAGTACAATATGAGAGATAGAAGGGGGAGAATAGAAGGACAGTACAATATGAGAGATAGAAGGGGGAGAATAGAAGGACAGTACAATATGAGAGATAGAAGGGGGGAATAGAAGGACAGTACAATATGAGAGATAGAAGGGGGAGAATAGAAGGACAGTACATTTATTTTTGTATTCAGGTATAAGAATATACATTGTCACTTTGGATTTGATGCCATTTTGCTAAGAAATGAGTGTACCATTTAAGCAAATTTACCGATTATAATTGTCAAATTTAAAGCGACACTACATCAGTTAAAACACAAACTTCTACAGAATGTATTTTCCTATTATATTTTATAATATTTTTCCAAATATTTGCCTCAAATACTGAGTATTTCAACTAATAAACAAACGTCGTATACGCGGTTTGTTGACATAATGTTGACAAACTAATGTAAACATCCATGCGTAATACAACTAGTGCATCCTGAATAACACGATTTATGGTAGATATTTACCGTATATCTCATATTTGTGCCTATATATTTGTAGACTATTCTTAATGTATCTATCTCTAAACGACACTATCTCGCGCTTAGCATTGACTCCGATGACAAAACAAACGTCAAGTCAGGAGAATGGATGACCGTTATATGAAATCATACTTTCAATCCACAAAAACACTGTTTATTGATTCAATGTTAGTGTTCGAATGTATTCGGAAGAATTTGTAGTAACAATGCATTTATGTGTGAAAAACTGCATTTTATTTGCTTTTTGCGATGTAGTGTCGCTTTAATGTGTGTGGAGTCTTAAACACACTACTTTAAACAGAACAAATGTATTGTATGCCACAATAAACGAAACACCGGTTAATTGCATTCCTTATATTTACATTGTATTTGTATGAACGTTTCAAGATTATGGGGCGCCCTTTTGCTGTTTATTCAGTATGTTTGGATATCCATGATTTATTAGTTTTACTCAGCATTTATGGATATCCATGATTCCAGGCGCACCGTTTTGTTATTTACTCAGCATTTATGGATATCCATGATTCCAGGCGCACCGTTTTGTTATTTACTCAGCATTTATGGATATCCAAAACTCGAATTATGTATACACAATGATCAACAAAAATCGAATCATGAATATCCAATAATCGAGTTATGGTATGGACAGCTGTGGTACACTGTGCATATGTATGGTTCCATACGCTTCTCCTGTATCATATCACCACAGGCACAAGTACACAAACAATTCTTTATTTGCCCTATGGTCATAATTAGTAAGCAATGTTTACAGTAAATAAAAAAGAGGGCAAACAAATGTTTGTGCCTGTGCATACGTTTATGATTGTCCCATTCTGTAAAATATTAGTTTAATTGATATCGCTGCCTCATCCCCTTAATGGAACACATTGTCACGAGGAAGAGGCAGTGTTGATTTAAACGGCTTCACTACATACATCATCACTATGGTTCTGGAGGGCGCAAACTCACACCATTATGGTATATTATTAAAACCTTTCAAATTAAAGGTTATTGCATACATGTGGGTATGCAAACTCACAAAATGAAATGGGTGTTAATTAGATTCCTGGCAAAAAGAACAACAAATGCCTAGCAGACCATCTGTTAACCCTTTCCTTTATAGAGATTTAGGTTAATATACTATTATATCTCCATACAAACGACAGCCATTTAGCTATCATGCAGTGGATAAGAAGCCGCCATATATATCCCACCTCCATAGATATTACTGGGAATCGTTATCTCCCTTTTCCTAGAGACACCATCTGCACACATGTAATTATATTTTATTTCTGATAATATGTTATTGTTGTATGTACAGTATATATTTGCAAACACTTAGACCTCCAGCTTTCATAACTATTTCGACGGAAACTGTCGATATACTGTGACATATTCTTATAAATAAATGGATATGGCGAACTATTTCCTGAAACAAACTAACTAAAACCAGATAATGGTAATTGTTATAATGGATCTCATATGTTGACTCGGAACACCTTGATTTTGACAGTTATACCTGGTGAAGGACTGAGTATGCAAGTGAGTAATTTTATCTATTTATACAAAATAGATAAAAACAATTATTACCTTCCTGTCTTCTATATAATATCCGTCTTATAAAATCCTATTTATAATCCATTTTAACACAACAAAGGCATAACACAAATTTTCAATTGATGAACTATTATTTACTATTAAATTCGTAACCATTTATACCGTTGGTTTTCGCGTGCTTGTCGATTGATTCTTTCTTAATAATACTGCATCCACGTGTGAACGTGTTGCTGAACTGACACTTTATACAGACTTTACATTAACTGTCCATCAGAACTCAAAAATGGAATATTTGTCAGCCAGGAATCTTGAATGTTTCTAATCACAGATAATTATTGTTTTAGTTCTAGCAATTTTAGAAGTCGGTGTTCCTATGGAACCATCAGGTTTACGTTTTAGAGATTTACTTGGTGTCGTCATTTTGTGACAATTTGTGTTTTGCATTTATTTGTCGTCGCTACCAGTTGCCCATAT
The DNA here is from genome assembly GCA_014843695.1 of Archivesica marissinica. Taxonomy (NCBI): domain Eukaryota; kingdom Metazoa; phylum Mollusca; class Bivalvia; order Venerida; family Vesicomyidae; genus Archivesica; species Archivesica marissinica. The sequence continues at coordinate 23,573,649 of CM026392.1, read as the reverse complement.
GAGCGACGCCTCCTGAAGAGATTAGTCATTTTAGATTTTTGGAGGATAGTGAAATGATGCAGACAGAGACCCATTCCAGAGTGTCCTCTGGTGTTTTCTATGCGAAAATGTGTGTGTTTTACGTTTATTTATCGTCGCTACCTATTGCCCATATGAGTGACGCCTCCTGTAGAGATTAGTCTTTTTAGATTTTTGGAGGATAGTGCAATGATACAGACAGAGATCCATTACAGACTCTCATCTGGTTCTTTTACTTGTACTGTGCACAACACCGACACGTGACCTCGGTTTAATGTCCCATCAGAAAGACTGTTAAATTTATTAGGGTCATACGGTTTGTCGAACCTGCGATCACTGGATTACCAGTCCAGCGTGTTACCACTGGACTACAGATACGTCTGTGTCATGGGACAATTTTGTTTACGTTTATTTATCGTCGCTGCCGGTTGTCCATATGAGCGACGACTCCAGAAGAGAATAGTCATTTTAGATTTTTGGAGGATAGTGCAATGATACAGACAGTGTTCCATTCCAGAGTCTCCTCTGGTTCTTTCACGTGTACCGGTGTACAGCACCGACACGAGATCTCGGTTTAATGTCTCATCTAAAAGAATGTTAATTTTATTAGGGCCAGACGGGGGATCGAACGTGCGATCCCTGGATTACTAGTCCAGCGTGTTACCACTGGACTACAGATCCGTCTTTTCATGGGACAATAGTAAAATTTGTTTCTTATATAGTAGAGACGAAGCATGATAATTAAACTATTTCAACTAATTATCGATATTTCAATTACCATATCAATTGATGTGCTTTTATTTAGATCAAACAAACACTTACCTTCCTTTAATTGTTCGTACATTGTATACGACGCCTGTAATATAATAAGCGGCCATTCTTTTCATAATATGTTGTAAATATTGTGTCAGCACCGCCTCCGTGGCCTAGTGGTTACGGTCGCTGACTTGTATACCACTGTAAGCTATCATCTCTGATGGTCACGGGTTCGAGCCCCGCTCAGACCGTGACTCATTTATATGAACAAGTTGGCAGTTTCTTACGGAGGTTGGTGCACCAAGTACTGGTTAACCGCTCGTGCCTGCCCAGGAAAGGTGCTGTTAGGTAAACTGCCCGTCGCTCAAATGGGAACCCGGTAGCGACGTTAAATAAACTTAAATTAAAAACAATTGTGTCAGCGAACACAAGCACACTTAAGATTAAAGACCGTCATTTAATCCAATTATCCGTAATTAAAATGTCACCAACTTTTCAACACCCCATGCAATCACGTGCCACCCCATGCAACAGCTGATCTCCAATAAACAAACACTTGTCATCATCGTACGCGTGACCGCGCGCGCGAACTTTACTTTCATCTATTTTCGACCGCTTATGTTGCTTGAACAATGTTATTTTGCCGATATGTATGGCATGCGGCAAGGATTGTCGCCAAATGAAGATCTTTGGTAGCAGATTTAATTTGTATGCGCATATGGTGACACATACGACCGATACGTCTCGTATTGTTGTATATGTATACAGTGCAAGAGAATATTATTAAACTATCCTCATGAGTTTAAAGACGGATCTGTAGTCAAGTGGTGGCGGCGGCGATGGGGGCGGTGGTGTCTTGATGATGACGATAATATCTTCCTGACAATGACTTATTATAAAGAGCTTTCAGAATGGCTAATAATTGTTGAGACATGTATTTGTGATTAATGAATAGTTAATAAAATTATGTTGTTTACTTACAGGAGATGAAACCGGATGTGTACACGTACAGATCTACATGAGGAATTTGTTTAATTATTTGTACCTTGAATATATTCGTGTTATTTCCCTACGGATCATCAATTTAACATCCACTAGAAAAATATTAGAGGAAATATCATGTTCCGATTCTCTTGTTCAGTTAATAATGTCCACTTGTATGTTCTATTCAAATTGTGAACTGGATATTAGAAATAAATATTGTGCAAGAAATAGGTCTATTTTCAACTCATAGTGCAGATAATTCATATAACACAATAATTATATAATTACGGATTGTCCGAATGTCTAGGAATATAAAGCAGGATACGCCCAGTAATTCCGGACAACGACCACATGTGTGTGGACTATGTAATAAGGCGTTTAATCAGTCTGGCAATTTAAAGCGGCACAAGCTGAAGCATTCTGGAGAACGGCCACATGATTGTGAAATATGTAACAAGGCGTTTTGTCGGTCTTGCTCTTTAAAGCAGCATATACTCATACATACTGGAGAACGGCCACACGTGTGTGAACTATGTAATAAGAAGTTTAATCGGTCTAGCAGTTTAAAGCTACACATGCTGAAGCATTCTGGAGAACGGCCACATGATTGTGAAATATGTAACAAGGCGTTTTGTCGGTCTTGCTCTTTAAAGCAGCATATACTCATACATACTGGAGAACGGCCACATGATTGTGAAATATGTAACAAGGCGTTTTGTCGGTCTTGCTCTTTAAAGCAGCATATGCTCATACATACTGGAGAACGGCCACACGTGTGTGAACTATGTAATAAGGAGTTTAATCGGTCTAGCAGTTTAAAGCTACACATGCTGAAGCATTCTGGAGAACGGCCACATGATTGGTCGAAAAATTGTCACAAAAGGCTTTTTTGGGTCCCCCCGGTTCCCCCCCCCCCCCCCCCCCCCCCCCCCCCCCCCCACCCCCCCCCCCCCCCCCTTGCTCTTTAAAGCAGCATATACTCATACATACATATATACGGCCGCATGAATGTGAAATATGTAACAAGGCGTTTTGTCGGTCTTGCTCTTTAAAGCAGCATATACTCATACATACATATATACGGCCGCATGAATGTGAAGTATGTAATAAGGCTTTTAGTCACTCTGGCAATTTAAAGAAACATATGCTGAAGCATTCTGGAATGCACGTGTGTGAAAAATGTAATAAGGCCTTTGGTCAGTATGTCACTTTAAAGCAGCATATGCTCATACACACAATAGAACGGCCACATGAACGGCCGTATGGGTGTGGTATATGTAATAAGGGTTTTACTCAGTCATGCAATTTAAAACGGCATATGCTCATACATACTGGAGAACGTCCATATCAATGTGAAATATGTAATAAGGCTTTTAGTCAGTCTGGCAATTATAAGCAGCATATGCTCATGCATACTGGAGAACGGTCACAGGCATGTGAAATATGTAATAAAACGTTTGCCCAATCTGCCTATTTGAAGCAACACATGCGCATACACACCGTAAAACGGCCACATGAGTCTGAAGTATGTACTAAGGCTTTCAGCCAATCTCTTCATTTATAGCGAAATATCAGCATACATACTTGAGAAGGAGTGTGAACTATGTAATAAAACGTTTGCCAAATCTGACAAATTGAAGCAGCACACATACGCGGAGAACGGCCACATGAGTGTGAAATATGTAATAAAGCGTGTTTTTTTAACGTTTATTTATCGTCGCTACCGGTTCCTATATGAGCGACGCCTCCTGACGAGATTATGCATTTTAGATTTTGGAAGATAGTGCATGATACAGACAGAGACCCATTCCAGCGTCTCCTCTGATTCTGTTAGGTGCACGATGTAAAGCACCGACACGAGACCTCGGTTTAACGTCCCATCTGAAAGACTGTTAATTTTATTAGGGTCAGGCGGGGATCGAACCTGCGATCCATGGATTACCAGTACAGCGTATTACCACAGGACTACAAATCCGTCTGTGTAATAAAGCGTTCAATCTGTCTAGCCATTTATAGCAACATAATTATACGCATACATACCCGAGACTGACCACATGAGTGACAACTGTGTAATAAAACGTGCGCCATTCTGGTAGTTTCAAGCTGCACATATACAAGCATATATACCGGAGAATGACCTCATGAATGTTGGATTTGTGTGAAGACTTTGTCAGCCTGGCAATTTAAAGGGAACATGATCAAACAATTAGTTGAATGACCACATGAAAGTGAAATGTGTAAAATGGCGTTCAGCCAACTTAGCACTTTCATGTACAAGATCGTCATAAACATGCATATACCGGAGAACAATCCTATGTATGTGACATATGTAATGAAGCTTTTTGCTGGTCTGTCATAATGAAGATACACATGCACAAACATTCAGGAGATGGACCACATGACTGTTGAATATGTATCTATTAATAATGTCCGCCATCCTAGCGATTTAAACAAGCACATGCTGATACATTCCGGAGATGGACCACGTGACTGATACATTCCGGAGATGGACCACGTGACTGATATATTCCGGAGATGGACCACGTGACTGATACATTCCGGAGATGGACCACGTGACTGATACATTCCGGAGATCATCTGCAGAATTTAAGGAAATGCAATAGCTAATGTAAACACAGACTACATCCGATATGTCGAAATCGGTTATGTCGAACTATCCGGTTACACTATCATTGTACATATAACTGGTCCCGTTTATATCGGATTTCGTTAAGTCAAACTTCGGTTATGTCGAATTATTGTGTTCAGTCCTGTGGAATTCGACATAAAGGATATTTGATGAAAGATTGTATAACAGAGCTATGGAGAAGACATAACAACAGCATACAAGTCAAAATAAGATTATTGTATAATACGTTTTTTCAAGAATAAATATTGAAAGTATTTTGTTGGATTTTTAAAAAAATAAACACTTGTGTAATACTGGTTTTGTACATGTGTGTTTTACGTGTATTTATTGTCGCTACCGGTTGTCCGTATGAGCGTCGTCTCCTGAAGAGTTAGTCATTTTAGAGTCTACTCTGGTTCTTTTACGTACACGGTGTACAGCACCGATACGAGACCATCTGAATGACTGTTAATTTTATTATGGTCAGTCGGGGATCGAACCTGCGATCCTTGGATTACCAGTCCAGCGTGTTACCACTGGACTACATGTATATCTGTAGCAAGTAAATTTGCATAACATCCTCTATAGAAATTGCGACATTAATTTTGAACAGTTTGTTTGTTTGTCGTGGTTTAAAGTCGCACCAACAGTTTAGGTCAGATTAGGTCATATGGCGACTCTTCAGCTACTATTGATGGAGGAAGACAATGGGTGCCCATTCGAACAGTACATCAGACACGGACGGACACTCGGATTGAACCACTGACAGCCAGCTGGATTGCTTCCTCACATGAATGAATTCGATATACCAATTGGGATTCGAACCTACAGCGTTGCTTGGAAAGTGTTATGAAGTCAACGACTTTAACCACTCGGCTATGGAGACTCACTCCCCTCTCATTTTGAACAGGTATATAATGACTTGCAAGTGTTTGTACTTTGAAGCACATAGCAATGAGTTGTTGCTACAGTCTAAATACACCAGGCAGTGTTTAGTTTAGTACAATTTAATATTCGATTAATCACCATGTGGATAGGTCTTCCACGCATACACGTATAAATGGAGACGTGTCCTGTAATGGCAATACACGTGTACTAATTGAGTAACCGTGCACACTTAATTGATGACGTCATATAATGAAACTTAGTGACGTAATAAAATCATATTTCTTAATTGATGACGTCATATAATGAAGCTTAGTGACGTAATAAAATCATATTTCTTAATTGATGACGTCATATAATGAAGCTTAGTGACTTAATAAAATCATAGCAGCAATCTTTTCACTGAATCACGTGATTCCTAGTACATGTAAATTCAATTTATTTATTGCATTAAATAAGATAACATAACATATTTATAGCAAACAATGCATAAACAAAGTACAATGGAAAAGCATGGGTACATTTTCAGAAGAGCATAGCTGGTTGTGGTGTCTAAAATTGTTAATTACTTGTTAAATTTGCGTAATATATCAATTTGGATAAGGATCGCTTACATGTTTACAAACATCTGCACACGTTGTGTGTGTTTTACGTTTATTTATCGTCGCTACCGGTTGCCCATATGAGCGACGCCTCCTGAAGAGATTAGTAATTTTAGATGTTGGAGGATAGTGCAATGATACAGACAGAGACCCATTCCAGAGTCTCCTCTGGTTCTTTTACGTGCTCGGTGTAAAGCACCGACCCGAGACCTCGGTTTAACGTCCCATCTGAAAGACTGTTAATTTTATTAGGGTCAGACGGGGGATCGTTGCAGCCGTACATGTGGACTACATCACCATGACGGTGGGGGACATGTGGACTACATCGCCCTAACGGTGGCGGAAAATGAGGACTACATCGCCATGGCGGTGGGGGGAAATGTGGACTATATCGCCCTGGCGGTGGGGGAAAATGTGGACTATATCGCCATGGCGGTGGGGGAAATGTGGACTACATCGCCATGACGGTGGGGGAAATGTGGACTACATCACCATGACGGTGGGGGAAAATGTGGACTACATCGCCATGGCGGTGGGGGGAAATGTGGACTACATCGCCATGACGGTGGGGGGAAATGTGGACTATATCGCCATGGCGGTGGGGGAAAATGTGGACTATATCGCCCTGACGGTGGGGGGGAATGTGGACTACATCGCCATGACTGTGGGGGGAAATGTGGACTACATCGTCATGGCGGTGGGGGGAAATGCAATGTGCATTTAAGTGTCATACCTAAATACACCACCGCCTACTTTCGTGTGGTGCTCGAACCAATCGAGCTAAAATAACATTTGCATAAACTAAGAATAACCCTTCCTGTTGAAATTTAGCATATATCTAAATATAGAATTTGGATGTAAGAATAACACCTTACGTCATCACCATGACGTGGCATTCGTGCTAGACAACTCTGATTGATGTTATTTCTACACATTAGACCTCATGGGTAGTATCTCTTGGTGACAATTTCAGTAATTTAAAGACAAGCTTGAAATAAATAGACTAATTGATTCCCGTGCATACAGTCAAACGTGTGCTAGTTGTCACCTGTACTAAGAAGGCAATCTCAGACAGTGGCTGTTTAGCACAGGTGGCTGCTTAATAGAGGTCAACTGTATAATAAAACAGCATATTGGGAATCTTGAAACTGGCTGCTTAATACAGGGTGGCTGCTTAATAGAGGTGACCACTAACACAGGTTTGACTGTATATTGTGTTATTATACGTGTTACGTCTATTAAGCATATACCAGTACTAAGCAGTCACGTTCTCTTATTTCCATGCCAGGCTGCTTAACCCATTCAACACCAAGTAACTGACATGGACTGTTCCTTGATAGTATTAGACCAATAAATTAATAAGAAAATTACATTTGGACCAGTTCATTTATCAATATGGGTAATTTTGTCTAAAAATAGTAATATTACTGGAAAAGAGTGTAGATCCTGATGAGATGGCTCGTTACGAGCCGGCTCATCTGGATCTACACTTTTTGTAAGCCTATTTAGAGGTCTGCGGTGTTGAAAGGGTTAAGACTGGTTTGACTTGGTGTATACACATTTATTTTAGCTCGATTGCGCAGCAAGTTTTTATAACCTATATTTCACTCTCGAGACCTCATTCCTGATGTAATCCATCGCCACGAGAGTGAAAGAGAGAGAGAGAGAGAGAGGAGAAGAGAGAGAGAGAGAGAGAGAGAGAGAAGAGAGAGAGAGAGAGAGAGAAAGAGGCATGTGGAATTTAAAGGAAAATGGTTGTCTAAAAGGACACAATAGAGCGCGGCTCGAACTCCGGACCTTTCGCTGAGCTATCACGGCTTCCACGACTTGTTTGACTGTATGTATTGTTCCCTTACATCTACGAGAGTTCAGTATTATATACATGTGCTAGCATTGATCAATCTTCAAAACAACGATCGTCACGGAATATGATAATTAACTATACTTAATCATAACACGTACAATACAATCAGCTTCGCAATATAATATACATGATAACATTCAACTAATAGAGCATTGTATAGACAGGGAGGGCATTACAAGTGAAATACGGAATACATAATATATAAGTATATATTATACATATATACAGGATCTTACACAAGTTGTGATTTCATACCATATTTTATGAAACGAGTTTTGGAAGTTTTGCTATTAAGCGAGCCATGTTAAATACTTATCCTCTAGTAACAACATCACATGCATAGCAGTGATACAACCTCTCTCTATAACTTCT
>CM026392.1:23558039-23560539 GCA_014843695.1 Archivesica marissinica | reverse complement strand
CGATTCTTATGTTTTGCAGGTGACCTCGTTCCTCATAATATGTATGGTAGTTCTGCAGCTTATATTCCAAGAACATGACGGCTACGCGTGCAGTTCCGGCGCAGCAATACCTACCGCGTCGTATACGGCAACTGGTCTAACATTCCTTACATTTGTAAGTAATGGTTCGGTCTTCTTTCCTTCCTTACAACTTGAGTTGCAACCCTGACATTTACAACTCACCGGCATTCGTCGGCATTCCCTAGCCAAACATGTAATCGTTTATCTTGATACATACTAACTAACACAACCAACACCAACAGGAAATAGACTCGGAAAAGTCTGTGTATGTTTTACGTTTATTTATCGTCGCTACGGGTTGCCCATATGAGCGACGACTCCTGAAGAGATTAGTAATTTTAGATGTTGGAGGATAGTGCAATGATACAGACAGAGACTCATTCCAGAGTCTCCTCTGGTTCTTTTACTTGCACGGTGTACAACACCGACACGATACCTCGGTTTAACGTCCCACCTGAAAGACTGTTAATTTTATTAGGGTCAGACGGGGGATCGAACCTGCGATCCGTGGATTACCACACACACACACACACACACACCAATAACCGACGCACAGTTTACTCATCTAGTTCTGAAATAGTCTCGAGGGAACTCCATATAGATAACGTTACCATATACTCCACAATGCTTCCTTGCCCGCTTCCATGGTCGAATGTTTAAGGTCGCTGACCATTGTATACCACTGTAACATATCATCATTGATGGTCACTTATTACGTGCCCCGCTCACATACCGTGTCTCTATATGAAAAGGATGGCAGTGTCCTACGGAGGTTTGTGCAACAAGTACTGTTTAGCAGCTGGAGCCTGCTCAAAATGGTGCTGATGAAGGCGTACAACCAGAACAAACAACAAATGTCAACAGATGAACGGAGCTAGGTAGAGAGAGAGAGAGAGAGAGATAGAGAGAGTGAGAGAGAGTGAGGAGAAATAGAGAGAGAGAAGAGAGACGAGAGAAGAGTGAGAAGAGAGAAGAGAGCGGGTGAGGAGAAATAGAGAGAGTGAGGAGAGGCTGAGGAGAGACGAAAGAGAGAAGAGAGAGGACAGAATATAGAGGAGAGAGAAGAGTGAGGAAGAAACGAAGAGAGTGAGGAGAGAGAGGAGAGAAGAAGAGAGGAGAGAGAGGAAGAGCAGAAGAGAGGGGAGAGAGAGAAAGAGAGAGAGAGAAGAAGAAGAAGGAGAGGAAGACGGAGATAGAGAGAGGGAGAGGAAGAGAGCCGAACGTCTATCATATTAGTCGAAATAAAATTATACACACTCGAGTAGATTAGAACTTTTCTTTTCATTACTTAAAGACAGGATAGCAACGATTTTGAAAGAGAGAGAAGAAGATAGAGAGAGAGAGGAAGAGAAGAAGAGAGAAAGAGGGTGAGAGAGGGAGAGACCGAGGGAGAGAGGGAGAGAGAGCCAAACGACTATTATAGTAGTCGAAATAAGATTATATACACTCGAGTACATTGGAACTTTTCTTTTTATTACTTAAAGACAGGATAGCAACGATTTAGAAATAGTGACAGTCATTTTGAACAGTAGCATAACTTTAATAACAGAACAGAATTAAGCATTACATAGCTCCTCATCATAATAATACACTTTCAAATAAATGTTCATACATATATGAAGAGTGTTAGACTGATGGTAGATATACAAGTCATACATATATGAAGAGTGTTAGACTGATGGTAGATATACAAGTCATACATATATGAAGAGTGTTAGACTGATGGTAGATATACATGTGATTACAATGTTTCCAATGTTACAGTGTTGTAATATATCCATGCGTGGGTAGAATATCGGCCCGACTAGCTCAGTTGATAGCGCTGTGCGACTAGTGTTCGGGAGGTCGTGGGTTCGAGTCACACGTCGGGATATATGGCAAAGGAGTAGGGGTGCGGCTCCAGGGATCGGAGTGCGGCTCCTAAAGAATAAAATGGGGAATATTGTAGTGTATTTCGGCGTGGGTAGAACATCGGCAAGGCTAGCTCAGTTGGTAGAGCTGTCCGACCAGTGTCCGGCCAGTGTTCGGGGTGTCGTGGGGTCGAGTTCCACGTCGGGTCTCTATCTTTTCATCTCTTTCTTTGCCTAGTCACTTTAGTGTTATTAAAGATACATATAGAAATTTTATGTAGAGCAGATTAAATTGAAATTATCAAAATGTATGGTGTTATACATATGATGGTGTTGGGCACAGCGTGTTAGGTAGCTATATAAAATGTTACGCGTGGTGGTTAAGGTGTGTGGTAATGCCATCTATTAACATGATTAGGTATGTAATGTAAATGCAAATAGCAAATACAATATGATTAAACTAACTAACCCATTTGTTTTCATTTGTCAATCTTTGTACTGGTGTATATGTGTGTATAATGCAATACAATATGATTAAACTAACTAACCCATTTGTTTTCATTTGTCAATCTTTGTACTGGTGTATATGT
>CM026392.1:23289148-23557039 GCA_014843695.1 Archivesica marissinica | reverse complement strand
TCTTGTCCAAATACGCCACCATTGACAAAAATATCATAATCACTGGAGATTTAAACTTTCATTTGGATAACTACTCTGACCGTGATGCAATAAAATTTAACAGTATTCTACAATCCTGTGACATGACACAACATGTGAAAGAGCCTACCCACGTCCGTGGTCACATCCTGGATGTGGTCATTACTAGGGAAAATGACAAAACTGTGTCAGAAGTAGTAGTCACTGACCCAGGTTTTCAGATAACTCGGGCAAGTGACAAGAGACCACTTCGCAGTCATATTTCATGCAAGAGCGGCGAAACCGGCTCCTGTACGAAACAGTGTCGTATAGAAAATTCCGTTCAATAGATATAGATACTTTCAAAGTGACATCATGGCATCAGAAAACTTCGTAATAGTTTGCAATGCACGGATGCTGACGATCTTGTCAGCATATACAACAGTGAACTTTCTGCATTGGTTGATAACACGCCCCTTTACGTACAAAAACGATTACATTAAGGCCTTCATGTCCCTGGTTTACAGAGGAACTCCACGATGCCAAACATATAAAGCGTAAATTTGAACGCAAATGGAAAAAATCAAGATTAACTGTCAACCATGAAATATACAAGAGTCAGTGTGCCAAGGTTAATAAAATGTTGAAACAAGCACGGCTTGACTACTTTTCTGATAAAGTAATATATTGCGGTCGTGATCAAAAAGCATGTTCAAATCACTAAACACCTGCTTGAAGGCGATAGTGAAATAGCGCTTCCATCAGGCAAAAATCCCAATGAACTAGCACAGGATTCAGTGACTTCTTCATTTCTAAGGTGGAAGGCATTAGAAATGACATATCTTCAAACTCCCAGTTGGAACTGGGTCCATTGAACATTGAAACAGAGAAACTCCCTCACATAAGCTGCTTGAACAATTTCTGTCCATCACATGAGAAAGAAGTCGAACAGTTCATTAAAAAAGGGCCAAATAAATCCTGTGAAATTGACCCAATTCCGACATGGCTACTGAAATCTTGTCTTAGTGAAATCCTACCAATAGTGACACAAATTGTAAATATTTCATTGGAAACAGGCAATGTACCAAAGTCATTCAAAATCTCCCGGGTAAGACCTTTGCTGAAAAAACCAAGCTTTGATCAAAACACTTTGAAGAACTACAGGCCCGTGTCAAACCTGCCTTATGTCTCGAAGATTCTGGAAAAAGTAGTAAATAGTCGAATTGATGAACATTTGACAAGAAATAACTTACACGAGGTACATCAGTCTGCGTACAGGAAGTTTCATTCCACAGAAACTGCCTTACTGAAAGTCCAAAACGATATACTCCAATCTCTGGACCAGAACAATGCTACAATCCTTGTGCTTTTGGATCTATCTGCTGCATTTGATACCATCGACCATAGAACACTGTTACAGCGTCTCGAATTTCATTTTGGAATTACTGGAAAACCTCTCCAATGGATATCATCTTATCTTACCGACCGTTATCAAGCAGTATGTATCGATGGAAAACTATCCAACTCAGTGCTCATGAATTTCAGTGTTCCACAGGGGTCTGTTTTAGGCCCGAAATTTTACACTATGTATACCAAACCTGTAGGAGCCATTTGTAAACACCATGGACTGAACCATCACTTTTATGCTGACGATTCCCAGCTTTACCTTTCATTCAAACCAAGCGTTCAAGCTTCACAAGCAGAGACACTACTTCGAGTGGAAAACTGTATACAAGACATTGTTGCTTGGATGCATGCCAATATGTTAAAACTCAATACTGATAAAACTGAAATGATTATGTTTTCTAGTCAGCGAAATTTGCAACACATTGAAAACATAAATGTGAAAGTAGGAGACTCAAATACAGAACCATCAACATGTGTGAGAAATCTAGGAGCTTTCCTAGACTCAAGAATGGATATGGACAAACATGTAAATTCTGTGACAAAATCATGTTATGCGCAGATCCGGCGGATTGGACACATTCGGCAGTATTTGACAACAGAAGCCACGAAAACTCTCATAAACTCACTCATTACATCCAGGCTCGACTACTGTAATTCACTGTTGTACGGCGTGCCAAAATACACTTCCAATAAATTACAAACTGTTCAAAACACAGCAGCTCGCATCATAACCAGAACAACCCGTTTCAGTCATGTAACGCCCATTCTAAAAGAACTTCATTGGCTACCAGTTCAAGAAAGAATAAAGTATAAAATACTGACTCACACATATAAAGCATTGAATGGAGAAGCACCGATTTATATGAGAAACTTGCTTGAGGTTTATATACCAAGGAGAAACTTACGGTCTAAATATGAAGCAGCTACTTTTGTGTTACCAAGAAGTCGGACTGTCACATACGGAGATAGAAGTTTCATGACTGCTGCCCCAAAACTTTGGAATTCTCTTCCATCAAATCTTAGAAGTGCAACAACATTGTGTTCTTTCAAAAAGGCTTTGAAGACACATCTTTTTAAATGTTCATATGGAACATAAATATCGAACTGTGTCTGTGCTCAATCAGGATTAAGACTGCAAATGAACACATTTTATTTAATTATTACCTATATTTTAATTGTTATAATTTTAGATCCTAATATTTTATATTTTATAGCATATTTAGAATCCATTGTAATTGTGTTTGCTAATTTTGTCTTGTTTTATCTCATTGTATGTGGAAGTTTTTATCAATATTTGTGATATTTTAGGCTGTAAAGCGCTTTTGAACGTTTTATTTTTAAATGAAAAGAGCGCTATATAAGTTTGGTATATAATAATAATAATAATAATTTATGAGCACTGCCGATTCAATGAATTCAATGAAACATGGAAGAAAGTTGAAATTTCCCCCCTCAGATTCAAAGATTAACCGAGTTAACAGAGAACCTCGTTTCTGATGACATCTTCTGACCTCTCGAATGGAATATCCTCGTCTCACACCAGTGCATACTCGACAGAGCCTCGTTTCTGACGACATATTCTAACCACTCGGGGGGGGGAATATCCTTGTCCCCACACCAGTGCATACTCGACAGAGCCTCGTTTCTGACGACATATTCTAACCACTCACATGGAATATCCTTGTCTCACACCAGTGCATACTCGACAGAGCAACGTTTCTAACGACATATTCTAACCACTCACATGGAATATCCTTGTCTCGCACCAGTGCATACTCGACAGAGCAACGTTTCTAACGACATATTCTAACCACTCACATGGAATATCCTTGTCTCGCACCAGTGCATACTCGACAGAGCAACGTTTCTGACGACATATTTTAGCCATTCGCATGGAATATCCTGTCCCCACACCAGTGCATACTCGACAGAGCCTCGTTTCTAACGACATATTCTAACCACTCAACGTGGAATATCCTTGTCTCACACCAGTGCATACTCGACAGAGCCTCGTTTCTAACGACATATTCTAACCACTCACATGGAATATCCTTGTCTCACACCAGTGCATACTCTTATTCGTATTTGTAAATGAAGAATCTGGAAACATTTTTATTAGGACATTCTGTGACATATTTGACTGTTATTTTTACCTCGTGTAAATGGTTAAATACAGTAATTACATATTGGCAGGAGTGTAACAGCAGCTGCTGTATCGTCAATTAAAAATGGAAATTGAGTACAAATAGTACATGAGATCTTAGACTGCATTACAGTCTGTGAACAAAAAATGGTGTAATTAATATTTACTTTTCAAAATTTCAAATTCGTCTGGTGATACTCCAGTATTATGGGTTTTTTTGGTAACAATTTATGATACCCGTTGCGTTACATTTGTGTCACAAAATATATCTATCACCTTTTCTAACATACATGTATAATTGAGTTTTAAAATTAAATTTAATAGCACGTGCTTAAGCAGAAGAAAACATAGAGATGAAGGGGTGAGCGTTGTTTTATTGTGGGTTATCTGCACTTGTTGTGAGATGTTAGGTCCGATCCCCCACTATATATAATTATATGCCGTATTAAAATGACTAAATATCAATGTCGTTCATTGATACTTTAAGCTTATCAATGTCGTTCATTGATACTTTAAACTTAGGTACCAGGGTTTTGCCATACATTGTGAAACTGTGTCTCTCATGTAAATAAACGATGGACACACAAAAAAGTACACACATTCAAATATAACGGTGGAAGACTGGAACCAGTGTTGTTGGTTTATGTTTACGTGCCTAGACTGGAACCCGTGTTGTTGGTTCATGTTTACATGGTTAGACTGGAACCTGTGTTGTTTGTTCATGTTTACATGGTTAGACTGGAACCCATGTTGTTGGTACATGTTTACATGGCTAGACTGGAATCCGTGTTGTTGGTTCATGTTTACATGCCTAGACTGGAACCCGTGTTGTTGGTTCATGTTTACGTGGCTAGACTGGAACCCGTGTTGTTGGTTCATGTTTACATGGCTAGACTGGAATCCGCATTGTTGGTTCATGTTTACATGGCTAGACTGGAACCCGTGTTGTTGGTTCATGTTTACATGGCTAGACTGGAACCCGTGTTGTTGGTTCATGTTTACATGGCTAGACTGGATCCCGTGTTGTTGGTTCATGTTCATGCCTAGACTGGAACCCGTGTTGTTGTTCATGTTTACATGGCTAGACTGGATCCCGTGTTGTTGGTTCATGTTTACCTGGCTAGACTGGAACCCATGTTGTTTGTTCATGTTTACGTGGCTAGACTGGAACCCGTGTTGTTGGTTCATGTTTACGTGGCTAGACTGGAATCCGTGTTGTTGGTTCATGTTTACGTGGCTAGACTGGAACCCGTGTTGTTGGTTCATGTTTACGTGGCTAGACTGGAACCCATGTTGTTTGTTCATGTTTACGTGGCTAGACTGGAACCCGTGTTGTTGGTTCATGTTTACGTGGTTAGACTGGAACCCGTGTTGTTTGTTCATGTTTACATGGTTAGACTGGAGTCCGTGTTGTTGGTTCATGTTTACGTGGCTAGACTGGAACCCGTGTTGTTGGTTCATGTTAAGTGGCTATACTGAAACCCGTATTGTTAGTTTAACCAATATTTTGTTTCAATATATGTACGTACAATGTCATTATAATATACGGTGTGTAAACATGATTGAGAAGAAAGCATAAGATACAATAAATATATATGTTTAGATGATTTAATAGCTAATAAAGTCTTGTTTATACACATGTTTGTTTCACTTTTATCCAAAATGTGGTTCGCGTAACTTTTCGCTGTGCAGAATACCAATTTTGACCAATTATCACCAATTAAGTCCATTGTTAAACCTAACAATGGTGTCTCACTTTCCCAACATACCAAAACCCCAACTTTCTACCTGAAAACCAGAATGTTGGGAAAGTGAGAACACCCCGTTCTTGTCCAAATACGCCACCATTGACAAAAATATCATAATCACTGGAGATTTAAACTTTCATTTGGATAACTACTCTGACCGTGATGCAATAAAATTTAACAGTATTCTACAATCCTGTGACATGACACAACATGTGAAAGAGCCTACCCACGTCCGTGGTCACATCCTGGATGTGGTCATTACTAGGGAAAATGACAAAACTGTGTCAGAAGTAGTAGTCACTGACCCAGGTTTTTCAGATAACTCGGGCAAAGTGACAAGAGACCACTTCGCAGTCATATTTCATGCAAGAGCGGCGAAACCGGCTCCTGTACGAAAAACAGTGTCGTATAGAAAATTCCGTTCAATAGATATAGATACTTTCAAAAGTGACATCATGGCATCAGAAAAACTTCGTAATAGTTTGCAATGCACGGATGCTGACGATCTTGTCAGCATATACAACAGTGAACTTTCTGCATTGGTTGATAAACACGCCCCCTTACGTACAAAAACGATTACATTAAGGCCTTCATGTCCCTGGTTTACAGAGGAACTCCACGATGCCAAACATATAAAGCGTAAATTTGAACGCAAGTGGAAAAAATCAAGATTAACTGTCGACCATGAAATATACAGGAGTCAGTGTGCCAAGGTTAATAAAATGTTGAAACAAGCACGGCTTGACTACTTTTCTGATAAAGTAATATCTTGCGGTCGTGATCAAAAAAGCATGTTCAAAATCACTAAACACCTGCTTGAAGGCGATAGTGAAATAGCGCTTCCATCAGGCAAAAATCCCAATGAACTAGCACAGGAATTCAGTGACTTCTTCATTTCTAAGGTGGAAGGCATTAGAAATGACATATCTTCAAACTCCCAGTCGGAACTGGGTCCATTGAACATTGAAACAGAGAAACTCCCTCACATAAGCTGTTTGAACAATTTCTGTCCATCACATGAGAAAGAAGTCGAACAGTTCATTAAAAAAGGGCCAAATAAATCCTGTGAAATTGATCCAATTCCGACATGGCTACTGAAATCTTGTCTTAGTGAAATCCTACCAATAGTGACACAAATTGTAAATATTTCATTGGAAACAGGCAATGTACCAAAGTCATTCAAAATCTCCCGGGTAAGACCGTTGCTGAAAAAACCAAGCATTGATCAAAACACTTTGAAGAACTACAGGCCCGTGTCAAACCTGCCTTATGTCTCGAAGATTCTGGAAAAAGTAGTAAATAGTCGAATTGATGAACATTTGACAAGTAATAACTTACACGAGGTACATCAGTCTGCGTACAGGAAGTTTCATTCCACAGAAACTGCCTTACTGAAAGTCCAAAACGATATACTCCAATCTCTGGACCAGAACAATGCTACAATCCGTGTGCTTTTGGACCTATCTGCTGCATTTGATACCATCGACCATAGAACACTTTTACAGCGTCTCGAATTTCATTTTGGAATTACTGGAAAACCTCTCCAATGGATATCATCTTATCTTACCGACCGTTATCAAGCAGTATGTATCGATGGAAAACTATCCAACTCAGTGCTCATGAATTTCAGTGTTCCACAGGGGTCTGTTTTAGGCCCGAAATTTTACACAATGTATACCAAGCCTGTAGGAGCCATTTGTAAACACCATGGACTGAACCATCACTTTTATGCTGACGATTCCCAGCTTTACCTTTCATTCAAACCAACCGTTCAAGCTTCACAAGCAGAGACACTACTTCGAGTGGAAACCTGTCTACAAGACATTGTTGCTTGGATGCATGCCAATATGTTAAAACTCAATACTGATAAAACTGAAATGATTATGTTTTCTAGTCAGCGAAATTTGCAACACATTGAAAACATAAATGTGAAAGTAGGAGACTCAAATACAGAACCATCAACATGTGTGAAAAATCTAGGAGCTTTCCTAGACTCAAGAATGGATATGGACAAACATGTAAATTCTGTGACAAAATCATGTTATGCGCAGATCCGGCGGATTGGACACATTCGGCAGTATTTAACAACAGAAGCCACGAAAACTCTCATAAACTCACTCATTACACCCAGGCTCGACTACTGTAATTCACTGTTGTACGGCGTGCCAAAATACACTTCCAATAAATTACAAACTGTTCAAAACACAGCAGCTCGCATCATAACCAGAACATCCCGTTTCAGTCATGTAACGCCCATTCTAAAAGAACTTCATTGGCTACCAGTTCAAGAAAGAATAAAGTATAAAATACTGACTCACACATATAACGCATTGAATGGAGAAGCACCGATTTATATGAGAAACTTGCTTGAGGTTTATATACCAAGGAGAGACTTACGGTCTAAATATGAAGCAGCTACTCTTGTGTTACCAATAAGTCGGACTGTCACATACGGAGATAGAAGTTTCATGACTGCTGCCCCAACACTTTGGAATTCTCTTCCATCAAATCTTAGAAGTGCAACAACATTGTGTTCTTTCAAAAAGGCTTTGAAGACACACCTTTTTAAATGTTCATATGGAACATAAATATCGAACTGTGTCTGTGCTCAATCAGGATTAAGACTGCAAATGAACACATTTTATTTAATTATGACCTATATTTTAATTGTTATAATTTTAGATCCTAATATTTTATAGCATATTTAGAATCCATTGTAATTGTGTTTGCTAATTTTGTCTTGTTTTATCTCATTGTATGTGGAAGTTTTTATCAATATTTGTGATATTTTAGGCTGTAAAGCGCTTTTGAACGTTTTATTTTTAAATGAAAAGAGCGCTATATAAGTTTGGTATATAATAATAATAATAATAATTTATGAGCACTGCCGATTCAATGAATTCAATGAAACATGGAAGAAAGTTGAAATTTCCCCCTCAGATTCAAAGATTAACCGAGTTAACAGAGAACCTCGTTTCTGATGACATATTCTAACCACTCGAATGGAATATCCTTGTCCCACACCAGTGCATACTCGACAGAGCCTCGTTTCTGACGACATATTCTAACCATTCGGGTAGAATATCCTTGTCCCCACACCAGTGCATACTCGACAGAGCCTTGTTTCTGATGACATATTCTAACCACTCGGGGGGGGGGAATATCATTGTCTCACACCAGTGCATACTTGACAGAGCCTCGTTTCTAACGACATATTCTAACCACTCACGTGGAATATCCTTGTCTCACACCAGTGCATACTTGACAGAGCCTCGTTTCTAACGACATATTCTAACCACTCACATGGAATATCCTTGTCTCACACCAGTGCATACTCAACAGAGCTTCGTTTCTAACGACATATTCTAACCACTCACATGGAATATCCTTGTCTCACACCAGTGCATACTCGACAGAGCCTCGTTTCTAACGACATATTCTAACCACTCGCGTGGAATATCCTTGTCTCACACCAGTGCATACTCGACAGAGCCTCGTTTCTAACGACATATTCTAACCACTCACATGGAATATCCTTGTCTCACACCAGTGCATACTCTTATTCGTATTTGTAAATGAAGAATTTGGAAACATTTTTATTAGGACATTCTGTGACATATTTGACTGTTATTTTTACCTCGTGTAAATGGTTAAATACAGTAATTACATATTGGCAGGAGTGTAACAGCAGCTGCTGTATCGTCAATTAAAAATGGAAATTGAGTACAAATAGTACATGAGATCTTAGACTGCATTACAGTCTGTGAACAAAAAATGGTGTAATTAATATTTACTTTTCAAAATTTCAAATTCGTCTGGTGATACTCCAGTATTATGGGTTTTTTTGGTAACAATTTATGATACCCGTTGCGTTACATTTGTGTCACAAAATATATCTATCACCTTTTCTAACATACATGTATAATTGAGTTTTAAAATTAAATTTAATAGCACGTGCTTAAGCAGAAGAAAACATAGAGATGAAGGGGTGAGCGTTGTTTTATTGTGGGTTATCTGCACTTGTTGTGAGATGTTAGGTCCGATCCCCCACTATATATAATTATATGCCGTATTAAAATGACTAAATATCAATGTCGTTCATTGATACTTTAAACTTATCAATGTCGTTCATTGATACTTTAAGCTTATCAATGTCGTTCATTGATACTTTAAACTTAGGTACCAGGGTTTTGCCATACATTGTGAAACTGTGTCTCTCATGTAAATAAACGATGGACACACAAAAAAGTACACACATTCAAATATAACGGTGGAAGACTGGAACCAGTGTTGTTGGTTTATGTTTACGTGCCTAGACTGGAACCCGTGTTGTTGGTTCATGTTTACATGGTTAGACTGGAACCTGTGTTGTTTGTTCATGTTTACATGGTTAGACTGGAACCCATGTTGTTGGTACATGTTTACATGGCTAGACTGGAATCCGTGTTGTTGGTTCATGTTTACATGCCTAGACTGGAACCCGTGTTGTTGGTTCATGTTTACGTGGCTAGACTGGAACCCGTGTTGTTGGTTCATGTTTACATGGCTAGACTGGAATCCGCATTGTTGGTTCATGTTTACATGGCTAGACTGGAATCCGCATTGTTGGTTCATGTTTACATGGCTAGACTGGAACCCGTGTTGTTGGTTCATGTTTACATGGCTAGACTGGATCCCGTGTTGTTGGTTCATGTTTACATGCCTAGACTGGAACCCGTGTTGTTGGTTCATGTTTACATGGCTAGACTGGATCCCGTGTTGTTGGTTCATGTTTACCTGGCTAGACTGGAACCCATGTTGTTTGTTCATGTTTACGTGGCTAGACTGGAACCCGTGTTGTTGGTTCATGTTTACGTGGCTAGACTGGAATCCGTGTTGTTGGTTCATGTTTACGTGGCTAGACTGGAACCCGTGTTGTTGGTTCATGTTTACGTGGCTAGACTGGAACCCATGTTGTTTGTTCATGTTTACGTGGCTAGACTGGAACCCGTGTTGTTGGTTCATGTTTACGTGGTTAGACTGGAACCCGTGTTGTTTGTTCATGTTTACATGGTTAGACTGGAGTCCGTGTTGTTGGTTCATGTTTACGTGGCTAGACTGGAACCCGTGTTGTTGGTTCATGTTAAGTGGCTATACTGAAACCCGTATTGTTAGTTTAACCAATATTTTGTTTCAATATATGTACGTACAATGTCATTATAATATACGGTGTGTAAACATGATTGAGAAGAAAGCATAAAACATACTTATGTAGATCCCTCCCCTGTAAATGTAGATCCCTCCCCTGTAACGGAAACATATCAGGTTATGATAACAACAAGAATTACATTTTATGGTATAAGTAAATATTTACAAACATTTTGAAGAATAAATACATGTAGATATAATAAATCTGATAAAATCTAACAAGACTAACTTTCCAAATCATGTTTCTGTATTTAGTAAACCAGCTGTGATATATAAATAACCAAAATGTAATATGGTTACTTACTACTTGTGTAGTAAAATTGTTGTTCTTGGAAAGACTATTAAAGCATTTAATGGTGTGGATATTGTTGTGTTCATTTTTCATTCCTTGAACAGAGCATAGCACTAGAGTATTACAGTAGCAGAAGTAGAAAGAAAAAAGTAAGATAAGCATGAAGGGAAGAGGAGGATATGTTGGTTATTGTTCTGAAAGAGGGTGGATATTCTGTTTGTTCACCAATGTATACAATAGGCTATCATGATTCTTGATCATCCAAGATTTTCTTTGATGCACCAGTATGATCGTAATAGTTATTTTATTGTTTGACAGACTTTTAGGGAACTTGCAGAGGCTTCACTCTGGAATAGGAATTACAGCGCATGAAAATGTTTGGTTTTTAATATGAAATCTTGTACTATTTGGAATATGCTAGTGTCTGTGTTGTAATCTGAATCAGCAAATAGTAACTTAACAGAGCGGGCTGTCAATTATATTTCTAGAATTATTTGTGCTCTAAGTTTGATATACAAATTTAGCTGTACTGTCGGAGAGCCATCCCCACTACCCCTTACACATTTTGATTCATGTATTTCATATAGCAAGCATAGACAATAATAAAAAGATTTAATACAGCGAAATACATGTATATGAAAATAATACTTGATGAATGGGTTTTTTTAGGATTTTAACAAAAAGAAGTTCTATCTACAATTTAGTAAAGCTTACTGTGTTATATACTTTTTTTGGTCAGTTACTAATGATATTACATTAAACATTGTTGAAAAAATAGTAAATTGTGTGTAGCATCATAATAGGTAATCTAATAATTATCTTACTTTAAATAGGAGTCCTACTTGGCTTAAATTATCAACGTGTACTTTGTCTTTATTATCGAAGTAATTCTTAAAAAAACAAGAGAAAATCGATTAATCCATACATGTACCGCTCAAGTCTAAATAAACCTTGTTATTTACATAAAAACATATTTCATGTTCAAGATAACCCTACTATTTACAGTATGTACATTTAGTTTTTACTTGATTGGTAAAGAAAACAATGTATCTTTATGTTATAAATGTGCTACATAAGCATGTTATTTCAATCATATTCTTGTAAAGCTGAGCGTTCTGACAAAGTAGTTAAAGCGACACTACATCAGTGAATAAGCAAATTTCTACAGATTGCAATTTCTTATTATATGGTATAATTGTTTTCCAAATAGTTGCCTCAAAAACTGAATATTTCAGCAAATAAACAAACGTCGTATACGCGGTAAAATCATGTAAATAGGGTCGACATTCATGCGTAATACACCGCGTATATCCCAAATAACACTATTCATGGTACAGATTTACCGTTATATCCCACATTTGTGCCTATGCATATTTATTTGTAGACTAATCTTAGTCAAACTATCTCTAAGCGACAGTATCACGCGTTTAGTATTGACCCCAATGACAAACAAACGTCAATATAGGAGTGTGGATGAACGTTATACGAAAAGCTACTTTCACTTTTGAAAGTATGTAGACCACAAAAATACTGTTTATTGATTCATTCGAGTGTTCGTATGTATTCGGAAGCATTTGTAGTAGCTATGCATTCGTACGTGAACAAATGGATATTAATTGCTTTTTGCAATGTAATGTTGCTTTAAATTAATTGGTGAACTGTTAAAAACAGTTTGCATTTAATACAAGATTTTCTATCTGACGGTTGCGGCGGAGGAGGCGGGTGAGGGATGGAGGGGGGGGGGGGGAGTGGAAGCTAAACATATAAAAGGTTGTTGGTGTAGACTACTTGGATTTCTGTCAAAGCATCCAAAAAATAAACATTTTTATGGGTTGACTATAGAAGAGGGTGGTGGAAGGTTCTATTATAGTGTATTGTGTAAAGTTGGATAAAGAAAGTTTCATTACATATCTGAAATATTGTAAACAGAGCAGATCAAAAGCTCAGATTATGAGACTAAGTGTCTGAACTAACTAAATGTTTTAATTTTTCCCATGTCTTTTCAAATGCATTATATTTTGACGATTGTTTTGCGGCATATTTTTCAATTTTATAGTTGGCGACTATTTGATTCTTAAAGTTTTCTATGTTCGGCCTAAGTTTCTTTATTCTACTATAGTATATATGATGTTTTGCAAATAATATTAGCTTGTTTAATACCAAATCCAGTTTTGTACTTCCAATTAAAATATCTGTTCCCCCCCATTCCTGGAAATTAATATTACAGTTTTGTTTGACATAAGTTTGAAGATGCTGCCAAAATTGTTTTATTATTTCACAATCATAGAATAAATGAAACAAAGTTTCTGGTTCATTTTGACAAAATGTACATGAGTCATCATTAATAATATTTATTTTTTTAAGTAGATAGTTTGTTGCAAGAATTCTATGATTTATTCTGAATTGAAACCATATAAATTTTTGATCTTTGGTGTATTTATGTACCATGTCATATATAGAATTGTTTTGGAAGAAAGATGGGTCTGTAGTACCGTATTTAGCTATGTATAGTGCGCACATTTCTTACTGAAATCCTCATCCATTTTATCTACTGCGCATTATACACCAGTACAGACATCGGGACATTTTTTTCCGGACCAAAATTTGACCAATATTTCATGAAATTCGACCCGAACGGGCCCACAGTCATTCTATAATTTGTTACATTCGACAAACGTTATAAACTAGCTATTAAAACCAGTTGCCGATAGTCTATTAAAATAAATTAAATGAATAAGACCACAAAATTAGCATATATTGCGTTTATTTTGGCAAACTTTGAAAAATTTAATTGAAATTACTAAATGCATAAACAATGGCGATTTGATAACATCACGTGGTTTTATCGTATGTAATATTTCCCGTACTTTTCGCGTACTTCGCCGCATAAAGCGACGCTGCCTTCGTACGATATCATAGAGATAAAGAAACTTTGTAATTATAGTTTATTTGATTTAATATACCGTATGTTTTTAAATACGACATGATTAAAGACACGATGTGTTGGTTATTTTTACGGGAAATATTTACTATGTACAATGCATTGCATAAATAAAAAAAACTTTTTGGCTGCAGTATTTCAATTGTTTGTAGCGATAATTAATTTCGACAAACCATTCACAATAGGTCCCAGTTAATTAGGTAGGCTACAATTGTTGAGTAGTTTGAGCATCTGCTGACATGTTTGAGAACGTGTTGAGATGTTTGAAAACGATATGCATGTAATTTTCATGAAATCATGCCTGAGTGCGTTACCGTTCCTCGATGAGGTATCTCGAGTGATTAATATAAGTTGTAAAAATCATGGAGCACAATTTTTAGCGATTCTTGAGAAATGTTAAATTTTGACTTGGAAAATTGTTTTTCACGTGCGCAGTATACATTGGAACTCAGTTTTTCCCCCGATTTTCGTGCTAAATCGTGGGTGCGCATTATACACAATAGCGCACTATACATAGCTAAATACGGTAACTCTTAATTTAACTTGCCATTTTTGTAGAGAGTTTGGGTACTGGCTATCATCTTGCATAGCTTTATAAATAGATCTACATCCTTTATTATTGTTTTTATAAGTAACAAAATTTGAGGTATAGGCATATGATAATTAATCTTTTTAGGCAGATGTTGGATGTTGTTTACTTCAAGAAATTCACTTAATGCATTCACAATACCCGTGTATTCTAAACAATTACTTATGATGTTGTAATTTGCAGTAAACTCGTTGTATGAAAGGAATTCACCATCCTGATTTAAAAGATCCCCTAAAAACAAAATTCCAGCTGAAATCCATCTGTGTAAGCAAATGCTCGAGTTTCCAACTTTTACTCCAGGATTTTTCCATATATGTACTGAATAACACTGTTCGCTGTTTGTAGGTTTTGAATTTATAGAGAGACTATAATAACTGTACAATACATCTTTCCAAAATGGATTGATGTCTTGATGCAGTTTTGTCCTGATATAATCTGATCCAAACTTAAATATATGACTAATAAAAGGACATGTAATGTCTATAAAGTTACTAAATTTGTTACTTGAACTAATCAGTCTTCTTAACCATGTTGCTTTTAAACTATTTATAAAACATTTTAAATCAATCATTTTAAGTCCACCATACTTGTAATCTTGTGTTATTATGCTTCTTTTGACTTTATCTCTTAGAGTCACTTCATAGGAATTTAAAAAATAGGTTTTGAATTGTGTTAATCGTGGCCAAAGGTGGATTTGGTATACTTAAAATCAAGTGGTTCAATTTTGCAAGGGCGAGAGATTTAATCACTACAATTTTACCTATTGGGGAGATAAATCTTTTTGACCAGTTCGCGAATAGTCTCTTGATTTCTTCAATTTTTGAATCATAATTCAAGTCTATAATTTCAGAGAGATCAGTACTAAATTTAACACCTAATACTATGAACATTTCTTATGTTTTCCTTAATTCCATTGCATCCAAACATAAATAATTTATCATCTACGCTCATGGTTACAACCAAGCGTAAACCACAAAGTACATATATGTTTGTTTCAAGAAACAACTAAACAGAAGATGTGGTGTAGGTGTGGCATCAACAATGGCAACCTCATTTTATTTCATGACATATACATGCAATTCAATTCATCCTTTTTCTCTCTAATGGTTCCGCGGAAAAAATGGCGCCACAAAATGTGGCTGAATAAGTCTTTAACATTTGTAGAAGAACTATACGAGAGATGGTGCTCTCGTATGACAATGTCCAGAACCATGAATACACGCACATAACACATCCAACATCGTATATCTCACTTCCACGTCCGTCTCAATAATGACAAGAAATCATTATAACTGAAAATACAAGTATAATGTTAGATTCCATAATATACACAGGGGGTGGGTGGGAAATAGTATGTCTTCAACAACATCAACAATGGCAACCTCTATCGACAGAAAAAGTTCGGGCCTTGGATCTAAGCAAAGGTGTACATCTATGTAAATGTATTTACAAATACAATCTAACTTGTCACATGGCCATCTGCCAGAAGGATCAAGGTGATCCCATACGTATGTCACGGCTAGTAAAACGCACTGCTCGTCACTGGTGGTTCGGGGGCAAGTTTAATAACACAAAGCACAATCGTAATTATCATCAATGTTTTTTCTTACATTATGTAAATATAGTAGATTAACTGTGCCAATAGTGTTTACTATTGACTTACATGTATGGTATATAATGTTACTATATATATGTACGAGTATAATGGCAACAATTATTAATGCCCACACTTCTGTAGTCTCCGTATTAAATACCCAACTGAAGAGTGACTGATCTCCTAATTACGTCGGACTCTCTTACGTATTTGTCTTTTGCGTTATCTGACTTCCAGCGGCCGTGCTTCTTAAACAGTCTATCAATAACGCCGGAGTTAGCGGCGCTAGTCGCTCCACCTGAACGAAATGAATGCAATCCGTAGTTCTTGCTATCTAAACCAATAGCTGCAATATTTTTTAACAATATTTCTCTTGCTCTGGTATAAGACATGTGTTTATCAGTGCATAACTTGTGTTCACCCGATATTTTGTTAAATTTAATGTTCCTAAATATATATTCATTAGAATGTTCTTGTATAGCTGCGAGTATTTTTCTAAAATAGCTACTGGGCAAGTTTCTTTCTGGCTATTACTACTGTCTCTCCTTTTTTAAATTGATCCGTCTTTAACTAACTAGAGTCAACTACGAGATCTCTACTCTTTATTCTAACAACCTCATCAAATCTCAAAAATCCTGCAAAACTTATAAATGCCATAGCTGTAAAACGTGGCTCATCAAGGTTAACTGAACGACCAAATTTAATGATTAATTTCCGCATATCAACAGATGAAGATGCATACATCTGATTAGACTTGGTTCCAACCGAGCGCAATATGCCTTCTTTAGTTAATTTCACTAACTGAGACTTGCATGGATCTTGAAATCCGGATATATCATGTGCCCATGAAATGTCACACAGTATTGAATTCAGTCTGGATTCTGATGGGCTTGAACTCCTTATAAACGACAGATATGTAGCAACATGGTAATCTAAAGCTGGTAAAGAGCTTAAATTAAAATGATGGCACCATTTACAGAATTGTTTGAAATAGCAATTATACGTCTTAAATGTTATTCTAGCTGTTTCCATGTACCAACTTTGAAGGCATCTGTTAAATGTATAATATTTGGGAACTTGCCATTACTTGTAACTATAGCCTGTTTCTGCATAATTTGTTTCTGTCCAGGATGAACTGTATATTAGTGCATATTTTTCTAACCCTATACTATTAATAATAAAATCACATATCCGCTGTATATCTCTGCAATTCGTTCTACAATAACAATACAGAGCCATTGCATAATAGTGCAAACGTTCCTTAATTATCGGTGCAGACCCGTTTCGTGCATAAGTGGACAACCTGCATCATAGCTCAACTGTCCTACACTTATTAGTGCGGGCCCATTGCATGTATAATATATAACGGTGCAAACCGTCCTACACTTATCAGTGCGGACCCATTGCATATCTAATATATAACAGTGCAAACCGTCCTACACTTATCAGTGCGGACCCATTGCATATATAATATATAACAGTGCAAACCGTCCTACACTTATCAGTGCGGACCCATTGCATATATAATATATAACAGTGCAAACCGTCCTACACTTATCAGTACAGACCCATTGCGTATATAACATAGACGATGTATATACTAGTACAAACTATCGTACGTTTATCAGACCCATTGTATATATATTATATTATATACCAGTGCAAGCCATCCTAGACTTAGCAGTGCATACATTGCATACACATTTCATATATGATGTATAACAATTTATTTCTTCAGGTCCAAATCTATAATTTTATAGCCAGAACTTTACTAGAGAATCTTCTAGAATTAAACGAGCTTACATCTACTTTCTTTGTCAAGAATATATTCTGCCCGGCTCCGAATTCTAATACATCTATAATGTAACTTTTCTTTGTAAACTGCTTATCGAATAGTAATGGCCAAAATGGTGAACTAGACCATTTTGGTACAATCAAAGTCCCGTGACCTCCACATGCTAGCAAGTGCAAAACTGTTTTGTTTACCAGCCTGATAGGGGGGGGGGTACAAGCCAATTATAAGCTGACCCCCAGTCTTGTGTAAAGCAATCTACACCTTCAGTCTCAAAATCGTAGAACTTTGAATTATATCTCGTGACTCTACGATTGCTTGCAGTTGCAAATCTATCTATTTCGTGCGGCCCCCATAGAGTATCCATGAAATGGAAAAACTCGTCCGAAACTTCCCAATTATCTGTATCTCTAATTTTACTGGTGTTGTCTGCGATATAATTGTGTTCTCTAGGTACCCATTGAATCTCAAGATCTATCCTGTAGATAAGGCATATTTTGAAAATGGCCAATGCTTCGTTATGCAATTCAGAAATTTTTCTGCCTACTTTTATGATATGTACACAATTCTGAGAATCTGATAGCCATTTCACAGACCTATTTGCTAGAACACTGCCAAAAGCATTGAGCGCTAACGCACTGCTTTAACCCATTCAACACCATGTAACTGACATGGACTGGTCCATGATATTCTTAAACCAATAAATGAATCAGAAAATCACATTTGGATAGGTTCATTTATCAAAATGGGTAATTTTTCTCTAAAAATAGTAATATTACTGGCAAAAAGTGCAGATCCTGATGAGACGGCTCATCTGGATCTACACTTTTTGTAAGCCTATTTAGAGGTCTGCGGTGTTGAAAGGGTTAATCTCTCTAAAAGTTGAACTTTTAGTACTATCTGTATGGGACCAAGAATCTCTGAACACATTAATTGGTGTGTTTACCACATATGCCCCTGCTGCCACATTGCTAGCGGCTGAATAAACCAATGTCTTTACTGGACTAAAATATCTCTATGGTTCAGTCTACTAATGTTATCCAGCCAAAACTGTATTTCCGACACACACAGATTTGGTAGATTTATCTTATATATGCAATGCAATCCCATGATCTGCGAGCTTCAATTTCGGAGTAAGAAACCTAGTCATTAGCCTAGCAATGTTGCCTATTACTGGCATCATAGAGACACTTTTGCCAGTACAAACTGCAAGCCGTCTAGCTGAATCAAAAGGTAGATTATCTAGGACAGATTCGAGTGCAGCTTTTAGTTCCGCGATTCTCCTGTAATATCCCAATCTGTTCCAAATAAAACCAGTCCATTCTAATGACTGGACTGGGATCCATATAGATTTTTCGACGTTAATGACAAATCCGGCCGACTTCAAACAATCTTTTACAAATTTTGAATCGTCACAAGTCGATTTGTAATCGACATTTGTGCTTTTCCCTTTACATTAGTGTTGTATGTCCCGCATTGAGCATGAAATTTATTTTCGTGAGTCTCAAAAAAGTCATAATATTCAGACAAGCTCAAATAATACTTATCATTTATTTGCTGTTCCTTCTGTAACAAGCGACAATCCCGCCCCTGCTCCAGGTTGCTGGAAGAAGTTTCCACGTGGGATGCCCTTGAAGATTTGGCAGTCAATTCTGAAGTGCCCTGCCCTATCGCAACTGAAGCACACGTCATTCGGTCCCGCTTGCCTTTCCCCCCGAAAAGGACTGTTCCCATAAGGGCTGAATCTTTGTTTGGTGTGCTGACCCCGTATAGGAATCCCGCCGGATAGAAATGGCACCACCTCTCTGTAGTTGCACCCTCCGTAGCTGTAGAGTCCTGCTGGAACTGCCGTCGCTCCTCCGTAGCCACCAGGACGCATGAAATGAGAAGTAACATTTGCCACATTGCTTTTGTGTTTAGGAGTATTCTTAAGTTTTTTAATCGCACGAGACTCTGCCTGCTTTAATTTACCTTCATCATCGCAGTCGCTACCCAGTGCCGGTGTCACGTATTCACCGACAGGCGCCCAACCCCCGGGGGAATTGTCCGCTATGCGAATTAACTTGTTTCTGTACTGAACTTTTTTCACAATATCAAGTGCTAACTTGTTAACTTGTATTGGCTCAGAGTTATACGCAACTATGCTTTCCGCCAGTCTTATTGTTTCCAAGTTATGCTCAAACTGCTTAGTGTATGAAACACTCTTTAATTTAGAAATTTTTTCTTCCGGTTTACTATTACTGTTAGCTGCTATGTGCTTTTTGATATCGCCTAGCTGAGTATCAAAGTATGTCCTAAATAGACTAAATGCATCGAAAACTTCGCTTTCCCCCGAGGGCTTATCTTGCGACAAAACCTCTGTTCTCGCTGTGTTTGCTACGCTTCCTCTCAACTGTCTCGTGTTGTAAAGTAGCGCTGTCCGAATCACTTTCCGACATAATCTGTAGCCTATTGTTTATCTAC
This sequence comes from Archivesica marissinica, assembly GCA_014843695.1. NCBI lineage: Eukaryota > Metazoa > Mollusca > Bivalvia > Venerida > Vesicomyidae > Archivesica > Archivesica marissinica. The sequence goes on along the minus strand of CM026392.1, from coordinate 23,536,886 downwards.
TGCGAATTAAAATAGTATGTCTTATCGTCGCCTTGTTGAGCCTTCGAATGAAATATCATGCAATATTTCCCACTCATAAACCACGTTACACAATGTAATGCTCTATTGCACAATAGAGCATGTTTATACAGGTAAACTGTGAAACCATGTACCCGATAATAAATACATATCATTCCAAGCCAAGTTATATTCCGGGCATAGAATGGTATTACTATTTCTTTGTGATCCAAACCATATCACCTTTGTCTTCTCTGCGTTTATATTTAGGCCTGAAAATCCAGCATACAATTTTAAAGTTAACATTGTGTTTTTAAGAGATTTTGTTATGCCGTCAAGAAACAAGCTAGTATCGTCCGAATATTGCGATATTTTATATACATTTCCATTGATTGTTAAGCCTTTAATGTTATCATTGTTTCTAATTAGAATTGAGAGTATCTCAGCACACAGAATGAACAGGTAGGGTGACAGGGTGTCGCCTTGACGACAGCCTCTCTGAAGTGTGAACCATTCAGACATATGACCGTTCACAATAACACATGATTCTGTATTAGTATAGAACAGCTTTATCAACGTATTGAAGGGCCAAGATTAAAAAACTGTAAAGCTTGGTGCATAAAGTTCCATGACACGGTATCGAAAGCTGCAGCAAAGTCTATCAGAAGGAGTAAACCAGGAATATTATTTTTTTCTGAATAAAATAAAATGTCATATAACATTCTAATGTTTGATGCCATTAGTCTACCAGGTAAAAATCCAGTTTGGTCTTCATTTATAATGTTGGATAGCAAATTTTTCAAGCGAAAAGCAATTGAAGCAGAGGCAATTTTATAGATAACATTCAATAGTGAAATTGGCCTCCAATTTTTCAAGTAAAGTGTGTCTTTATTCCCCTTAGGAATGCATGTTTTTGAGTAACTGATAGTTCTCCGGTTGCATATGCATAATTTATAGCCCTTACTAGAAAATAGCCAATATCTTTCCAGAAGAATTAAAAAAAATTCTACTGTAAAACCATCATTTCCCGGGCTTGTATTATTAGACATTCTCTTTAAAGAGTATACCATTTCATTATAAGTCAGAGCTCCCTCAATGGACTGCTGGTCAGTTTGTGAAAGTTTAGGTATTTCAAAATTTAGACTTGTATAGATTTTCATAGTGGTGTTTTGTTTCTGCTAGAATTTCATCTTGAGTTTTTAAATGTTCTCCTTTATGCGAAATAAGGGAATTCATAATTTTGGAAACATAATTCCTGTTTTCCAGGTTACAAAAGTACCGTGTTGGTTTCTCTGCTTCATGTATCCACTTAGCCTTAGACCTTATAAAAATTCCATTCATTTTTTTCTTTCTTAACTCTGAAAGCTCCTGTTTTTATTATCTAATATTTCATAGTTTATATTCACTTCTTTCTCAATATTTTCAATTTCTTTCCAAATGTTTGCTTCTTTATTGACCTCCATTTTGTTCCTATGTGAAGCATGACTTATTGTAATTCCTCTGATATTTATTAACAATGTCTCGAAAAATAATTGGTCATTGATATTAAGTTGTAGCTCTTGTGGCTGTATATCATTTATAATTTCCATATTTTCTGATATGACAGAAACAAAAAAGCTTTGTGTCAAAAATACTTCTTTTAACTTTATTAACATATACCTCGTCCGTAAGTAAGGAGTTATTAAACTTCCAATAGGACAACCCTTTTTTAAATTTACCAAATTCCAATGACATGTATATACGGGAGTGGTCAGTGCGATACCCCGGTAAAATAGATGTACTATCAACATCAGTGTACAAATTATTCGAAATAAGAAAGAAATCCAAACGTGCTTTTTTGATAGGATTTTGCCTGAACCATGTATACTCTCTTTTTTCGATATTATTTTCACGCCAGCAATCCATCAAGTTATACTCTGACATTATATTAAAGAGCTTATCTCTAGCCTTTGGGTTATTTAGGTGTAGATAATTATGGCAGTCTGTATCTTGATCCATGATCCATAACTAAATTAAAATCCCCGGCTAAAATAAATAAAGAGTTTAAAATTAGACATTTTTTCGGACACTTTTTCAAAAAAGTTTGGGTTACCGGGTATCTCTGTTTGGCCCGTAAATATTTTTCTCATAAATTTTACAATTCAGGATGAGAAGATTTCCCTCATCATCTTTTTCTATGCTATTAACTTTACAATCAAAGTTATTATTTATGAAAATTGCAACTCGGGACTGACTATTAAAATTAGAAAAATAAGTATCGTAGCCCCAAATAGAGCGTATGTACTTTTCATCTTTGGTTATAAAATGGGTGTCTTTTAACATACATATAGAGTATTTTTGAGTTTTCAAAAAATTAACCATGTCCCTGCGCTTGCCCCTGTCACCAATTCCTTGAGCGTTCATAGAAACAATAGAAACTTTATTAGTCATGATTGTTTAAAGGCATATATAATTTGTCTGGAAAAGACATGAGCAAAATAAATAATGTAATAGACATTGTTTGTTGATAATGTTTGACATGATTGTTGTAGCTATATTCAGAAAAATATTCTAAGAATTCTTTCCTTGGAGGGCAAGTTTTACCCAGAAATGTACAGACACCTTCCACCAAAATCCTACAGTCATGAGATGTTGAAATGAGATCAAACATTTGGCTTTAAAAGAAGCCAGGAAATTTTCGTTTGTGAGACATACACTTATCTATTTAATATGCATATTCGTAAAGACTCGAGAGTGCATTATAGTTTTGTTTGTCGTTATGACAAAATTATAAAGTAAGTGTGACATACTGATATCTATGGTACTGCATGTTTGCCCTCGACCTTCCGCAATTTTGTTCAAGTTCAGATTGGCTGTTTTTACAATTCTTTACTTTTGATCCGTTCTTACTGGCGCTGAAATGTAAGAGGACGTAACCACAAAGAACCGTATTCAAAGGCGACCCTAATATAATGTAGCGATATAAATCCTTGTCATTGATAATATTATTCTTGTTAAAAAAATATTGATTTTCAACATTGCACTCACGGTTACAGGTGTAAGCCTAAAAGCTATTCTGTGAGTATGTTTTACTCTAAGAGAGTCTCAAAACATGTTTGACTCATTGTTTTTTTACTAAATTAATTGATCGAACATTGCTGTGGCATTTAACGCGGAATTACATTACACTTCGTTCCGAACAGATCAAATTTACTGTGCACAGAAATTATGAACTAACATGACCGCTATTTCACAGAACAAACATTTTATAGACATACCGTAATATGTTCGGTGGCGCTTCTGATAATAGATTATATTAAATTGAATTCATTGTGTTATTTTTTTTCTAGGGCGCATCCAACTTATCGATCAAGTGTGCCTAGACGCTTGCGAACGCTGTATTACACATGACCTTGTGTCATCATCGGCCAAGAGGTTATCGCTAGTCTTAAAATAGCGATTTGGTATAGCGACTCTGGAATTCAGCCAATCCTAATATCAATATTTATAAATAGTGCGCGGCGTAGCGCAAACATAAACATTGCCACATGATTTAGCACATGTTGATAGTAAACAATATCTTACACAAATTAAGAGGATGAAATTGGAAAGTTGTTTATCATCAAATAGGGCCTACTGTCATAATCATAATCCAAGCCTCGAAACTGCAACAAGTTCAACCGGTTTTAACCAAATATGTGTCTCTGCGAAATAGAAAACTATTGTTATAATACACTGGTCAATAACACTTCCGAAAAGAAATTGAAAATTGTCACAATCTAAAATGCAACAGTTCAAACACGAACACTTAACTATATGTCACTGAGTCAATCACTTTAGATAAATAACAGTTTAAAGCGGTGTGTCAGTAGAGACTGGTGCCACCACGGGATCCACAGAGACTGCTTCCAAATCTTTCAACTGAGAGACCATGTACTTCCTACTGTTTGTTAAAAGAGCGATTATTCTGCCTTCGTCACTCCAAACTGCTTCTACCTTTGGGTGGGCTGATACCTCTTCCAAGAGTTTAGCGTTGGCGGTAGTCAAATCTTCTCTGTTGACGTAGTGCGATCCTTTAAGCTTTCATCGGGCCTTTAGTACATCCAGTTTAGTGAAACGTTGCACAAACTTACAGATCACTGGTCTGTTTCCGTTATTTTGGAATTTCCCGATTCTATGAACAATGTCCACGTCACACGTTTTCAACTTAAGCCCCAGTCTCTCGTTTAAGATTTTCTGAACTTTCTCCCACCTTTCGTAGTGTGTTTCTGCCTTGTGGTTATCCTCTACTCCATAAATACGAACACTATTACGGCGAGTGTACTGTTCTAGATCATTATTCTTCTTATCTATAGACTTGATCTTTACTTCTCTTTCAATGAGATCGTTTTCCAACTTTTCACAAGTTGTTTGCCAGTGTACCATTCTGATCTCGCAAATCTTCTATCATCATCTCCAAATCGGACATTTTATTTCTAAGTTCCTCAATAATCGCTTCCTGGTGCCTAACCTTGTTGGTGACGTCCATGAACTCTTTCCGAACCATATCTACTTCCTTGTGCATCTCGGACATTATCTCGCCCTGCACTTCATTAAGTTTCTTACTTAATACTTCCTCCGTAATCAATTCCATGAATTTTGACTCTATGAATTCCTTTGATGCAAACGCACTAAGCTTCTCAGAAACACTTTTCAAAATATCATGGAGCTCACCCGGTGCAGCACACGCTTTCAGATGTTTATCTAACGTTTGTTGGGCAGAATCCTCGCCAGATTTTCCAGATTTCCCTCTGGGCTGTCTCGGCACCGGACTGCCAGATATGTCTGGCGTTTCCATAGTCTCATACCTGGTGTCCTCGGGGTTTTCCCCGCCTTCTTGTCCGATTTTGGAGGCATTATCAACTGAACTTACTGTCCCGTGTGTTTACACAGTATATTGAACACACACAGTCAGCTGATATCGAGTGGTCAAAATCACGAGTAATCCGTGCGGTCATCTCACTTGCTCTATTGTTCTTACAAAAGTCGTCCAAATCCACTTTTCCCAGCTTCAAAAAGCTAAATTGTTTATACAATCATAATCCTTGTCTAATAATCTTTCCTTTTAACGTTTTATTTTTAAATTTTAGTCCAATATTAATTTTTAAACCATTATTTTGTCACTTAGACATACAATCCGGCAACCTTCATCCACGACCTTGACCTTTTTTATGGTTTGAAATATTTTAGTCTAATTTCTATATTTGGGGCAAACTAGAATGAAATGGTATTCACAAACTATATACTGCCTGTCATGAAAATGCAATTTTACCAAAAAGAAAAAATAACTATATTAGTCATTGGGACTACATGTACATTCGACAACCTTTAGTGAGAGGTGCAATTGTTCCTCAGTCTGGTGTGTAAGTCATTGGCTCGTCAGATATCAAGGTAGTAATAGGCTGGAACAGTTAGTAGATCAATATTAAGTTTCTTCAGTGATACAGACTGGTACAGAAATACAAATTATGTACGAATTGTGCCAAGTGTTACTATTGGACTATAGAATCCGCATGATTGATTGAACTGCCTAGATTTAAAAATGCCAGGAACATCGCCGATGAAATACATGGTTTGGCTTATTATATAGTGCAAAGCAGCATTACATCGTATGAAATAAAAGATATTTGAAAAATTCAATTTTTACGTATGGGTAGCAATGCTGCTACACATTCTAACATTATACTTTGTATGCTTATGTTCATTTGGTAAACAGTGTTTTTGCGATAAAACAAACTCGAAACCGAAAGTAGGACTTTCCGAGTCGATCGGTCACGCAATTGTTTACAACCGGAACGCATCGTCCGCACTTGTTTACATTCGGAATGCATCGTCCCCATTTGTCCCACGTTGTCATTTTTAATTAAATTACTTGATATGTTGATTCATACCTCTGTTAGCTAAGTCTTTTAGACATGTCTACATCCCCGCGAGGGGTTCGACATTAGAGGAAGATAGATAGATAGTATTTCATGTTCAAAATATATACGTTGTTTTCTACATCCTCTGTTGTTTCACGCATGCGCACTGTGCGTGCTTACATTTCGTGTGTTGATAAACAAATTCGCGTATACGACGGTTTAAATTTATTGGAATTTTATCGTTTCTGAGCAACTATTTCGATTTTTGTAAATACACACACATTAGTATTTACATTTTACCAAAATCATCCTTTATTACGATGTAATGCTGCTTTAACGAGGTGCTTAACCACTGTCCCTGACCCTAGTCATACTCAGCATTGAGTGTTTGGGGTATTACGTATATATGTAAATATTATCATTTTAGGCTCATATTGTAAGAAGAAAATGTAAAGCTAAGGCTGATTATATAATACCAGGGTGTTTATAAGGGGGGGGGGGGGTCACGTTCAATGGTGTCAATAAACTTGGGGGAGAATATGTCCGAGTGTTTGTCCTACTCTCATCGAAACGTCTTACAGCTGGGCGCAAACTCCTGCCCTCTGACAACTGAAGCACAGGATTGGTTCAGGTCGTGGAGTTATTTTCCGATAGACAACCCCAAAAAATGTACATGTATTAAATTTTGTAAAGTAATATTACATAATTATGTACTTGACCATGGAGGTGTAATCGATAAACCTGTCGTGCTTGGGGTATTTTGGATAAGAGCAATGAAGAAAGACAATATTGGAGACTCAGTGACCAAACCAGCTAACAATATGATATCTTAAGATATCATCATTCACCACTTTCGCCATGACTATGCTCCCTATCTATCGGAAAAAGTGATGAATGATATGATATGTTATAAATTTGTAGGTGGCATAGATGCATGTGTAATTGTATCACTCTCTATGTTTATCGTATACACACAAAATAATCCTTCAAATGAGGGAATCATTAATTTGAACTTAGAAATACGTTTTTTACAGTTTTGATTGTCTATGACAGTTTAATATTCATAATGTTGTGTCTTGGACCCATTTCTCAATAGTACAATAGCTCTATGATGTATAAATAATACTGGAAATATCCATATCTCAATTATAGTACATCAGCTCTATTATATATAAACAATACGGGAAATATCCATATCTCAATTATAGAACATCAGCTCTATTATATATAAACAATACGGGAAATATCCATACCTCAATTATAGAACATCAGCTCTATTATATATAAACAATACGGGAAATATCCATACCTCAATTATAGAACATCAGCTCTATTATATATAAACAATACGGGAAATATCCATATCTCAATTATAGAACATCAGCTCTATTATATATAAATAATACGGGAAATATCCATATCTCAATTATAGTACATCAGCTCTATTATATATAAACAATACGGGAAATATCCATATCTCAATTATAGTACATCAGCTCTATTATATATAAACAATACGGGAAATATCCATATCTCAATTATAGTACATCAGCTCTATTATATATAAACAATACGGGAAATATCCATATCTCAATTATAGTACATCAGCTCTATTATATATAAACAATACGGGAAATATCCATATCTCAATTATAGTACATCAGCTCTATTATATATAAACAATACGGGAAATATCCATATCTCAATTATAGAACATCAGCTCTATTATATATAAACAATACGGGAAATATCCATATATCAATTATAGTACATCAGCTCTATTATATATAAACAACACAGGAAATATCCATAACAGCCAACCTGTATTAAGCAGCCAGTTTCCAGATAACCAATATGTTGTTTTGTTATACATTTAACCTCTATTAAGCTGCCACCTGTGCTAAGCAGCCACTTTCTGTTATTCCCTTGACTTGTGCTTAAGACAGGGATTGACTGTAGATCAATTATCACAAATTTCTAGTACCATTAAACCTACTTTGTATTGATCATCTATTGTGTCACAGACGGGTAAGTAGTCAAATTGTTAACACGTTGCACTGCGAATCCAGGGATCACAGGTTTGATCCCCCGTCTGACCCTAATAATATTAAGTCTTTCAGATTGGACTTTAAACTGAGGTCTAGTGTCGGTGCTTTACACCTTGCACGTAATAGAACCAGAAGAATGGGACTCTGTCTCTCATTGCACTATCCTCCAACATCTAAATTGACTAATCTCTTCAGGAGGCGTCGCTCATATGGAAGCTGGTAGCGACCATAAATAAACGTAAATCACCCACAAAATATCCATATCTCAATTATAGTACATCAACTCTGTATTATATAAACAATACGGGAAATATACATACAATAACAAAGTTATATGACATTACTTAATGAATGACCCTCCTAGGGCAGTTATACCACAATAACCAAGCTATATGACATTACTTCATGAATGACCCTCCTAGGACAGTTATACCACAATAACCAAGCTATATGACATTACTTCATGAATGACCCTCCTAGGACAGTTATACCACAATAACCAAGCTATATGACATTACTTCATGAATGACCCTCCTAGGACAGTTATACCACAATAACCAAGCTATATGACATTACTTCATGAATGACCCTCCTAGGACAGTTATACCACAATAACCAAGCTATATGACATTACTTCATGAATGACCCTCCTAGGACAGTTATTCCACAATAACCAAGCTATATGACATTACTTCATGAATGACCCTCCTAGGACAGTTATACCACAATAACCAAGCTATATGACATTACTTCATGAATGACCCTCCTAGGACAGTTATACCACAATAACCAAGCTATATGACATTACTTCATGAATGACCCTCCTAGGACAGTTATACCACAATAACCAAGCTATATGACATTACTTCATGAATGACCCTCCTAGGACAGTTATACCACAATAACCAAGCTATATGACATTACTTCATGAATGACCCTCCTAGGACAGTTATACCACAATAACCAAGCTATATGACATTACTTAATGAATGACCCTCCTAGGACAGTTATTCCACAATAACCAAGCTATATGACATTACTTCATGAATGACCCTCCTAGGACAGTTATACCACAATAACCAAGCTATATGACATTACTTCATGAATGACCCTCCTAGGACAGTTATACCACAATAACCAAGCTATATGACATTACTTCATGAATGACCCTCCTAGGACAGTTATACCACAATAACCAAGCTATATGACATTACTTCATGAATGACCCTCCTAGGACAGTTATACCACAATAACCAAGCTGTATGACATTACTTCATGAATGACCCTCCTAGGACAGTTATTCCACAATAACCAAGATATATAACATTACTTAACCCTTTCCTTCATAGAGATTTAGGTTAATATACTATTATATCTCCATACAAACGACAGCCATTTAGCTATCATGCATTTGATAAGTATTTGCCATATCTATCCCACCTCCATAGATATTACTGGGACTACATGAGATTCTGGACTTTATTTTGAACATTGGTTTGGCTACTACTTTGTCAAATTATGTCGTATTGGTAATGGCGTCAAGAGGTGCTTCTATGAGGGAAAGGGTTAGGAATGACCCTTTAAGCATTGTTCCTGAAAATGTTTCCCTTGTTAAAGGAAACATACAAGTATGTGTGTTGTGCATAATCAAATTATATTGAAAGCTTAAATTCCTGATACTGAACCTAGTTCTCCTTAATAAGGAACAGCTGTGATGGGAGCAAATATTCTCTATTCCAACTTCTTGTATTTTATCATTATTTATTTCAGATCGCAGAACATACAGGATGGGGCATTGGTGTCTACTTTACTGTTGGAATACAATATTCAGGCCAAGTTAAAGTCATCCTAGATGCCAAATCACCACTGGTGTGAACAAACTATTAAATAATGCAATAAAACACCATAGTAACCAGAAAGTTGTTTAATGAATACATAGTTAGATACCATGTTTTAGGCACCAATAACCCTGTTTAACTGGTTTATATATATATATATTATGGAGGGAATGTCCTAGGATATATGTGCAGGGCTATTGGTTGCTGTGAGTCGATGAAGCATTGCTAGGATAGATGTGCAGGGCTATTGGTTGCTGTGAGTCGATGAAGCATTGCTAGGAGATGGCTCTGTGTTATTGTATACAACAACAACAACAACATTTATTGCATTAAGACATCAGCTGATGCTTATAGCATAATTATACAGATAAAATACATATACATGTATTGTGAAAAAGTGAAAACATGAAAACATGGTTTATAATGGAGTAGTTTCGGAGAAGCGTGTACATATGAACTTTGAAAAGGATAATTTGAAAGCAAATAAATGAATGATATATAAGTATTTCTCATGCTAGCTCATTCATATGTATGAAAAATCAAACTTTATGAAAAATGTCGTCTGTAGGTCGTTGTGTAATTTCATTCATGAGCCTCAATGATTAAAGTATTTTTTGTCAGTTAAATACTACCAGTAGTATATAGGTCGTTATCTTTAGATCGCCTTATACTTCAATGAAGTAGAAAAATGTTCGCACAAGTTTTTTGTATAGTAGATGTAGCATTGATGGGAGATGGCTCTGTGTTATTGTATAGTAGATGTAGCATTGCTAGGAGATGGCTCTGTGTTATTGTATAGTAGATGTAGCATTGACGGGAGATGGCTCTGTGTTATTGTATAGTAGATGTAGCATTGATGGGAGATGGCTCTGTGTTATTGTATAGTAGATGTAGCATTGCTAGGAGATGGCTCTGTGTTATTGTATAGTAGATGTAGCATTGATGGGAGATGGCTCTGTGTTATTGTATAGTAGATGTAGCATTGCTAGGAGATGGCTCTGTGTTATTGTATAGTAGATGTACCATTGCTAGGAGATGGCTCTGTGTTATTGTATAGTAGATGTAGCATTGATGGGAGATGGCTCTGTGTTATTGTATAGTAGATGTAGCATTGATGGGAGATGGCTCTGTGTTATTGTATAGTAGATGTAGCATTGCTAGGAGATGGCTCTGTGTTATTGTATAGTAGATGTAGCATTGATGGGAGATGGCGCTGTGTTATTGTATAGTAGATGTAGCATTGCTAGGAGATGGCTCTGTGTTATTGTATAGTAGATGTAGCATTGATGGGAGATAGCTCTGTGTTATTGTAGGATTATACAATGTTATTGTATAGTAGATGTAGCATTGACGGGAGATGGCTCTGTGTTATTGTATAGTAGATGTAGCATTGCTAGGAGATGACTCTGTGTTATTGTATAGTAGATGTAGCATTGATGGGAGATGGCTCTGTGTTATTGTATAGTAGATGTAGCATTGATGGGAGATGACTCTGTGTTATTGTAGGATTATACAATGGTATTGTATAGTAGATGTAGGCATTGATGGGAGATGACTCTGTGTTATTGTAGGATTATACAATGTTATTGTATAGTAGATGTAGCATTGATGGGAGATGGCTCTGTGTTATTGTAGGATTATACAATGTTATTGTATAGTAGATGTAGGCATTGATGGGAGATGGCTCTGTGTTATTGTATAGTCGATGAAGCATTGATTGGAGATGGCTCTGTGTTATTGTATAGTAGATGTAGCATTGATGGGAGATGGCTCTGTGTTATTGTAGGATTATACAATGTTATTGTATAGTAGATGTAGCATTGACAGGAGATGGCTGAGAGAGAGAGAGAGAGAGCATTGCTAGGAGATGGTTCTGTGTTATTGTATAGTAGATGTAGCATTGACGGGAGATGGCTCTGTGTTATTGTAGGATTATACAATGTTATTGTATAGTAGATGTAGCATTGATGGGAGATGGCTCTGTGTTATTGTAGGATTATACAATGTTATTGTATAGTAGATGTAGCATTGATGGGAGATAGCTCTGTGTTATTGTAGGATTATACAATGTTATTGTATAGTAGATGTAGCATTGATGGGAGATAGCTCTGTGTTATTGTAGGATTATACAATGTTATTGTATAGTAGATGTAGCATTGACGGGAGATGGCTCTGTGTTATTGTAGGATTATACAATGTTATTGTATAGTAGATGTAGCATTGATGGGAGATGGCTCTGTGTTATTGTAGGATTATACAATGTTATTGTATAGTAGATGTAGCATTGATGGGAGATAGCTCTGTGTTATTGTATAGTAGATGTAGCATTGGTGGGAGATGGCTCTGTGTTATTGTAGGATTATACAATGTTATTGTATAGTAGATGTAGCATTGATGGGAGATGGCTCTGTGTTATTGTAGGATTATACAATGTTATTGTATAGTAGATGTAGCATTGATGGGAGATAGCTCTGTGTTATTGTATAGTAGATGTAGCATTGACGGGAGATGGCTCTGTGTTATTGTATAGTAGATGTAGCATTGATGGGAGATGGCTCTGTGTTATTGTAGGATTATACAATGTTATTGTATATTAGATGTAGCATTGATGGGAGATGGCTCTGTGTTATTGTATAGTAGATGTAGCATTGATGGGAGATGGCTCTGTGTTATTGTAGGATTATACAATGTTATTGTATAGTCGATGAAGCATTGATGGGAGATGGCTCTGTGTTATTGTAGGATAATACAATGTTATTGTATAGTAGATGTAGCATTGACAGGAGATGGCTGAGAGAGAGAGAGGGGGAAGGAGGGAGAGAGGGAGGAGGGGAAGAGAGGACTGTTAGTTAGTTATTGTATATTTGAGCTCTGTTAGAACTTGTGTTTGAATACACATATATTACTGTTAGTTATTGTATATTTGAGCTCTGTTAGAACTTGTGTTTGAATACACATATTACTGTTAGATATTGTATATTTGAGCTCTGTTAGAACTTGTGTTTGAATACACATATATTACTGTTAGTTATTGTATATTTGAGCTCTGTTAGAACTTGTGTTTGAATACACATATATTACTGTTAGTTATTGTATATTTGAGCTCTGTTAGAACTTGTGTTTGAATACACATATATTACTGTTAGTTATTGTATATTTGAGCTCTGTTAGAACTGGTGTTTGAATACACATATATTACTGTTAGTTCTATTTCGTTTAAAAATTAAATTCGTCTATAAACGAGATGTGAGCTTGGCGCATGCGCATCAGTGTGCTTAGCGTATCCGCTAGAGAAATAACGTGTGTTGAACAGAGTTCAAAATAAATCACGAATCCTGTTAATTTGTACGTGGTACAGGTAGTTAGAACAGGTAAAATACTTTGTTGTAAGTTACGTATAATAGTTTATATGCGTTTCGTCCCGTTGTACGTAGTACGACTCTAATAGGGACTTTTGTCGTGTGCACGTGGTGCGCAAAAATTGACAGAAAATGGTGGAAAAACTGCAAAATAGTGGCAGTTTGGTGGCAGATAAGGTAGATAAGAGCACCGCTAGTGCTTCAAAAGCCAAAACGAAACAAAAAGCTTCGCCCAGTAAAACGAAAACAACAAAAACAACAACAACAACAAGTACTAGAAGTACTACTAGTACTAGTAAAACAAATGAGGATGAAATGTTAGACATTTTGAGAGCGGTAAAAGCGTCTCAAGATAAAATGGAAGATAGGCTGGTGGCTCTGGAACAGCCAGTTGAGCTGGATTGTTATGACAAAAATGAATACGATGATGATGAGGTGGTGGAGCCACCAAATAAGAGACAAAAAGTGGACGGGTGTGAATCACCTAGTTGTGAATCAAACAGTCGTTTTGCATCATTATCAAAACGTTTTAAGGCGGTTGAGCCTGTGTGTGCCGGGGTTGATTCAATATTGGCAGATACCGTCATGGATCTATTCCGCAAGGGTATGGACGACGACCAATATGAGCAGATGGTTCGGGATGAAAATACATCTCGGCCAGACAATTGTGACGGTCTGGTCACAGTGAAAACAAATAAATTTGTTTGGGACTTTATGTCGAGCGTGGCTCGTTCAAATGACAAAAAAATGCAGAATTGTGCCACCTCTATAGTCAAGGCAGGTGTCATTGTCACTAACATGGTAAATAAGATTGCGGCGATTGAGAAATCACTGGACGAAGCTGGACATGGGGACTTAGTGGACTGGAGTACCGTGTTTGATGGGTGTAATGACACGTTGGCTTTGCTGGGGCATGCCAATCGTCAAGTAAACCTTACACGTAGAGACTTTATTAAGCCTGAACTTGACAGTGTGTATGTCCCTTTGTGCTCCCATTCAGAACCTTACACAACAGAGTTGTTCGGTGACGACGTCGCCAAACGAGCAAAGGAGATTGAGGACTCCCACAAAATGGGTAATAAGATCCAAAAAGGTATCGGTAGTGCAGTGTTCAGCAGCTATCGTGGCAGATCCAGTAAACGGGGGCGTGGACGTTGGCTTAGAGGGTCCAGGGGACGCGGTGGCGCATCCCGTGGTGACTATCATGGCTCCTCTTCTCGCTACTACAAGAATCGAAAAAACTCGCAGAGTCGGGGGGCTCCGCAGAGGGGTGCATACCCCCGATATTAAATGAGGTGAGTGATAGTTTTACAGCAGGTAGACTGGAAAATTTTGTTCATGAATGGCAAAAACTTACATCAGATAAAACTATTCTAGACATTGTGCAACACTGTCATTTAGAGATCAATGAAGATCTTGTACCTGATCAAACTAAATTATTTCCACAACATTTTAATGGACATGAAATGTTGATAATTGATGAAAAAATTGGAAAATTGCTAAAGCAGAAGGTCATTGCTCAAGTGGAATACACTGATGGCCAGTTCATATCGCCGATTTTTGTAAGATTGAAGAAAAATGGAGACTATCGGCTCATTTTAAACTTGAAAAAATTCAACGAATGTATTCCATACCATCATTTTAAGATGGAAACATTTGAAATGGCATTACATTTGATTTCAAAAGGAATGTATCTAGCTTCCATAGATATAAAGTCTGCATACTATTCGGTCCGAATAGCTGAAGAACACCAACCATATTTACGGTTTATGTGACATGGGAAGATTTTCCAGTTTACGTGTCTCGCAAATGGCGTAGCAAGTGGTCCTCGTTTGTTCACCAAGTTCATGAAGCCAGTTTTCTCAAAACTGCGATCTGATGATTTTGTCAGTACAGGGTTTATTGACGATAGTCTATTGGCGGGTTTGACATACCAAGAGTGTTTATACAATGTGCGCCAAACTCGAAATTTACTGGTAAAACTGGGTTTCATTATAAATGAGGAAATATCTGTAGTGATCCCTACCAAAACACTCCCATATTTAGGTAATATCATTGATTCACACAGGAAAAATCTGTCTCTTCCGCATCTAAATCAATTACACCCTCTCGCAGAGACGCTTGTTATGATGGCATGTCGAGTATCCGGAATAAATTCAGAGACGGTGGATTTTCAAAGCAGACAACCAAAATCCTCATGGCCTCCTGGAGAACGACAACAAAACGGGAGTATGACGTCTATATTAAAAAATGGTTTCAGTTCTGTTGTGAACGGGAGATTGATTCGGTTTCACCATCTGTGACGGACATCATTAATTTCCTGACAAGTGAATATGAAAGAGGAATGTCATTTAAATTGCTGTACGTGTATACATTGTATATAAAATTAGTTTTATATATACACCATATTTTTGTTTTTCGCCTATTATTGAGGCTTTAAAGTCTCGTTTATAGACGAATTTAATTTTTAAACAAAATAGAATTAAACAATTAAACGAAACTTACCTTGTAAGGTGAAGTTCAATTGTAATTCTATGAGTTTAAATAGAATTAAAGAGTCTTTAAACGCTTCCCGCCCTCCCTACAATCGAGGATTGGACTATTTAAAAAATTTACGTTTAAAGACAACAGCGTATAAGTGGAAACCATGTGTAAAATAATATGGTTTCAAGATATCTAATAATGGCAAAAAACATCTTTAAAGACTGATGCGCATGCGCCAAGCTCACATCTCGTTTAAAGACTCTTTAATTCTATTTAAACTCATAGAATTACAATTGAACTTCACCTTACAAGGTAAGTTTCGTTTAATTTTTTAATTATTGTATATTTAAACGCTGTTAGAACTTGTGTTTGAATACACATATATTACTGTTAATTATTGTATATTTGAGCTCTGTTAGAACTGGTGTTTGAATACACATATATTACTGTTAGTTATTGTATATTTGAGCTCTGTTAGAACTTGTGTTTGAATACACATATATTACTGTTAGTTATTGTATATTTGAGCTCTGTTAGAACTTGTGTTTGAATACACATATATTACTGTTAGTTATTGTATATTTGAGCTCTGTTAGAACTTGTGTTTGAATACACATATATTACTGTTAGTTACTGTATATTTGAGCTCTGTTAGAACTTGTGTTTGAATATACATATATTACTGTTAGTTATTGTATATTTGAGCTCTGTTATATTAACGTGTATCATGGTATATTACAACACATTGTATAACAAAATCGTGACATATATTCTGGACTCCAGAAATCTAACAAATGTATGTGTGCATGCTGTTTATATATGCATTTTGTTTATGTTGTTTACATCCGCTATATTTTATGTAATATTGTTTATTTTTTATATACATGTGGCTTATATAATGTGTGTAGTTTATTTCTTGTGTAGTTTGTTTCTTGTGTAGTTTGTTTCTTGTGTAGTTTATATTGTGTAGTTTGTATCTTGTGTAGTTTATTTCTTGTGTAGTTTATATTGTGTAGTTTATTTCTTGTGTAGTTTATATTGTGTAGTTTATTTCTTGTGTAGTTTATTTCTTGTGTAGTTTGTTTCTTGTGTAGTTTGTTTCTTGTGTAGTTTATATTGTGTAGTTTGGTTCTTGTGTAGTTTATTTCTTGTGTAGTTTATGTTGTGTAGTTTATTTCTTGTGTAGTTTATATTGTGTAGTTTGTTTCTTGTGTAGTTTATATTGTGTAGTTTATTTCTTGTGTAGTTTATTTCTTGTGTAGTTTATATTGTGTAGTTTATTTCTTGTGTAGTTTATATTGTGTAGTTTGTTTCTTGTGTAGTTTATATTGTATTGCTTAATAGTTCACCAGAGCTCAAACTGCGCAAGGTGAGCTTTTGTGATTACCTTTTGTCCGGTGTCCGTCGTGCGGCCGTTTCTTATATAATGTGTATTGTTTAATAGTTCACCAGAGCTCAAACTGCGCAAGGTGAGCTTTTGTGATACATACCGGTAGTTTACATAGATCCTATATTGTACAAAACATAGTTTACATAAAAACTGTAACCTCTACGTGTCTTGTTTATTAGTCCCCTACCGGTCACCGGTGGGGACTATAGGTTTACCCTCCGTCAGTCAGTCCGTCACCAATTATTTTAAAAACAATTTAGTTTGTCCGGACTGTAACTTTATCATCTATCTTACGATTTTGAAATAACGTGGCATAATTGTTCACCACTTTAAGATGGTGTGTCGTGCGGAAAAAAATTGTTGATATCTCAAAGGTCAAAGTCACATGTGCGGTTCAAACGTCAAAAAGTATGACAATTTAGTTTGTCCGGACCGTAACTTTGTCATCTATTGCACGATTTTGATATAAGCTGGAACGATTGTTCACCACCATGGAAGGTCAAGGTCACTGTGACGTTCAAACAGTTTTGGCCTAATCATTATGAAACTTGATCACAATGATCATCTCTACAAAATCTAGGTCGAGTTCAATTTGGGTCATCTGGGGTCAAATACTAGGTCACTAGGTCAAATCATAGGAAAACCTTGTGTAGACACTAGAGGTCAACATTTTGACCTAAACTTTATGAAACTTGGTTACAATGATCATCTTTACAAAATCTAGATCTAGTTCGATATTGGGTCATCCGGGGTCAAAAACTGTCACTAGGTCAAAGAATAGGAAAACCTTATGTAGTCGCTAGAGGTCACAATGTTTACCTAATCTTTATGAGACATGGTCAGAATGATCTCATTGATTGATAATTCTAGGTCAAGTTCGATATTGGATCATCTGGGGTCAAAAAATAAAATCCAAAAAATTTGCGACCTAATTATTTTTCTTAGGCCTAATGTACCATAAAATTGATAATATACATTAGGTCGCTGACTTGTATACCACTGTAACCTATCATCACTGATGGTCCGCCTCCGTGGTCGAGAGGTTAAGGTCGCTGACTTGTATACCACTGTAACCTATCATCACTGATGGTCACAGGTTCGAGCCCCGCTCAGGCCGTGTCTCATTTATATGAAAACGTTGGCTGTTTCTTACGGAGGTTGGTGCATCCAAGTACTGGTTAACCGCTGGAGCCTGCCCAGGAAAGGTGTTGTTAAGTAACCTGCCCGCCGGCGATATAGCCCAAAATGGTGTTGTTGCAGGCGCAAAACCCGAAATATAACATAACATATACGTGTCTTGTTTATGATACATGTCATGTTTATTATATGTGTCATGTTTATTATATGTGTCTTGTTTATTATACGTGTCTTGTTTATTATATGTGTCTTGTTTATTATACGTGTCATGTTTATTATACATGTCTTGTTTATTATACGTGTCATGTTTATTATACGTGTCATGTTTATTATACGTGTCTTGTTTATTATATGTGTCTTGTTTATTATATGTGTCATGTTTATTATATGTGTTTATTATACGTGTCTTGTTTATTATATGTGTCATGTTTATTATATGTGTCATGTTTATTATATGTGTCATGTTTATTATATGTGTCATGTTTATTATACGTGTCTTGTTTATTATATGTGTCTTGTTTATTATACGTGTCATGTTTATTATATGTGTCTTGTTTATTATACGTGTCATGTTTATTATACATGTCTTGTTTATTATACGTGTCTTGTTTATTATATGTGTCATGTTTATTATATGTGTCATGTTTATTATATGTGTCATGTTTATTATACGTGTCATGTTTATTATATGTGTCATGTTTATTATACGTGTCTTGTTTATTATATGTGTCATGTTTATTATACGTGTCATGTTTATTATATGTGTCATGTTTATTATATGTGTCATGTTTATTATATGTGTCATGTTTATTATATGTGTCTTGTTTATTATATGTGTCATGTTTATTATATGTGTCATGTTTATTATATGTGTCATGTTTATTATATGTGTCATGTTTATTATACGTGTCTTGTTTATTATATGTGTCATGTTTATTATATGTGTCATGTTTATTATATGTGTCATGTTTATTATATGTGTCATGTTTATTATATGTGTCATGTTTATTATATGTGTCATGTTTATTATACGTGTCTTGTTTATTATATGTGTCATGTTTATTATATGTGTCTGTTTATTATACGTGTCATGTTTATTATATGTGTCATGTTTATTATATGTGTCATGTTTATTATATGTGTTTATTATATGTGTCTGTTTATTATATGTGTCATGTTTATTATATGTGTCTTGTTTATTATATGTGTCTTGTTTATTATACGTGTCATGTTTATTATACGTGTCTTGTTTATTATACGTGTCATGTTTATTATATGTGTCTTGTTTATTATACGTGTCATGTTTATTATATGTGTCATGTTTATTATATGTGTCATGTTTATTATACGTGTCTTGTTTATTATATGTGTCTTGTTTATTATATGTGTCATGTTTATTATATGTGTCTTGTTTATTATATGTGTTGTTTATTATACGTGTCATGTTTATTATATGTGTCTTGTTTATTATATGTGTCATGTTTATTATACGTGTCATGTTTATTATACTTTATGTGTCTTGTTTATTATACGTGTCTTGTTTATTATATGTGTCATGTTTATTATACGTGTCATGTTTATTATACATGTCTTGTTTATTATATGTGTCATGTTTATTATATGTGTCATGTTTATTATACGTGTCTTGTTTATTATACGTGTCATGTTTATTATACGTGTCATGTTTATTATATGTGTCTTGTTTATTATACGTGTCATGTTTATTATATGTGTCATGTTTATTATATGTGTCATGTTTATTATATGTGTCATGTTTATTATACGTGTCTTGTTTATTATATGTGTCTTGTTTATTATACGTGTCTTGTTTATTATACGTGTCTTGTTTATTATATGTGTCTTGTTTATTATACGTGTCTTGTTTATTATATGTGTCTTGTTTATTATACGTGTCATGTTTATTATACGTGTCTTGTTTATTATATGTGTCTTGTTTATTATATGTGTCTTGTTTATTATATGTGTCTTGTTTATTATATGTGTCATGTTTATTATACGTGTCATGTTTATTATATGTGTCATGTTTATTATATGTGTCATGTTTATTATATGTGTCATGTTTATTATACGTGTCTTGTTTATTATATGTGTCTTGTTTATTATATGTGTCATGTTTATTATATGTGTCATGTTTATTATACGTGTCTTGTTTATTATATGTGTCTTGTTTATTATATGTGTCATGTTTATTATACGTGTCATGTTTATTATACGTGTCTTGTTTATTATATGTGTCATGTTTATTATATGTGTCTTGTTTATTATATGTGTCATGTTTATTATACGTGTCATGTTTATTATACGTGTCTTGTTTATTATACGTGTCTTGTTTATTATATGTGTCATGTTTATTATATGTGTCATGTTTATTATATGTGTCATGTTTATTATACGTGTCATGTTTATTATATGTGTCATGTTTATTATATGTGTTTATTATATGTGTCTTGTTTATTATATGTGTCATGTTTATTATACGTGTCATGTTTATTATATGTGTCATGTTTATTATATGTGTCATGTTTATTATATGTGTCATGTTTATTATACGTGTCATGTTTATTATATGTGTCATGTTTATTATATGTGTCATGTTTATTATATGTGTCATGTTTATTATATGTGTCATGTTTATTATACGTGTCATGTTTATTATACGTGTCTTGTTTATTATATGTGTCTTGTTTATTATATGTGTCATGTTTATTATATGTGTCATGTTTATTATACGTGTCTTGTTTATTATATGTGTCTTGTTTATTATATGTGTCATGTTTATTATACGTGTCATGTTTATTATACTTGTCATGTTTATTATACGTGTCATGTTTATTATATGTGTCATGTTTATTATATGTGTCATGTTTATTATATGTGTCATGTTTATTATACGTGTCTTGTTTATTATACGTGTCTTGTTTATTATATGTGTCTTGTTTATTATATGTGTCATGTTTATTATATGTGTCATGTTTATTATACATGTCTTGTTTATTATATGTGTCTTGTTTATTATATGTGTCATGTTTATTATACGTGTCATGTTTATTATACGTGTCATGTTTATTATACGTGTCATGTTTATTATACGTGTCATGTTTATTATATGTGTCATGTTTATTATACGTGTCTTGTTTATTATACGTGTCTTGTTTATTATACGTGTCTTGTTTATTATATGTGTCATATTTGTTATATGATTATATGTTGTGTCTATCTCTTATATAATTTATGCTGTTTATTTCATATATAATTTATGTTGTTTATTTCATATATGATGTGTTGTTTATTTTGTATATAAATGCATGCCTCGTGTTTTGTAATATAACAATAAGATGTGGGATCAACTAGATAAATTGTCTGACAATAAAACTTGCAAAAAGATTATCGAGTTTTATTTTATTTGGAGAAACGTTGAATTGTATATGCAAATATGACAAATGTCCAGAAAGTGAGACATAAATATCTACCACTCACAAAATCACACATATATATATGTAATACATGTCCATCACACATATATATGTAATACATGTCCATCACACATATATATGTAATACATGTCCATCACACATATATATGTAATACATGTCCATCACACATATATATGTAATACATGTCCATCACACAATATATATGTAATACATGTCCATCACACATATATATGTAATACATGTCCATCACACATATATATGTAATACATGTCCATCACACATATATATGTAATACATGTCCATCACACACATATATATAATACATGTCCATCACACATATATATGTAATACATGTCCATCACACAATATATATGTAATACATGTCCATCACACATATATATGTAATACATGTCCATCACACATATATATGTAATACATGTCCATCACACATATATATGTAATACATGTCCATCACACATATATATGTAATACATGTCCATCACACATATATATGTAATACATGTCCATCACACATATATATAATACATGTCCATCACACAATATATATATAATACATGTCCATCACACATATATATGTAATACATGTCCATCACACATATATATGTAATACATGTCCATCACACATATATATATAATACATGTCCATCACACATATATATGTAATACATGTCCATCACACATATATATATAATACATGTCCATCACACACATATATATATAATACATGTCCATCACACACATATATATATAATACATGTCCATCACACATATATATGTAATACATGTCCATCACACATATATATGTAATACATGTCCATCACACATATATATATAATACATGTCCATCACACATATATATATAATACATGTCCATCACACATATATATGTAATACATGTCCATCACACATATATATGTAATACATGTCCATCACACATATATATGTAATACATGTCCATCACACATATATATGTAATACATGTCCATCACACATATATATATAATACATGTCCATCACACATATATATATAATACATGTCCATCACACATATATATATAATACATGTCCATCACACATATATATATGTAATACATGTCCATCACACATATATATATAATACATGTCCATCACACACATATATATATAATACATGTCCATCATACATATATATGTAATACATGTCCATCACACACATATATATGTAATACATGTCCATCACACACATATATATATGTAATACATGTCCATCACACACACACATATATATGTAATACATGTCCATCACACATATATATATATATAATACATGTCCATCACACATATATATATGTAATACATGTCCATCACACACCTATATATATGTAATACATGTCCATCACACACACATATATGTAATATCTGTCCATCACACACATATATGTAATATCTGTCCATCACACACATATATATATGTAATACATGTCCATCACACATATATATATATGTAATACATGTCCATCACACATATGATGTTTGTTGACAGGTGGTCTCACAACAAGTTAAATATGATGTTTGTTGACAGGTGGTCTGTCACAACAAATTAAATATGTTTGTTGACAGGTGGTCACAACAAGTTAATTATGATGTTTGTTGACAGGTGGTCTGTCACAACAAGTTAAATATGATGTGTGTTGACAGGTGGTCTGTCACAACAAGATAAATATGATGTGTGTTGACAGGTGGTCTGTCACAACAAGTTAAATATGATGTTTGTTGGCAGGTGGTCTGTCGCAACAAGTTAAATATGATGTTTGTTGACAGGTGGTCTGTCACAACAAGTTAAATATGATGTGTGTTGACAGGTGGTCTGTCACAACAAGTTAAATATGATGTGTGTTGACAGGTGGTCAGTCACAACAAATTAAATATAATGTTTGTTGACAGGTGGTCTGTCACAACAGTTAAATATGATGTTTGTTGACAGGTGGTCTGTCACAACAAGTTAAATATGATGTTTGTTGGCAGGTGGTCTGTCACAACAAGTTAAATATGATGTTTGTTGACAGGTAGTCTGTCACAACAAGATAATTATGCATTAATAATTATCATATCAGTATTCAAACGGGGTTCATTGAAGAGGCCTTGCCGCCCATACTCGCATATAAGGCGAACGTCCAGAAATATTTGGGTTTTGGCACTCACCCGCAAATAAGACCGGTTGATAAAATGTACACAAGACCATGTATAACTTGCCTATTTGGCCAGTGCAAGTACACAATACCATGTATAACTTGCCTATTTGACCAGTGCATGTACACAAGACCATGTATAACTTGCCTATTTGGCCAGTGCAAGTACACAAGACCATGTATAACTTGCCTATTTGACCAGTGCAAGTACACAATACCATGTATAACTTGCCTATTTGACCAGTGCATGTACACAAGACCATGTATAACTTGCCTATTTGACCAGTGCAAGTACACAATACCATGTATAACTTGCCTATTTGACCAGTGCATGTACACAAGACCATGTATAACTTGCCTATTTGACCAGTGCAAGTACACAATACCATGTATAACTTGCCTATTTGACCAGTGCATGTACACAAGACCATGTATAACTTGCCTATTTGACCAGTGCAAGTACACAATACCATGTATAACTTGCCTATTTGGCCAGTGCAAGTACACAATACCATGTATAACTTGCCTATTTGACCAGTGCAAGTACACAATACCATGTATAACTTGCCTATTTGGCCAGTGCAAGTACACAAGACCATGTATAACTTGCCTATTTGACCAGTGCAAGTACACAAGACCATGTATAGCTTGCCTATTTGGCCAGTGCAAGTACACAATACCATGTATAACTTGCCTATTTGGCCAGTGCAAGTACACAATACCATGTATAACTTGCCTATTTGACCAGTGCAAGTACACAATACCATGTATAACTTGCCTATTTGACCAGTGCATGTACACAATACCATGTATAACTTGCCTATTTGACCAGTGCAAGTACACAATACCATGTATAACTTGCCTATTTGACCAGTGCATGTACACAAGACCATGTATAACTTGCCTATTTGACCAGTGCAAGTACACAATACCATGTATAACTTGCCTATTTGACCAGTGCATGTACACAAGACCATGTATAACTTGCCTATTTGACCAGTGCAAGTACACAATACCATGTATAACTTGCCTATTTGACCAGTGCAAGTACACAATACCATGTATAACTTGCCTATTTGACCAGTGCAAGTACACAAGACCATGTATAACTTGCCTATTTGACCAGTGCAAGTACACAAGACCATGTATAACTTGCCTATTTGACCAGTGCAAGTACACAATACCATGTATAACTTGCCTATTTGACCAGTGCAAGTACACAATACCATGTATAACTTGCCTATTTGACCAGTGCATGTACACAATACCATGTATAACTTGCCTATTTGACCAGTGCAAGTACACAATACCATGTATAACTTGCCTATTTGACCAGTGCAAGTACACAATACCATGTATAACTTGCCTATTTGACCAGTGCAAGTACACAATACCATGTATAACTTGCCTATTTGACCAGTGCATGTACACAATACCATGTATAACTTGCCTATTTGACCAGTGCAAGTACACAAGACCATGTATAACTTGCCTATTTGACCAGTGCAAGTACACAAGACCATGTATAACTTGCCTATTTGACCAGTGCATGTACACAATACCATGTATAACTTGCCTATTTGACCAGTGCAAGTACACAATACCATGTATAACTTGCCTATTTGGCAAGTACACAAGACCATGTATAGCTTGCCTATTTGACCAGTGCAAGTACACAAGACCATGTATAACTTGCCTATTTGACCAGTGCAAGTACACAAGACCATGTATAACTTGCCTATTTGACCAGTGCAAGTACACAAGACCATGTTTAACTTGCCTATTTGACCAGTGCAAGTACACAATACCATGTATAACTTGCCTATTTGACCAGTGCAAGTACACAATACCATGTATAACTTGCCTCTATTAGGACGGGAAGACACTTTGCGGCCATAATCTTGTGGTTCAAAAACCCCGTGTTATAGGCAAGTATGGACGGTGGGCGATCTTTATACAATAGTTATGTTGTGGAGAGTGTTATTTATAGCGTTCTTCATTACAAAACAATGTTCTGTACAGTTAGAACTGTATACCTCTCACAAGTGTAGATGTTCTGTAGTACAGTTAGAACTGTATACCTCTCACAAGTGTAGATGTTCTGTAGCACAGTTAGAACTGTATATCTCTCACAAGTGTAGATGTTCTGTAGTACAGTTAGAACTGTATACCTCTCACAAGTGTAGATGTTCTGTGGTACAGTTAGAACTGTATACCTCTCACAAGTGTAGATGTTCTGTGGTACAGTTAGAACTGTATACCTCTCACAAGTGTAGATGTTCTGTGGTACAGTTAGAACTGTATACCTCTCACAAGTGTAGATGTTCTGTGGTACAGTTAGAACTGTATACCTCTCACAAGTGTAGATGTTCTGTGGTACAGTTAGAACTGTATACCTCTCACAAGTGTAGATGTTCTGTAGTACAGTTAGAACTGTATATCTCTCACAAGTGTAGATGTTCTGTGGCACAGTTAGAACTGTATACCTCTCACAAGTGTAGATGTTCTGTGGCACAGTTAGAACTGTATACCTCTCACAAGTGTAGATGTTCTGTAGCACAGTTAGAACTGTATACCTCTCACAAGTGTAGATGTTCTGTAGCACAGTTAGAACTGTATATCTCTCACAAGTGTAGATGTTCTGTGGCACAGTTAGAACTGTATATCTCTCACAAGTGTAGATGTTCTGTAGTACAGTTAGAACTGTATATCTCTCACAAGTGTAGATGTTCTGTAGTACAGTTAGAACTGTATATCTCTCACAAGTGTAGATGTTCTGTAGCACAGTTAGAACTGTATATCTCTCACAAGTGTAGATGTTCTGTGGTACAGTTAGAACTGTATACCTCTCACAAGTGTAGATGTTCTGTAGTACAGTTAGAACTGTATATCTCTCACAAGTGTAGATGTTCTGTAGTACAGTTAGAACTGTATACCTCTCACAAGTGTAGATGTTCTGTGGTACAGTTAGAACTGTATACCTCTCACAAGTGTAGATGTTCTGTGGCACAGTTAGAACTGTATACCTCTCACAAGTGTAGATGTTCTGTAGCACAGTTAGAACTGTATATCTCTCACAAGTGTAGATGTTCTGTAGCACAGTTAGAACTGTATATCTCTCACAAGTGTAGATGTTCTGTAGTACAGTTAGAACTGTATATCTCTCACAAGTGTAGATGTTCTGTGGCACAGTTAGAACTGTATACCTCTCACAAGTGTAGATGTTCTGTGGCACAGTTAGAACTGTATACCTCTCACAAGTGTAGATGTTCTGTGGCACAGTTAGAACTGTATACCTCTCACAAGTGTAGATGTTCTGTAGCACAGTTAGAACTGTATATCTCTCACAAGTGTAGATGTTCTGTAGCACAGTTAGAACTGTATATCTCTCACAAGTGTAGATGTTCTGTAGTACAGTTAGAACTGTATACCTCTCACAAGTGTAGATGTTCTGTGGTACAGTTAGAACTGTATATCTCTCACAAGTGTAGATGTTCTGTGGTACAGTTAGAACTGTATACCTCTCACAAGTGTAGATGTTCTGTAGTACAGTTAGAACTGTATACCTCTCACAAGTGTAGATGTTCTGTAGCACAGTTAGAACTGTATACTCTCACAAGTGTAGATGTTCTGTAGTACAGTTAGAACTTCTCACAAGTGTAGATGTTCTGTAGTACAGTTAGAACTGTATATATCTCACAAGTGTAGATGTTCTGTAGTACAGTTAGAACTGTATACCTCTCACAAGTGTAGATGTTCTGTAGTACAGTTAGAAATGAAATTATTCACGTTTACCATCGTTACTCTATTCTAGTCCATCTTTATTCATGCCATCAGTATAATGAGTTTGCTCTATGCCTTCTGTTCATGTTTTGAACGTAATTTTCGTGATTATCATCTGCGTACCTATATACAAGCGCAGTTTACACAATATCTTCACTCGAGGCATATTTTGACAGCAGTGAGGAACTTTCTAGTTATATATGGTTATTATGTCGCTGGGAAATTCGCCCACACGTTGCAGAAATACTCCAGTTTCTAAAGAAGAAGTCGTCACCGAGCTGAATGAGCAACAGCGACAGCTTCCAAGGTCACAGAAGACCTCGCGACAGCTTCCAAGGTCACAGAAGACCTCGCGACAGCTTCCAAGGTCACAGAAGACCTCGCGACAGCTTCCAAGGTCACAGAAGACCTCGCGACAGCTTCCAAGGTCACAGAAGACCTCGCGACAGCGGACAAACAAGAAGCTTAATGCTTGTGACAGACCTTCGATATATGATAAGTACCAATTTTTCGAACATACTTTACAGTTAAAATAATGTGTAGTTTTTCGTGAATATAAAGACTCCCAGGTGAATGTACAGACTAAGTGAATGTACAGACTGACTCAGTTAAAGGAAGACTGAAAGAGTTGTATTTCGTTTTGGAAAGATACCATTTGTCCATCAAATAACGAAATTATTTCTTTTATTGAACAAGGTTATGTCATTCCATTTGTTAAAAAACAAAAACACCTCCATCTGTTCATTTAAAGAATAATGCTTCAGCATTAAAAACAAATATTTTGTAGATGCTGCCATACAAGATTTATTAGATAAAAATTGTATATATGAAGTTTTTGTAAAACCTTACAATATCAATCCCCTGTCTGTAGCACAACATTCAAGGGGCAAAACACGACTTATTTTAGATTTTAAGTGTTTTGAATGAGTTTCAAGAGTTTATTTCGAAATACAATGGGCAATATGACCATGAGTATACATTATATACACATTACATACTTTCAAACGTGAACATTGGTACTGCGTGCCTTGTGTAAATATGTAATATAATTATATAGAGCAAATATGCAAATAAAAACACGTGCAAATACAAAACGTTTACGATTGGCTAGCGTATAACGTATGAGATATGAACACTAGTCATAGAACAGGTTGTTTCTGATTTATTATTATGGTCATCAATTCAATAAATTTAGGAACATTTGGATTTCTCAAAGTATTTCTTAATATGTGTTTTTCTTAAATCGGTATATAGCCGACATTCTAAAAACAACAAAATGAAATTCATCTTCTAAAGTTAAACAATATTTACATTTTCTTTCTTCATATGGTATTGCTAAGTGTCTATGCCATCGACCAGTTTCTACTTAAAGTCTATGAGATGATACTCTGAAGCGTGACAATGTTATTCTAAATTTATCAATATTTACACTGTTCATATGTTTGAAACTTGAAATCCGCATATAAAACATAAGTTCTAGCTCTTGAGCATGTCGGAATGGATCGTGTTAAATTTGAAGACCATAAAGTAGCTTTAGAATTATTGCTCAAAGATGGGTTCATGTTCAAATTCGATTTATCTAATGGTTATCACCATTTGCCTGTTAATCCCACATACCACCCGTTGTTGGGATTCTCTTGGTACTTTAATGGGCAATTACGTTATTTTGTTTTCTGTGCATTACCTTTTGGTCTTCGTAGCGCACCATACATTTTCACCAAGCTGTTACAGTCTTTAGTAAAGTATTGGCGCGGCCAAGGATTAAGAATCGTCGTCTTTCTGGGTGACGGGTGGGGACTAAGCAGATTTTCAGGCTGCGTTGAACGACGCAGAGTTTGTTCAACAAAGTTTAGTCAACGCTGGTCTCCTTATAAATCCACAACAATCCTTTTTTATTCCTGTACAGGCGTTAGAGTGGCTAGGATTTGTGCGGGATTTGAAGGCAGGTGATTTTCAAATTCCGGAAAGACACATTGAAAACACTAGGGGCAGCTTAAATAGTTTGCTGGCAACGTTACCAATTTCCTCGGCTAGAAAATTAGCACAACTTGCTGGCAAACTCGTCTCCATGGCTCCGGTTTTAGGTAATGTCTGCCTCTTAAAAGACCAACAATGTGTTTCAATGTATTGAATCGAGGTATACATGGGATTCTGGGATAGATTTTCTCAATATCCAGAATGCATTGCTTGTCTGCAATTTTGGAAAATACAATTACAGGTTCCATTCAGACGAAATCTTTTTGTAGACAGGTTACCCGCCACGCTCGTTTATTCCGACGCTTCTAATATCGGTGGGGCTGCTTTGCTTATGTTGTTGAATGTCGACAGTTAGTCGCCCATAAGTTTTCGTCCGACTGAGGCTCGACAAAGTTCAACATATAGGGAACTACTGGCAATCAACTATTCGTTGCATAGTTTTGCTGAGAATTTAGCTAGTAAACAAAATTGTGTGGCATACGGACAAACAAAACTGCGTACATATTGTAGAAAAGGGTAACACCAAGAGTGATCCGCAATCATTGCCTTGGAAATTCATTCATTGTGTTTCGAACACTGCGTTACATTGAATATTAAATGGATCAATAGGATCTGATTAAACTCGCAGATGAGTATAGCAAAATGGTTGATTATGACGATTACGGGGTTTCCGACGAATTTTTCGAATTTATTAATTCTATGTACGGCCCACACAGCATAGACAGATTTGCTAACGATTATAATACTAAGCTCCCAAGATTTAACTCCCTTTACTGGACCCCTACTTCGAAAAATGTTGACGCTTTTACACAAACTGGGCATCCGAAAATAATTGGCTAGTACCTCCGGTCGTGCTGATCACAAAGACTATAAATCATTTGATTGATTGTGAAGGTCATGGTACTCTTGTTGTTGCTCCTTACTGGCCTTCTAGCCCATTTTCCCAATGCTTTCTGGACATTCGTCCATTCAAAAACGTTTTATTAAGGATGTTCTCATATTCAATACCGGCCAAAGTATTTATATACAAGGCAAAAATAAGAATACTGTTTTCGGAACTGATAGATTTACTAGTAAAGTGTTACTTGTACGTCTTAAACGAAGATCATAATATGTGTTCTCGTACGATGCAAAGGAGATAATTTGTTTATACAAATTTATTTTGGCTCGATTGCGAAACAAGTTATTTCAACTTATGTAAGTCACTCTCGATACCTCATTCCTGATTGGATCCATCGCCACGAGGGAGAGAGGGGGCAACGTGGAAGTTGAATGCCTTGCCTGGGGTGCCTAGGTCGTGGCGGTTCCGGACCGTTCGCGCCTGGGGCGGGCGCGCATCCACTGTGCTATCACGACTTCCCTCGATAATTACGTTAGCTGTATGAACTTCCAAGGCATTTTAGTTTATATTATTTAACTTTCTATTTGTCTTGATGTTGCAGGTACTTGCGATAATTCCGGTCTTCCGGGTATGTACATGTTCTTCAAATAATCATTACGCCAGTGATAGCTTTGTTTTGCCGATCTGCTGAGAACCGCTACACCTTCCAACATTTGGAGTGAAACCGCATAGATGCACGTTTTGGAGAGTAGTCACGAAGGTGCACTTCACATAGAAAGGAAACTTGGTATTACTGTGCTTGCAAAGTTAAGTTTCAATCTACTTGGATTTTTCTATTACATTATACTTCTGTCTCACAGCAGTTCAGATTTATTTAATGAATTCAATGATTAGTTCTTAGTTATTGTATTTGTAATCAAAAATATCTGCCACCGACCGGTTGTGTAATAGTCTCAATAGTTCGTGATTTCTAAGTAATCGTAACGAAAGTTCAATTGATAAATATGTTTGTATCTATTTTCGTTGTCTTACGAGCCGTGATATTTACGTGGTAGAGCGACCCCAATTATGCGTTTTAAAGTTTTCGACGTGTATATATATATCTTACAGGTAAAAAATTCGACTAATCTAGATTGCTTATATGGAGAAATAGGACGTTTTCCAATGAAAACAATACGACAATTTATTATGATTAGCTACTGGCTAAAACTATTAAAAACTACTAACAACCCGCTATTAGAAAATGTATATAAAATGTTAGTAACCGATGCAAATAATAATATTACATACAATAATACAAACTGGGCCTATCAAATAAAAATGATTTTAGATAGCATTGGTATGTCCGATATATGGATTAATCAATTTACATCGACCATCAATGTTGCTTCTATAAAGCAACGTTTAATAGATATATATAAACAATCTTGGCATGCTAGAATCAATAATTTAAGTAAACTATCTACATACTGCTTGTTTAAACATGACTTAACATTAGAAACATACCTGTCGTGTATAAATGATAATAAGTATAGAATAGCCCTCACTAAACTAAGAGTTTCGGCACACGATCTAGCAATAGAAACAGACAGGTATACTAATGTTGACAGGCAATATCGCAATTGTTTATACTGCGATATGAATGTAGTCGAAAGTGAATACCATTTCATTCTAGTTTGCCCCAAATATAGAAATCTTAGACTGAAATATGTCCAACCATATTTTTGTAGATGGCCCACTACTAACAAATTTGTATCTCTTATCAAAGCTAACAGCGATAGAGTTATTAACAGTATAGCTAAATAGAGTTATTAACAGTATAGCTAAATAGAGTTATTAACAGTATAGCTACATTTGTATATCATGCTTTCAAACTTAGATCACACATAGCGTAATATATATTACTATGAAGCATTATTTGATTATGACTAGTATATAATGAGTTCTTCCTTGCTAATGCTAGTTATACTTGCGAATTTGTGTTTCACCATATTAATTGATGTTTAAGGCTATAAACATGTAAATGTTTTATGCAAATAAACTTTATGTTATATTCATTTGTATCTCGATTGATGCACCGTGACTTTACCTCAGCGCTTTCCTGAAACAATATTTAAAAATTATCTTTTCGCGAAGCTTCGATGACGTAGTCGTTTTTTTCGTGATGACACGAAATATCGCACATTTGTTCTCGTAATGCCGCGATGGCTAGCTCATTTGGTTTCGTGATGCCGTGGCGGCTGGCACATTTGTCCGGTGACGCCGTGATAGCTCGCACATTTGTTGTTGGTGATGCTGTGATAGCTCACTTGATTGCTTTTATTGCGTGGCCGAGAAGGCGCACTGTTTTTGTGATGCTGTGATAGCTCACTTGATTGCTTTTATTGCGTGGCCGAGAAGGCGCACTGTTTTTGGTGATGCTGTGATAGCTCACTTGATTGCTTTTATTGCGTGGCCGAGAAGGCGCACTGTTTTTGTGATGCTGTGATAGCTCACTTGATTGCTTTTATTGCGTGGCCGAGAAGGCGCACTGTTTTTGGTGATGCTGTGATAGCTCACTTGATTGCTTTTATTGCGTGGCCGAGAAGGCGCACTGTTTTTGTGATGCTGTGATAGCTCACTTGATTGCTTTTATTGCGTGGCCGAGAAGGCGCACTGTTTTTGTGATGCTGTGATAGCTCACTTGATTGCTTTTATTGCGTGGCCGAGAAGGCGCACTGTTTTTGTGATGCTGTGATAGCTCACTTGATTGCTTTTATTGCGTGGCCGAGAAGGCGCACTGTTTTTGTGATGCTGTGATAGCTCACTTGATTGCTTTTATTGCGTGGCCGAGAAGGCGCACTGTTTTTGTGATGCTGTGATAGCTCACTTGATTGCTTTTATTGCGTGGCCGAGAAGGCGCACTGTTTTTGTGATGCTGGATAGCTCACTTGATTGCTTTTATTGCGTGGCCGAGAAGGTGCACTGTTTTTGTGATGCTGTGATAGCTCACTTGATTGCTTTTATTGCGTGGCCGAGAAGGTGCACTGTTTTTGTGATGCTGTGATAGCTCACTTGATTGCTTTTATTGCGTGGATGAGAAGGTGCACTGTTTTTGTGATGCTGTGATAGCTCACTTGATTGCTTTTATTGCGTGGATGAGAAGGTGCACTGTTTTTGTGATGCTGTGATAGCTCACTTGATTGCTTTTATTGCGTGGCCGAGAAGGTGCACTGTTTTTGTGATGCTGTGATAGCTCACTTGATTGCTTTTATTGCGTGGATGAGAAGGTGCACTGTTTTTGTGATGCTGTGATAGCTCACTTGATTGCTTTTATTGCGTGGCCGAGAAGGTGCACTGTTTTTGTGATGCTGGGATGGCTCACAGTTAAGTTCTCTACGACGCCGTGATGGCTCATTTGAGACTTTCGCTCTTGTAGTGTGTTTTGAACTGCGCCTTCCTTGTTATAACATTTACATTACAGATTCTCTATTGATGTACAATGGTATGCGAGCTGTTCCTTGTAACCAGAATTTTGTTAAGTAGAAAATTTATCATATATTTTTACGTTAATAGTAATAAATTAGAATAAATATAGTAAATCGTATGTTTCTGACATTGGTAATGTCACAATCATTTGATTTAATATAACACAAGTTAAGCATTTTTATATATAATATGGTTCTCCTTCTTTGTTTTGCTCGATTGAATGCTGTCAAATACAAATGCCTAAATCCTATTTTGTTTCTTTATTGTATTTGTAGTTGGTAGGAACATGGGATAAGTGAATAATTGATTTACTCACGATGCAGAGTGAGTAACTGTATATATCTCACAAGTGTAGATGTTCTGTAGCACAGTTAGAACTGTATACCTCTCACAAGTGTAGATGTTCTGTAGTACAGTTAGAACTGTATACCTCTCACAAGTGTAGATGTTCTGTAGCACAGTTAGAACTGTATACCTCTCACAAGTGTAGATGTTCTGTGGTATAGGGGGGGTGAAAATCTCATGGCATTTTTTTCACCCATGGGTGAAAATATCGCGCGGGTGAAAATCTCATGTGACACCGGCATAACTTGCTTAACTGCTACAGAAAATCCTGCAATGTATCCAGCAAGACCATGTATATATGTATCAAACAGATAATCTTCATTCTTAGTAGCTAAATAAATCACTAAATATGTGAACGACATCCCTATAGCAACACATACATTTGTGATGAGGAAAAATAGTAACATATCCATTGCTCCCCAAAGCGGTTCTAGTAGTTTACCACACAAAATCACCACCAATATATCTGCCAACACATCCCAGAAATGAAACTCAATAAAGCTGTGGGTGAGAAAAGTCCAAATCCAGAAGTTTGGGGGCAAAACGTAACCCGGTGTCACCGTGATATAGCGCGTTCCATTAGGAATGAAGGATAAAAAGTAACCGAAAAAAACAAATCACGGCAATAGTCTTAACAACCAGACTGCTGTTTCCAAACGCAGCGGATACAATAGTCTTAACAACCAGACTGCTGTTTCCAAACGCAGCGGATACAATAGTCTTAACAACCAGACTGCTGTTTCCAAACGCAGCGGATACAATAGTCTTAACAACCAGACTGCTGTTTCCAAACGCAGCGGATACAATAGTCTTAACAACCAGACTGCTGTTTCCAAACGCAGCGGATACAATAGTCTTAACAACCAGACTGCTGTTTCCAAACGCAGCGGATACAATAGTCTTAACAACCAGACTGCTGTTTCCAAACGCAGCGGATACAATAGTCTTAACAACCAGACTGCTGTTTCCAAACGCAGCGGATACAATAGTCTTAACAACCAGACTGCTGTTTCCAAACGCAGCGGATACAATAGTCTTAACAACCAGACTGCTGTTTCCAAACGCAGCGGATACAATAGTCTTAACAACCAGACTGCTGTTTCCAAACGCAGCGGATACAATAGTCTTAACAACCAGACTGCTGTTTCCAAACGCAGCGGATACAATAGTCTTAACAACCAGACTGCTGTTTCCAAACGCAGCGGATACAATAGTCTTAACAACCAGACTGCTGTTTCCAAACGCAGCGGATACAATAGTCTTAACAACCAGACTGCTGTTTCCAAACGCAGCGGATACAATAGTCTTAACAACCAGACTGCTGTTTCCAAACGCAGCGGATACAATAGTCTTAACAACCAGGCTGCTGTTTCCAAACGCAGCGGATACAATAGTCTTAACAACCAGACTGCTGTTTCCAAACGCAGCGGATACAATAGTCTTAACAACCAGACTGCTGTTTCCAAACGCAGCGGATACAATAGTCTTAACAACCAGACTGCTGTTTCCAAACGCAGCGGATACAATAGTCTTAACAACCAGACTGCTGTTTCCAAACGCAGCGGATACAATAGTCTTAACAACCAGACTGCTGTTTCCAAACGCAGCGGATACAATAGTCTTAACAACCAGGCTGCTGTTTCCAAACGCAGCGGATACAATAGTCTTAACAACCAGGCTGCTGTTTCCAAACGCAGCGGATACAATAGTCTTAACAACCAGACTGCTGTTTCCAAACGCAGCGGATACAATAGTCTTAACAACCAGACTGCTGTTTCCAAACGCAGCGGATACAATAGTCTTAACAACCAGACTGCTGTTTCCAAACGCAGCGGATACAATAGTCTTAACAACCAGACTGCTGTTTCCAAACGCAGCGGATACAATAGTCTTAACAACCAGACTGCTGTTTCCAAACGCAGCGGATACAATAGTCTTAACAACCAGACTGCTGTTTCCAAACGCAGCGGATACAATAGTCTTAACAACCAGACTGCTGTTTCCAAACGCAGCGGATACAATAGTCTTAACAACCAGACTGCTGTTTCCAAACGCAGCGGATACAATAGTCTTAACAACCAGACTGCTGTTTCCAAACGCAGCGGATACAATAGTCTTAACAACCAGACTGCTGTTTCCAAACGCAGCGGATACAATAGTCTTAACAACCAGACTGCTGTTTCCAAACGCAGCGGATACAATAGTCTTAACAACCAGGCTGCTGTTTCCAAACGCAGCGGATACAATAGTCTTAACAACCAGGCTGCTGTTTCCAAACGCAGCGGATACAATAGTCTTAACAACCAGACTGCTGTTTCCAAACGCAGCGGATACAATAGTCTTAACAACCAGACTGCTGTTTCCAAACGCAGCGGATACAATAGTCTTAACAACCAGACTGCTGTTTCCAAACGCAGCGGATACAATAGTCTTAACAACCAGACTGCTGTTTCCAAACGCAGCGGATACAATAGTCTTAACAACCAGGCTGCTGTTTCCAAACGCAGCGGATACATTTTGTTTAAAAACAGGAATATTTCTCTGAAACATGGAGGCTGCATTGAGTCCCTATAGCCGGATGAGAGTGCTATTACGTTGAGTCCGTATAGCCGGATGAGAGTGCTATGACGTTGAGTCCCTATAGCCGGTTGAGAGTGCTATTACGTTGAGTCCGTATAGCCGGATGAATGTGCTATGACGTTGAGTCCGTATAGCCGGATGAGTGTGCTATGACGTTGAGTCCGTATAGCCGGATGAGTGTGCTATGACGTTGAGTCCCTATAGCCGGGTGAGTGTGCTATGACGTTGAGTCCGTATAGCCGGATGAGTGTGCTATGACGTTGAGTCCGTATAGCCGGATGAGTGTGCTATGACGTTGAGTCCGTATAGCCGGATGAGTGTGCTATTACGTTGAGTCCGTATAGCCGGGTGAGAGTGCTTATTGTACATACACGTGTCCGAGTGTTCATGCAATGGAAGCGCCAGCAACCAAATATTCAAGTCTTTGACTTACTGGCCGGCCTTAAACACTATGATATAGATTACTATGCCACTAAGATTATGTTGGGTAATGTACAGTAAATGTACTTGATGACAAGGTTAATGGGATGCGATATTCATGTAGTATACATTGTCAGCCGAGGATTTATATTGAAATACGCATGTATAACTTAGTTACGTGATAACTAAGACGTAGGCACTGACGGCTCTGAAATACTACTGAAAATTAGTTGAAACATGTACCGTTCTAACACTGCTACAAGTGTTATAGACTGTAAAAATGTGTATTGATAACTGCATGGTATAAGCTTCATGCAGCCATGTGATGCGTGCTCACTGTGATGTCCAATCATCGTTTGTCAGTCTGCTGGAATCTTGCATTTCGTTTCGGTAAGATCCACTCAGGTTTACAGTGTGCGCTTATCACTGATATTAATACTGATGCACCGGTATTATACATGAATGTGTGTGGTTTATGTACATGTACATTTACATGTATGAGTATATTTATATTCATATACAAATATGTGTATATTATGCTAGACTGATACTCATATGCCATGTAAATGATCTGAGTTAATACAGAATAATTTAATTGAAATTTCTAGCATGAAAAGGGAATTATTTGATATATCACAGTTTGTTAATGAAGCATTTAAAATTCGCAAAGATACACATGAACATTTGACTGATTTGTAAATAGATTCCTAATATTTCCTGTATTTAGATTAAACAATATTGTATTCAAGAATGGTACATAACATAGCAATAGTTGCAACAGCACAGTTAGGATTGGGAAACAAGTTACATTGTAACTTATTCGAATCCCTTTCCTTCAGAAAAATGTATTGATGTTGAATGCAATTCTATTTGTTGCACAGTTTAAACATTTAAATTAATTTTTTTTATTTCCATTTTTTTTTATTGGCACTAATAAATACAATTTTAACTAATAGTTAACGTGAACATGAAGTATATAACAAATATGTTCTTTATATATTAAAATAACAATTTTTTTAAAAATTAAATTTAAGTATCTACAGCAACACATAACAATAATACAAAATAAATGATAAGAATGAAAGACTGAGTCTTATACAATTCTTCTTTTGTGTCCTAATCCCGGGACAATAACCGTAAATCCACATGTCCCATTCTTTCTCTCTCATGGCGATGTACACTGTCAGTATATAGGGTGATTAAACACATTATAAGATCCTGTTTAGGCTTGTATTAACTAAAGAATGTATGGCTTAGAAATCGTTTATTGAAAATATTTTATTCAGATTTTGAGTCTCAGTTTGATGCTCAGTTCCACAAATGAACAGTTATATTAATGAAGTGATATTTGTAAATGACCTCACTTAAATCATATTCCAATTCATAAAGATGACATTTCACTGAATGGAGGTGTTCTGTTTTGTATATCGGTAATTTGAATACAGCATGCTATACGTGATCAATGCATGGTCACGCACAAGCAGCATTACATCGTATGAAATAAAAGATATTTGAAAAATTCAATTTTTACGTGTGGGTAGCAATGCTGCTACACATTCTAACATTTTACTTTGTATGCTTATGTTCATTTGGTAAACAGTGTTTTTTTGGCGATAAAACAAAACTCGAAACCGAAAGTAGGACTTTCCGAGTCGATCGGTCACGCACTTGTTTACAACCGGAACGCATCGTCCGCACTTGTTTGCATTCGGAATGCATCGTCCCCATTTGTCCCACGTTATCTTTTTTAATTAAATTACTTGATATGTTGATTCATACCTCTGTTAGCTAAGTCTTTAGGGGCATTTCTACACCCCCGCTAGGGCTTCGACATTAGAGGAAGATAGATAGATAGTATTTCATGTTCAAAATATATACTTTGTTTTCTACATCATCTGTTGTTTCACTCATGTGCACTGTGCTTGTTTACATTTCGTGTGTTGATAAACAAATTCGCGTATACAACCGTTTAAATTTATTGGAATTTTATCGTTTCTGAGCGACTATTTCGATTTTTGTAAGCACACACATTAGTATTTATATTTTACCCAAAACATCCGTTATTACGATATAATGCTGCTTTAATGTATTCCTATTATGACTTGTTACGACGAAATCGACGTAACCCTTTCAACACCATATCCGGCCTCTAAATAGGCTTACACAAAGTGTATATCCATAATGAGCCGGCTCGTGACGAGTCATCTCATCATGATCTGCACTTTGTGCCAGTAATAGTACTATTTATAGACAAAATTACCCATTTTGATTAATGAACTGGTCCAAATGTAATTTTCTTATTAATTTATTGGTGTAAAAATATCATGGACCAGTCCATGTCAGTATCTTGAATGGGTTAGTTTTTAAACTTTATTTGTTGAATGGGTTAATGAGTAAACGGAATGAAAAGAACTATCCTATAGTCAAAATATGAGTAGCTATATTTGAAACATGTGCTTTGTTGGAATTCTTTACCGAAACGTTTGGTTCTCAAAGAGTACACGGACAACAAACTACAGTCCTACCTCCCCAAACGTCACATCCCATGAGCGACACCCTCTTTATAACGTCACCTTTATTCCCATCCGTTGCGTTTTAATACAATTTCACCTCTAGTTTAATCATGTGTGTGTGTTGTTTCACGTTTATTTATCGTCGCTACCGGTTGCCCATATGAGCGACGCCTCCTGAAGAGATTAGTCATTTTAGATTTTTGAAGGATAGTGTAATGATACAGTCTGCTCTGGTTCATTTAC
The DNA here is from genome assembly GCA_014843695.1 of Archivesica marissinica. Taxonomy (NCBI): domain Eukaryota; kingdom Metazoa; phylum Mollusca; class Bivalvia; order Venerida; family Vesicomyidae; genus Archivesica; species Archivesica marissinica. The sequence continues at coordinate 23,496,940 of CM026392.1, read as the reverse complement.
GTACACGGTGTAGAGCACCGACACGAGACCTCGGTTTAGTCCCATCTGAAAGACTGTTAATTGTATTAGGGTCAGGTGAGGGGTCGAACCTGCGACCCCTGGATTACCAGTCCAGGGTTAATTCGTGTAAAAGATGTGACGTTATATGTAAACTTAAATCATTATTAGTTTCATACAATTCTCCTCATAGCTTGTACTTTAATGTGCAAGATTGTCGTTTGAATACAGACTAATGTAACTGAAAATACACATACTATGTTATACTATGCAACGGCTGTCCGGTTAGCACAGTGGTTAGCCTCGGACCTGGAAGTATGTGAGATGGTACGGTACGATGGTCGACAGATCGGACATGTGGGTCAGACGGAGGATAGCACAGTGGTTAGCCTCGGACCTGGAAGTATGTGAGATGGTACGGTACGATGGTCGACAGATCGGACATGTGGGTCAGACAGAGGATAGCACAGTGGTTAGCCGCGGACCTGGAAGTGTGTGAGATGGTACGGTACGATGGTCGACAGATCGGACATGTGGGTCAGACGGAGGATAGCACAGTGGTTAGCCTCGGACCTGGAAGTATGTGAGATGGTACGGTACGATGGTCGACAGATCGGACATGTGGGTCAGACGGAGGATAGCACAGTGGTTAGCCTCGGACCTGGAAGTGTGTGAGATGGTACGGTACGATGGTCGACAGATCGGACATGTGGGTCAGACGGAGGATAGCACAGTGGTTAGCCTCGGACCTGGAAGTATGTGAGATGGTACGGTACGATGGTCGACAGATCGGACATGTGGGTCAGACGGAGGATAGCACAGTGGTTAGCCTCGGACCTGGAAGTATGTGAGATGGTACGGTACGATGGTCGACAGATCGGACATGTGGGTCAGACGGAGGATAGCACAGTGGTTAGCCTCGGACCTGGAAGTGTGTGAGATGGTACGGTACGATGGTCGACAGATCGGACATGTGGGTCAGAGGGAGGATAGCACAGTGGTTAGCCTCGGACCTGGAAGTGTGTGAGATGGTACGGTACGATGGTCGACAGATCGGACATGTGGGTCAGACGGAGGATAGCACAGTGGTTAGCCTCGGACCTGGAAGTATGTGAGATGGTACGGTACGATGGACGACAGATCGGACATGTGGGTCAGACGGAGGATCGTAATCATATTGTATTGCATTCATTCTATACATACATTGTACAATACAAGACAAATGAACACATTATATAGGTAAACATACTATGCGCTTCGTGACATTGTTTGTATAAGGATTGTCAATATATGTTGAAGCACACCTCCCAACAACACACTTGATTGCGAAAAAAGTTCTTACAACTTATATTAATCACTCTCGAGACCTCATTCCTGACGGAATCCATCGCCACTAGGGAGAGAGAAGAGGCAAAATATACAAATCTGAGGCTCGTTAAAATATACAAATCTGAGGATCGCTAAAATATACAAATCTGAGGATCGCTAAAATATACAAATCTGAGGATCGCTAAAATATACAAATCTGAGGATCGTTAAAATATACAAATCTGAGGCTCGTTAAAATATACAAATCTGAGGCTCGTTAAAATATACAAATCTGAAGCTGGCTAAAATATACAAATCTGAGGCTGGCTAATATATACAAATCTGAGGTTCGCTAAATGATACAAATCTGAGGCTCGTTAAAATATACAAATCTGAGGCTGGCTAATATATACAAATCTGAGGTTCGCTAAATGATACAAATCTGAGACTCGACTCGATAAAGGATACCAATTTGAGGCTCATTAAAAAGGATACAAATCTGGAGCTCGCTAAAGGATATAAATTTGAGGCTCGCTAAAAGATACAAACAAGAGGCTGGCTAAAAGATACAAACAAGAGGCTGGCTAAATGAGGCAAATCTGAGTCAAGTTAAAAGATACAACAAACAAGTCTAATGCATTATTTGACATTGAAGTTTTGTAACTTTAATTTATAGCAGACATGGCAACATTTTTAAGTAGTCTTGAATTGGTATCCGTTCAAAACATTGGCTGTCATTTCATAATTTCATTTTGTGTGTTTTTCGTATTATTTATCGTCACTACCGGTTGCTCATATGAGCGACGCCTATTTTTGCTAGCTATATAAGTTTATTTAAAGTCGCCACCGCATAAATGCATTTGGGCGACTAAATTATCTAAGGTGATTAAAGAGGTCTAAAAATAGTTAATAAACAATTAAAATTACAATACTATGATGTTTAGAGGGCTATGTGGGTTGCATTAATCTCAGAGTGTGTTCGGTTTTCATATCTCCCACCCCCGCTCGCACACTATTGTGTACCAACGGTAGACCGGGTGAACAAATTACCCGGTGCAATTACTAATTCTAAGAAGATTTAGACATAAGTTGGTTAGTAAATTGTTTGTTAGTCCGTTCTATAGCCAATTTATACCGTATGTCCTTAGTGAGATAAAAACCGTGCAAATATTTGATTCTAAGTAGCATTCAAACCAGTGTAGAAGATAACAAGGACACACAATGGATTTTTGAAATATGTGTCTTAATCAAAAGGTACCAGAAATTAGAAGGAGTGGACCAATGAGATGGATGCATGGAACTCTGATTGATCCAAAAAATAAAAAATAAAAAGTTAACTAGTTTAACCATAACAACAGATAAATAATATAGAGACAGGTTTGACCTTAATTAGGGATCTTCGGGTATATTTTTATATCAGCATACCCCATCACCAAAATGTATTTAGAGTAGGTGATTTATAATGGGTTGCATAAGGTAGAGAGATAGATTTGATAGTAAGAAGGAAGAAGGTAGAAGGACACTGTCTGTCAGAAGAGAATCAACAGCTCATAGGTGTGTCCTTCATATATCCCAAGATCCCTAATAACACATAGTCAAACCTGCAACATATAGACTATGTTGCCCGTTGAGGGCTGTACTAATAAATATCAATAAAGATATTGCTACGAAAATTAAAAGTAAGACCTAATTGCAAATAGTTAACTAGTCGCACGAACCGGTGTGAAAAATAACAGGTGCCCCTGAGCAAAGAAGAACGAGCGCTCAGGAATGTGCACTGACTGACCTCTGTAAATGTAAACAAACAATTGAGAATTTTACATTCGCGCGAACGAGAAAGAGATATGGCAGGTGCCCGTTTACCTTGTATAGTGCACAGCAGTATCGAGGTTGCTACGAAGATTAAAATTCATGGACTATCTTAATATGTATCTGTACTAAGACATTTAGTTGATTGATTCCAAGTACATATAGTTACTACCAGTCATACAGATATATAACTGGTAGTAAAATATCTTCCATAGTTATGGAAAATGTCAACAGGATAGAGAACTTCACCTATCACAAACGACTAAACCGTTAGAGGTATCAGCCTACTATGATGTTTGGTCAACTTTTTTAACATATATAAGTATCACCAAAATAAACTATCATGGGTTGCCCCTAAAAATATACATCAAACTAATTCCATAGTAGGTTGTACAATGTGTGATATGTGTACCAAAAAAATAATACCCCCCCATATGCCCCCGTGTACTGGGATCATAAAAATTACATCTAAAAAAGGCGGCTTAACCCCTGAGTGACGACGTTTAAAAATAATGCACCCAGTAATTGCTCGTATAACTACTCAGTCGGCCAGGTTACTCATGCAACTTGAGGGTGTCTGATGACCTTAATTAAACTAGAGGATGATGTTGGGTGTCCTTGTTTGTTTTAAGTTTATTGTTAAGCTTATTCATAACTTATGTATATTTATAGGTTAAGTTTTACAGTCTAATACCTACTGAAGTGGTATTAAGAGTAATGAAGAATTGTTAGAAAAGACGTATATTTGGGCTAATGACTAGTGTCATAGCATTTGAGCTTCAGTTTTAGAATTACTGAAGATTACTACTTGAAGTTGATCAAACTTTGTTAACATAATGTCGAACTTAGTAAAGAACACTAAAAACTCTAGATAATTTAATCAGATGATCATTGATAGAAATTACACAATTTTGCCGTATGGCTGCACAGAGTTGGTAAATAGAAATGTCCAACTGCATATTGAAACTTCAGATGGCATTTTTTCCAAATACTGTGTTGATATAACAATTATGTGGTAGATAGTCTACAGGATAGTAGGTTCAATGTACCAAGGTGTATAAAAATAGTAATATCCATGTGTGGTAGTGGAATTTACCAAATTACTATGGAAAATTTGTGATTTTGGATATTTCCTTGTGCCATAGGAGGAGGGCCTCAAGGTGAATACTGACAGGGCCTGGTCAGAATAATAGTTCTGTCCAAGTCAATAACATGTTATTGTTACTAGTAATGTAGAGAAGTCTTTAAAACATTAAATTACAACCACCAGAAATTTGGTAATTTTTGGCCCTAATTTACAGAAATTAGACATTTCTGTCGTACTTTATTATGTAGGAAAGTTAGGGCCTCAGTTCAACCACCTGGTCAAGTTGAGTGTCCTAACAAGATGAATGAGGTAGATAATTACATAACCTTAACTTAGGAACTTGAGTATCTTATGAGGCATACTCATGTACAAGAATATTTAGATTTATGATGAATATGTACTTGTTGAGACTATACCAGGATGGTAATCCGCTCCAACTAAACATATTTAAAATTATCAGATAACATTTTTTGTATATATTGTACTAAGGGTGTGATATTGGTGTAGTTAGAGTTCGAAAATAGAACTTTACATGTAGATTATGAACATAGACCCTTTAATTTTTATTTTGACTTTAAAATTGACCAAAAACCGGCCAAAATAGTTCAAATTGAGCATTTCGCTTATGACATAGCATAAGGGCCTCAATTTGAATATTGGTGGATCAAAGAAAATGTTGATGTTTATTTTGGATAAACAACAATATGAAGTTACTAGAAAGTTATAAATATAAAGGATTTATCAATCCTTGTTACAAAAAAGTTTAGATGAAAATTTCCAGAATTTACCATTGTATTGAAGTAATCTTATAGATCACATACCAATACAATTTAAACTAGCTTTATTTAGTTTTAGAGTTTCTTAGTCACAAAACACCGGCAGTATGGGCTTTACCCGGCCGGACTGAGTACACTGCGCGCAGTCATAATACCAATCCGGGTAATTTGGACCAGGGGCTCTGGGTCCCAATTTAAATTTCTCAGACAAGTATGTTCCCATATACATGTTTACAAGCTTAATCGCTTGGGGATTTTCAAATACTAATTTGCTAAATACTATTGTTTTCTATGTAAATGGTCACAGGGGGGAAAGGCGATTATGGATAGCTAAGGTAAGCTTAGCTATAAGGTAAAAAAAGAATTAGTAAAACAGGAGGGTCACTAATTTAGATGATATAGGTTGTATATAGCAAAGTAATAGCTATTTATGAGCTATTGGTTTGACAGGGGCACAGCCAGAAATCTGTCTTAATAGTTTAGTTTTGGAGGTAGAGACGGTTTGTGTGGGTTTGGATTTTCCAGGTTGTTGTGGATTGTCCCACATTGGTTTACTTATTCAATGATGTAGAAATGAAGTTGTTGTGATGTTTAAACAACCGGTATTTATGAAACTTACAATACTGAATTGCAAGTGATGTAACTCAAAAAGTCAACAATTGTATATTATACACTGATATAATATTGTATATATTTTATAACACCATACATAGATGTGACGTGGTGTTTGTTGGTTTTTTTAATGTACATTAGACACTGGTAATATGTAGGTTAATAGGTTGTGTCCATTAAACAGTGAGTTGGTAGATTATACCAAGTTTCATCTGAGTAGATGAATAACTAAAAGATACTTATTGATTTGTATATCGATCTGTAAAAACGATCGAGTTAAGTATATTAGGATACGAAAGCAGTTTTTGTGCTCGTATTGGCCCGCACGGAGCCCCTAAGATGAAATTTAAGTAAACTCTTTCATCTGGGGTTGGAAATTACTCATCTCAGGTGAGAAGCCTGCAGTGGAATTGCTTTTCAAAAGGGCTCCGGTTGGGCCAATAACAGCACTACAGAAGGGTAAATGTATCCACAAACAACCTGGAGAGATATGGGAACCTTGTCTGAGCTTAATAACTGCAAATGTCCTCTAAATTTTGTCGGACATCTGACAGTCTAGAATGTACGTTTCCAGAGCTTTAAATACTGAGGTGCGGACAGCCTTGCTGGGGCTGAGAATGTTCTCAATTGAGAAAGTTTTACCAACCCCGGCAATTGCTGCCCGCAAGACAGCCCGATGAGTCTCGTGATCGCAACAGTCCAGCAGAAAATGTTCAGTAGTGTATCTGACATCACACTTGGGACAAACTGGATTTAGCTTAAGTATATGTTGGCCACTATTGCCTGCCAACAGGTTTGTCCCAAGTCTCAGCCGAGTGATGCACTTATCTATTCTTAAAGACTTAGAGTACTGCACCAGACGGCTGAACCCCACAGAGCTCCTTTTATAGGTTTGTTTGAAAGGCCTATCCAGGAGTGAGTGGCCCCAACGTAGATTCGTTTGGGCCTTAACAATGGAGTAGATCTCCGTGGGTGCGAGCCTTACACTATTCTCCACATTAGTGTGCTCCAGGCCAGACTTGGCAGCCCTGTCCGCAATCTCATTTCCAGTGATACCAATATGTGCTGGACACCATGCAGGAGGTTTTGGTTCAAGCCCTCGTTATAACGTATATCGTATAACTTGACTATATCCGTAATTAGATCTGGTCTAGACTTACTATTCCTTGATTGTAAGGAGACCAGTGATGAAAGTGAATCAGATAATATCACATTTTTCGATGAATTATTATCTACTATCCAGCACATTGCTTTCTTAATTGCAATTAGCTCAGCCGTATAGATGGATACCTTATCGGTTAACCTTTCTACATATTCACATTGTAGGGATGGAATGACTACGGCTGCAGCTACCTTGCCAGAGTCAGGACATTTTGATCCATCTGTATATGTGTTGACTGTAATTTTCCTCTATGTGGCATTGAGCTTCCAATCTAGCGAGGTGAACTAGATCGGTTTTCTTCACTTTTTCTGATAAAGATATATCTATCACTGGATCTGACTGTGTCCAGGGTGGTACCGAGCTAGTCCTGAAGTCTGCCACCTGGACACCCTCGAGACCGAACCCCGCCACAAGTTCTTGGACATGGGCTCCGAAAGGGAGTGTTTTGTCACTGAATCGGGCCTTGTGGTGGTATCCGGTCCCGAAGATCGCGTTCACGGGATTGTCCCAATATTTAACGCATTGAGCCTGGCGTCGGATCGCCAACGGCTCAATCCCTGACTCAATTTCAAGCATATAACTTGGGGTTGAAGGAAGGGCTCTCAGAGCTAGTCTCAGGGCGGAATTCTGTAACCTGTCTAGGGATTTGAGATGAGTGGGGCATGCACTAGAATAGATTTGTGCACCATAATCTATTTTTGAACGTATTAAAGACATATACAGTAGCAAGAGGCTTTTTTTAGAAGTTAGTCATTTTAGATTGACTCATAATGAGGGAGATGGATTAAATGTCCTCTTCTCTCCCCCATGGAGATGGATTAAATGTCCTCTTCTCTCCCCCATGGAGATGGATTAAATGTCCTCTTCTCTCTCCCAGGATTAAATTTCCTCTTCTCTCCCTCGTGGAGATGGATTAAAATTTTATCTTCTCTCCCGCGTGGAGATGGATTAAATTTCCTCTTCTCTCCCTGATTATGAGGGAGATGGATTAAATGTCCTCTTCTCTCCCCCATGGAGATGGATTCCACCAGTAATGAGGCATTGCGAGCGATTAATCTAATGTAGTAAACACTTGTTCTGCAATCTAGCTAAGGTAAATTTGTATAACCTAAATTGACATGCAACAATCGATATCTTATTCTTCTCTGTTAATGGCTAACAAGTCAACCATTGAGCTATTATGGTCATGCGTGGGGGGAATGATTTATGACAGTAATAAGGGTCATACACAATACACAGATACGATTTTGTTTTTACCAAATAATTTTATGGTAAAATTGTATAAATTATTAATACAGTCACAATGTATTAGAAAATGTAAGGGTGTCGCACCAACACCTTAGGTCATGTCATATAGCGATAACCAGAAGGCTGTTCCACCAATTGAACCGCGTAATCGGTAAGTCACGGTTATACACAAACATCAACGTTTTTAAATCCCATATACTGGAAATTGGAGTCACATTAGTATCCTTTATCTACTATCATTTATTTCTATGAATAATTGAGAAATAAAATGTTTGAACTAAAGTTGAGGAAAGATATTGTTATTGACTTTCAATTCTCACAACTTACGATTCTTATACCCGTAGCGTGAGCCCCGTAAGTCACAACTAGCGAACTTTCAATCCTCACGGACTTACGGGGCTCACGCTACAGGCTATTGTTTTTTCATGACATATTTCCGTACATATGTACATAGGTATATGCCTGGTTTTGGAACCCGCATCACATAGTGACGTCATCTAACTCATGCAAATGTGACATTTTACCTATATCTTTCTATTTTCCAATTCTACCAAAGTCCGGATGGGAACATAGATAGTGCGCTTCCTTCTGGGAAGAGTGTTAGTAGCAAAAAAGGATAACACTATTTAATACACAGAATAGTGAAATGTTTAAGATCAAATATAAAAGTCGTGATAGCGTAGTAGATGCGCGTTCGCTTCAGGTGCGAAAGGTCCGGAGTTCGAGCCCCACTGGAGCCGTTACGATTGTGCCCTTATGCAAGGCATTTAATTTCCACGTTGCCTATTCTTTCTCCCTCGTGGCGATAGATTCCATCAGGAATGAGGTCTCGAGAGTGATTAATATAAGTTATAAGAACTTGTTTCGCAATCAAGCTAAAATAAATTTGTATAAACTAAATATAAAAACAAGTGGGATTAATGTGACTGTATGTAAATAAGGGAAACTAATCTTGTTTTTAAGTCATTTCATACAGTTTGTTATCTCCCTTATTTCATTAATTCATAAGAGTTTGAATATATATTTGGGAATTAGATAGATAGATAAATAAATAAATTTCTTTATTTATAGAGGGTGACCTAATTAGTGCTGAACTAATCTTCCTTAGGGCCCTCTAATTGAAGCATGACCGGGGTAATTGTGCTTACCGCTAGATTTGATATTCACTCAGTTGTCCGGTTCTTTGGAGATCAGTCATACATTTATTTACTTGCTTGAAGAAACAATTGAAAACTCACTTCTTCAGAGACTACTACGCATTGTTCTGAATATTCTAATGTGATTGCTTCATTGATGACTGGTTATTTAATGTTTGTGTCTGGATTGATATACTGTTTTTATTATATTTTAATTCATTATTGTACAACGCCATTGAATATGTATTTATATGTAGAAATAGGCGTTTAAGCAAATAGTTTCAAATTTCAAGTGTATAGAAGTTTTAACAATGATCTACAGTTTTATTCAGGTTAGTTTCCTTCTAATGAATTGTGCATTTGTCCGGTAATAATGCATTTATGCAGTATTGTTTTGTTGATAAATAAGTGATTAACTGGAATGGGTTTGAGCACCGGTTTGTTTACTAGAGTCCGATAGTGTTGATCGCGTTGATGTATGTTTATTTGTCCGCGGGTAATACTATTTACGGTTGGAATGAATACTTTCAAAGTAGCAGTTAAATCTATTACTCTATGCATGTTACACATCTATCATTCTATGTTTTCTGCACGTTTGCCACTTTCAGTTATTTGCAGTAACACGACTTCACACCAATGGCACTGAACGGTTGAGAGGAGCAGATAGGTTGTTAAAGCTTAGACCCATATATATATATGTGCGTGCATGCGTGCGTGCGTGCGTGCGTGCGTGCGTGCGTGCGTGCGTGCGTGTATGTGTATGTGCGTGCGTGCGTGCGTGTGTGTGTGTGTGTGTGCGCGTACGTGTATGTATGCGTGCATGCGTGCGTGCGTTCGTGTTAATGTTATGTACAGTGAATGTCCCATAATGGAACATACGCATATGGAGTATATGCCCAGGTTGAAACCATGGCCCCTAGTCACTACACTAGTCGCTACACTATTCACTACACTAGTCACTACACTAGTCACTACACTCGTCACCTTAACGAAGATAATATACTTTAAGTAATATGTATGTAATTGTTGATGTGCTATGATTGTTATATATATATATATATATATATGTATGTATGATTGATTGTTGTAGGTATTATATAATGGGATGATGTGATCATGTATTTAATCATATCGTACCTACTCCTGGATCACATACCACATAAAGACAATGTGTGTGTTTTACGTTTATTCATCGTCGCTACCGGTTGCCCATATGAGCGACGCCTCCTGAAGAGATTAGTAATTTTATATTTTGGAGGGTAGTGCAATGATACAGACAGAGACCCATTCCAGAGTCTCCTCTGGTTCTTTTACGTGCACGTTGTAAAGCACCGACACGATACCTCGGTCTAACGTCCCATCTGAAAGACTGTTAATTGTATTAGGGTCAGACGGCGGATCGAACCTGCGATCCCTGGATTACCAGTCCAGCGTGTTACCACTGGACTACAGATCCGTCTGTAAAAAATAAAGACAATATATATACGAACCCTTATATAGTGCACTCTTCTGAAGCTGGGAACATTTCTAATTTTGTCTAATGGAAACATGCAACATTGTCTGATGAACATGTGCAACTGATGTTGTAATTTAATTGTTGCACTATATGGCTTGTTTGTTTGTTCTACATAATGCGAAAGGTCGGTGGTTCTATTCGAGTGTCCGTCCGTGCCTGAAATATTGCTTGGAGGGTACACGCGGTTTTTCCCCACCGATAACAGCTGCACAGTCGCTATGTGACTTAAGCTGACAGTGCAACATTAAACATCAAGCACGGTCGGTGGTGACTAATAGACGAAGACATCGAATACCCATCGGATCAGTATGCCAGGGACGGACTTGCACCCGGGTAGAACCATCGACCGTTCAAAAGCCAGATGCATAGCTTAATAGCAAAGTTCCAAAGCTAGTTTCATAAGATATGAAATCACCACTCATGTAAGATCCCTTTTATCACATTACCATAGCGCACTCGTTTTAATAAATAACGTTGCTACTTTCATTTTGGCGACACGAGTTTGCTAAATTGTCATGACGTCATTAAATTGTCATGATGTCACTTCGCAAAGCAACGTTATATTTATATTTTGTTCACAAACCAGCCATATCAAAACGAACACCTGGTGCGGTTTGAACCTTCGACCTCCCGTTCAGTAAGCCAATGATATAAATATACATATACGAGACAATAATAACATTAAAACTATATCAAATTTGCCCAACACCCGTTAGGGGGGTCATATTTTTTAAGGGCCAATTACGTTTTTCGTAGGGCCGCTGAATGTTCATTTGTTCTAAAATCTATGAATTTATAGCCATTTTTCATGAGATGTTTTCAGTTTTCCTTTTGGTTGCCTTGGTAACCAGCATACTGCTCTGCAATGACCAACTTCATTGTAGCTATGTTTTGGTAGATGGTCAAAATCCATGCATCTGAATTGTTATTTAAATTTACCACTGCGCTATCACGACTTGCGACGGCCATCTTGGAATTGGGATCGCAACTATGTTATTCTTTGTTACTCCAATGCTCCAACCGTAATTCTATGAGAGTGAAGAAGTCGAATATATATCTTCGATGTTTGCTATTTTGACAATCCACAGACGGATATGTAGTCCAGTGGTAATACGCTGGACTGGTAATCCAGGGATCGCAGATTCGATCCCCAGTCTGACCCTAATAAAATTAAGTCTTTCAGATGGGACTTTAAACCGAGGTCTCGTGTCGGTGCTTTACACCGTGCACGTAAAAGAACCAGAGGAGACTCTGGAATGGGTCTCTGTCTGTATCGTTGCACTATCCTCCAAAATCTAAAATAACTAATCCCTTCAGGAGGCGTCGATTATATGGGCAGCCGGTAGCGACGATAAATAAACGTAAAACACACTTTTGACAATCCATTTCAGTGGACGCACCGCACGACATAATTCACCAATCGATTCGGGGGGGGGGGGGGAGGGAGTCGAAATTATAGTTTCAAGATGGCCCAATGCGAACATCATGGATTTCCATTAGAAGCGATTATTGTTTGTTTTTGTCAACATGGCTCCAGTTACTTGAAAATATGCGACTGAAAGGACCAGTCTGGACCCGAGGCTATTAAACTGTTTCTCAGATTTCAAACTGGAGCTCAAGTGATTTGATTGGTTGAGTCTGAAATTAACCCACACCTCTACCAATCAGAAGGTAATGTCCGAATTTGAAGTTTGAACAGTTTATAACATCGAGGCATGGTGTAATATATCACTGTCCGCCTGCGTGTTCGAGTAGTTAATGTCGCTGAAATACATACATACTTAATGAAATTAATAAATATTTATAGTTGATCCTTCTTTTATGGTGTCGTTTTGTTGTCTTCACAAAACACAAATGGTGTCTTCTGTTGTTACTTAATAGTAATATGTACATGAACACAATATCATCCTATTGGAAGTTGTGATAGCGCAGTGGTAGAGCCTTCGCTTCAGGTGCGAAGGGCCCCGAGTTCGTACCCAACTGTAACCGTTACGAGTGTGCCCCTAAGCAGGGTATTTAAATTCCACATTTCCCCTCTTCTCTCTCCCTCGTGGCGGTGGATTCCATCAGGAATGCGGTCTCGATAGTGATTCAAATAAGTTGTAAGAACTTGTTTCGCAATCTAGCTAAAATGAAATTGTTTAAACTAATACCTTCCTATACATGTACACATCGAACTGTCATCAAATAAAAGCAAATGTTTACCTCTAACGAAGAACCAACAGTTAGAAGACGAAGCAAGTTGATTGAATATATTTTGAAAACTAACAATTAGCGAGCGTGAATGCATATCACAGTAAGCTAGTCAACACACTGCACAATTTAATAATTTAAAAGAAAATGAAATGACACTAGCTTTATCCTACTAAGTAAGTAAGTAAATGTTTTATTATTGTGACATGTGCATTATAACAATATAATAATAGTTACATAAATTTACAGATTTACAAACAAGCACCCGGCCCATTGGGCCTGGGCCTATAAGTCACCAGTAACAAGAGCAATGTTTACAATTGTACAATTGTACACACAATATGTGGAAAAGAAATATTCAAGAATACAATGAATTTCTTCTAATTAAAAAGGCTCGAACCAGGAATTTAGCTAGTCGTCTGAGATACATGGACATTATATGTGATAATTTCGCATTTATATCTAAGTGAGCATTGTCCGTAAATAGTTCTCTGAAATCATTTGTTCGTAACTCACTGTATAGTTCACAATCGAATAAGAAGTGTTTCTACTTGTACTTGTCCGCGTACACAAATCAATTTTAACTCGTGGGATTCACGTGCCCACATATTCCATTCATAAATACGTTTAACATAACGGCGAATACTAATATTACCCAATGACAATTCACTTATCATAAAATGGAAATGCGTCACGGATGACTTATGTCATGGTTTTTCAATGATGCAGCTTAATACATACAAATTATAAATTAAACATATCACATGACCTACTTTTGTAAGCCAGCTATGAAACAACAAAGCATGCAAATAGTGCTATTTACAGATAGGCGCACGTATCAAACTGTTCTATCCTTGATGCAAACCTAACTGTTTGAGGCCCTGATAGAAAGTGTACAGGGTAATATTGACTGCTTTTATTGGGGTAAAATGTATTTCCGTTTCTAAGTGTGTGTGTTTTACGATTATTTATCGTCGCTACCGGTTGCCCATATGAGCGACGCCTCCTGAAGAGATTTGTCATTTTAGATTTTTGGAGGATAGTGCAATGATACAGACAGAGACCCAATTCCAGAGTCTCCTCTGGTTCTTTTACGTGCACGGTGCAAAGCACCGACATGAGACCTCGGTTTAACGTCCCATCTGAAAGACTGTTAATTTTATTAAGGTCAGACGGGGGATCGAACCTGCGATTCCTGGATTACCAGTCCAGCGTGTTACCACTGTTCCGTTTCTGGTATCATCTCTATATGTATATCACTGGCAATAGCAATTATCTATTGTTTAAGGGTTAAGCTAAACATACTATAAACATACTATAAACATACCGTCTCCGTGGCCTAAAAAGAGTTGTCTCATAAGTCAGACATGACTGGCCCTTTAAATAGGGGTGACACTATAATACACAAACACTTTTACTATTTATAGCTTTTAAATAGTTGGATGAAAAAATGTTGTATTGTATAAAACAAAAACAGATTTTAAAAAAGAATAGGGTCCAAAATATAGTGTCAGGCGGGATTATGGTAGGGTCCAGAATATAGGGTCAGGTGGGTTTATGGTAGGGTCCAGAATATATGGTCAGGCGGGATTATGGTAGGGTTCAGAATATAGGGTCAGGTGGGTTTATGGTAGGGTCCAGAATATATGGTCAGGCGGGATTATGGTAGGGTTCAGAATATAGGGTCAGGTGGGTTTATGGTAGGGTCCAGAATATAGGGTCAGGTGGGTTTATGGTAGGGTCCAGAATATATGGTCAGGCGGGATTATGGTAGGGTCCAGAATATATGGTCAGGCGGGATTATGGTAGGGTCCAGAATATATGGTCAGGCGGGATTATGGTAGGGTCCAGAATATATGGTCTGGCGGGATTATGGTAGGGTCCAGAATATAGGTCAGGCGGGATTATGGTAGGGTCCAGAATATATGGTCAGGCGGGATTATGGTAGGGTCCAGAATATATGGTCAGGCGGGATTATGGTAGGGTCCAGAATATATGGTCAGGCGGGATCATGGTAGGGTCCAGAATATATGGTCAGGCGGGATTATGGTAGGGTCCAGAATATATGGTCGGCGGGATTATGGTAGGGTCCAGAATATATGGTCAGTCGGGATTATGGTAGGGTCCAGAATATATGGTCAGGCGGGATTATGGTAGGGTCCAGAATATATGGTCAGGCGGGATTATGGTAGAGTCCAAAATATAGTGTCAGGCGGGATTATGGTAGGTCAAAATAGGTCAGGGGATTATGGTAGGGTCCAGAATATATGGTCAGGCGGGATTATGGTAGGGTCCAGAATATATGGTCAGGCGGGATTATGGTAGGGTCCAGAATATATGGTCAGGCGGGATTATGGTAGGGTCCAGAATATATGGTCAGGCGGGATTATGGTAGGGTCCAGAATATATGGTCAGGCGGGATTATGGTAGGGTCCAGAATATATGGTCAGGCGGGATTATGGTAGGGTCCAGAATATATGGTCAGGCGGGATTATGGTAGGGTCCAGAATATATGGTCAGGCGGGATTATGGTAGGGTCCAGAATATATGGTCAGGCGGGATTATGGTAGGGTCCAGAATATATGGTCAGGCGGGATTATGGTAGAGTCCAGAATATAGGGTCAGGCGGGATTATGGTAGGGTCCAGAATATATGGTCAGGCGGGATATGGTAGGGTCCAGAATATAGGTCAGGCGGGATTATGGTAGGGTCCAGAATATATGGTCAGGCGGGATTATGGTAGGGTCCAGAATATATGGTCAGGCGGGATTATGGTAGAGTCCAGAATATATGGTCAGGCGGGATTATGGTAGGGTCCAGAATATATGGTCAGGCGGGATTATGGTAGGGTCCAGAATATATGGTCAGGCGGGATTATGGTAGGGTCCAGAATATATGGTCAGGCGGGATTATGGTATGGTCCAGAATATATGGTCAGGCGGGATTATGGTAGGGTCCAGAATATATGGTCAGGCGGGATTATGGTAGGGTCCAGAATATATGGTCAGGCGGGATTATGGTAGAGTCCAGAATATATGGTCAGGCGGGATTATGGTAGGGTCCAGAATATATGGTCAGGCGGGATTATGGTAGGGTCCAGAATATATGGTCAGGCGGGATTATGGTAGGGTCCAGAATATATGGTCAGGCGAGATTATGGTAGGGTCCAGAATATATGGTCAGGCGGGATTATGGTATGGTCCAGAATATATGGTCAGGCGGGATTATGGTAGGGTCCAGAATATATGGTCAGGCGGGATTATGGTAGGGTCCAGAATATATGGTCAGGCGGGATTATGGTAGAGTCCAGAATATATGGTCAGGCGGGATTATGGTAGGGTCCAGAATATATGGTCAGGCGGGATTATGGTAGGGTCCAGAATATATGGTCAGGCGGGATTATGGTAGGGTCCAGAATATATGGTCAGGCGAGATTATGGTATGGTCCAGAATATATGATCAGGCGGGATTATGGTAGGGTCCAGAATATATGGTCAGACGGGATTATGGTAGGGTCCAGAATATATGGTCAGTCGGGATTATGGTAGGGTCCAGAATATATGGTCAGGCGGGATTATGGTAGGGTCCAGAATATATGGTCAGACGGGATTATGGTAGGGTCCAGAATATATGGTCAGGCGGGATTATGGTAGGGTCCAGAATATATGGTCAGGCGGGATTATGGTAGGGTCCAGAATATATGGTCAGGCGGGATTATGGTAGGGTCCAGAATATATGGTCAGGCGGGATTATGGTAGGGTCCAGAATATATTGTCAGGCGGGATTATGGTAGGATCCAGTGATTTGCCCTCCCCATGCTAATCCTCTAACACTGTATCGCATTTAAACTCGACCTGCTGGAAACGTTTCCGTAATGTTTTATTTCGGGCATGTATCTGATATGAGCTGTCCCTCGACCCGCTGGAAACGTTTCCGTAATGTTTTATTTCGGGCATGTATCTGATATGAGCTGTCCCTCGACCCGCTGGAAACGTTTCCGTAATGTTTTATTTCGGGCATGTATCTGATATGAGCTGTCCTGCCATTGGGTTTATTTGCAGTTGCAATTATTAAATGTTGCACTCCTCTGGTTGATCTCCTCATGGCGTGCACGTCGCGGTCGGGGCACATCTCGTAGCAGTAGCGTTGATCTCCTCACGGCGTGCATGTCGCGGTCGGGGCACATCTCGCAGCAGTAGCGTTGATCTCCTCACGGCGTGCACGTCGCGGTCGGGGCACATCTCACAGCAGCAGCAGTGTTGATCTCCTCACGGCGTGCACGTCGCGGGTCGGGGCACATCTCGCAGCAGTAGCGTAGATCTCCTCACTGCGTACCGAGAGTATGTTTCGTATATTTGACTATACAATCGTCATGTGAAATATATATATAGCAGTCTTGAGATTGATTTAGTATGGGTACTGTACTCATAATTGCATTAAACGATCGCAAGACGTGTCCATTGCAAACCGAGTTTGTGTTTTGTGTAGTTCCGTTTAAACGTGTATCGACGTAGGTATCAGGCGAAAGCGAACACAAATTAGGGATTCTCTTGTTTTATGTTCTTACTTGTGTTTTGTGTAGTTCCGTTTAAACGTGTATCGACGTAGGTATCAGGCGAAAGATGAACACAAATTAGGGATTCTCTTGTTTTATGTTCTTACTTGTGTTTTGTGTAGTTCCGTTTAAACGTGTATCGACGTAGGTATCAGGCGAAAGATGAACACAAATTAGGGATTCTCTTGTTTTATGTTCTTACTTGTGTTTTGTGTAGTTCCGTTTAAACGTGTATCGACGTAGGTATCAGGCGAAAGATGAACACAAATTAGGGATTCTCTTGTTTTATGTTCTTACTTGTGTTTTGTGTAGTTCCTTTTAAACGTGTATCGACGTAGGTATCAGGCGAACACAAATTAGGGATTCTCTTGTTTTATGTTCTTACTTGTGTTTTGTGTAGTTCCTTTTAAACGTGTATCGACGTAGGTATCAGGCGAAAGGCGAACACAAATTAGGGATTCTCTTGTTTTATGTTCTTACTTGTGTTGTATGTAGTTCCGTTTAAACGTGTATCGACGTAGGTATCAGGCGAAAGGCGAACACAAATTAGGGATTCTCTTGTTTTATGTTCTTACTTGTGTTTTGTGTAGTTCCTTTTAAACGTGTATCGACGTAGGTATCAGGCGAACACAAATTAGGGATTCTCTTGTTTTATGTTCTTACTTGTGTTTTGTGTAGTTCCTTTTAAACGTGTATCGATGTAGGTATCAGGCGAACACAAATTAGGGATTATCTTGTTTTATGTTCTTACTTGTGTTTTGTGTAGTTCCGTTTAAACGTGTATCGACGTAGGTATCAGGCGAAAGGCGAACACAAATTAGGGATTCTCTTGTTTTATGTTCTTACTTGATCTACTTAAATAATCGGGATTATATACTAGTAATTATTTAAAGTGCATTACATCGCAAGAAGAAAATAAAATGCATGTTTTCACGTATAAATTCATTCAACTACAAATTATTCTTCTGAATACATTCGAACACTAACATTGAATCAATAAACAGAGTTTTTGTGGTCTACACATTTTCAAAAGTGAAAATAGGATTTCATATAACAGTCCTGAAATGACGTTTGTTTGTCATTGGAGTCAATACCAAACGAGCGATATTTTCGTTTAGAGATAATTTAATTAAAATTAGTCTATACATAATTATACACCTATAACGGTAAATCTGTACCAAAAATCGATTTATTCAGGACGCAAACATTGCACACGCATGCATGTCGACACTATTTACATATACGTATATGACGCTTGTTTTTTTGTTGAAATACTCAGTTGTTGAGGCAAATATTGGAGGAAAAAAAGACAATTGCGTTTTCACCGACGTAGTGTTGCTTTAATGTGAGACAATAGTGTTTTTAATTTTAAAATTAGCTTTAAACTTGAACGCATGTAACAAAGTCCAATTTCGTATCTACTGCTAGCTTCTATAAGCAACCACCTGTGTTAAGCAGCCACTTTCTGTGAATCCCTTGACTGGCTGCTTAAGACAGGGTTGACTGTAATTATAACTAGGGTTAGGTGACACCAGTCTAACAGACTTGAAATAAAAGAACTATTAGAATCATATCTATATATGTTGGGCTTGCAGAGTGCTATTCTTCATGCTAAGTTCGGTACATTGGCATACACAGTGCTCAATATTGGCTGTATGAATAAATCATTAACGTACTAATACACGTGAACTGAGTTGTTGTTTTCTTCTACGTTTTCCAGTGAGTTTGAGTTTTGTATTCCTCCACGGTTAGGTGTACTTTTGTATTTTAGCTATTTTCTGACAATCATGAACTGTTAATTATAAAGTAATATATTCTAATAAATTTGTTTTGTCTGTAGTTTTTAATCGATTAAATGTGACAGCAAACAAAAACTAACTTGAAAATTACACCAGTACTATTAAGATTACGGACGTTCACACTAACAAATGTGGTTGTGCCGTTGTGTATTGTAGTAAACTGAGGCTTCCGACAGGGGCAGTTAAATTGGATTAAAATTTGATAATTAATATTATATTAGCCAAACTCATTGGAAATCATAAAATAATAACAGATTTGTGTTTATCAGTGTAAGATGGGATTTGATTTTATCTCGTGATCACGCCAATCGTAGAAATTATTATTATTTGTTATATTTCGGGTTTTACGCCTGCATCAGCACCATTTTGGGCTATATCGCCGGTGGGCAGTTTACCTAACAACACCTTTCCTGTCAATCGTGGAAATACAAATTTCGTTGATTACAAGAAATCAAATCCTATCGTACACTTATAAAACACAACTATCTTCTAAGTCTTTCATTAAGATGGAACCAGTTACTGTCCATGCTGAACAAGGGTTATCGTCCATTGATTCATTTTCATTTGGAAGTCGTGATAGTGCAGTGGATGCGCGTTCTCTTAGGCAGGGCATTTAAATTCCACATTGCCTCTTCTCTCTCCCTCGTGGCGATGGATTCCACCAGGAATGAGGTCTCGAGAGTGATTAATATAAGTTGCAAGAACTTGTTTCACAATCGAGCTAAAATAAATTTGTATAAATTCATTTTCATCTTCCATGATATACATGATCATACACATGTACACAGTTAAATAAACCTGCTGTACGGAGTGTATTTTGTGTTCTACGTTTATTTATCGTCGCTACCGGTTGCCCATATTAGCGACGCCTCGTGAAGAGATTGATCGTTTTAGATTGTTGGAGGATAGTGCAATGATACAGACAGAGGCCCATTCCAGAGTCTCCTCTGGTTCTTTTACGTACACTATGTACAACACCGAAACGAGATATCGGTTTAATGTTCCATCTGAAAGACTGTTAATTTTATTAGGGCCAGGGAATAGTGTAAGACATACAGACATAGCTGCTGGACTGATTCGAAACATTCGCTGCTTTTCGATAGATCGACACACCGTTGGTTGACACGGTCTTGGATAACTTAAAGTTGTATTACACTTGCTTCGATCGATTTTCATATTTTGATATATCATTTATTTCTTAATAAAGACAATTTTCTGTATGTAGTTACATAGGTGTGTGTCATGGAGATTAATGCTATGTATTGTCATTTTCATATAAATAAACCGTTTTACACACGCTCGCCCTTATGACATGCTGGCGGCGAGTGTGAATAAGGTCAAGCCATAGTAACACCCTTATACATGTATATGGACAAATAGGTCGACTGGGTCTTATTCAGATGCTGTGTTATCGACAAGGATACACTATCAATAGTAATAATAATAATGATAATAATGATAATAATAATGATAATAATAATTATAATAATAATGATAATAATAATGATAATAATAATAATGATAATAATAATAATAATAATAATAATAATAATAATGATAATAATAATGATAACAATAATAATGATAATAATAATAATAATAATGATAATAATATTGATAATAATAATAATGATGATAATAATGATAATAATAATAATTATAATAATAATAATTATAATAATAATGATAATAATAATAATAATGATGATAATAATGATAATAATGATAATAATAATGATGATAATAATAGTAATAATAATGATGATAATAATAGTAATAATAATAATGATGATAATAATAATGATAAGAAGAAGAATGATCAGCATCAAGTCTCCGTTTGAATTGATGAGGATGTTCTCCATGACGTTTGTAACAGCTTAGATCTTTAGTCAAGTATCATCTACATACATACATACATACATAATTATAGTGGAAAGATAAAGTTAAACAATCATATTAAAAGCACTGAATATAATATAAGAGACATAATTATTGTAACAAAACATATCACATTATAAAAATCACATGTTCATTATATTAATGATAAACATTGTTTATATGCTAACACCAAGAAACTGTTGCTAATTGCAATACTATTTAAAACAAAAATGGTGTAAAACACTGCATTGAAAATTGAAGCACTAATGCGCTAAATATCTTACAAAAATCACCCTGGATCAGATCGAGAGTGACCTAATTAGCAGCTGCTTCTTGTAGTATGTAAAATCATAGATAGATACTAATAAAAAAGAGGTCATTATTTACAAAGGTAAAAGTATCGACGTTGTAGTATATTAAAACAGGTTTTGTAACAAATTCTTATCATTGACTGATTACTGAAGAGAAATATAAATCGATCACAGAAATTATGGTCAACTAATATTGCTTTCTCAACGAATACTGTTCTAAGGTCATTACACATTGTGCATTCTAATATAGCATGATTGTCATCTTCTAACACATTACAAAAATGACATTTACGATCGTCTATACTTAAATTAGCATACCTTCCGGTTTCAATATGGATTGGTGCAACACCACATCTAATTTTACTAATTGTCGACCTGTGTCGTGTAGGTAGAATCATTTTACAATAGTATTCAGGTTGAAATACCTGCTTAAATTTAAAGTAAGTTCTTAGTTTGTTGCGACCTCGTCCAGTAGTACCAGTAGTGTTATTTATAGAGACATACCAATTTGCTATGTATGTGTTCATACCCGAGTTTTCCATACTTTCGATAGGTAAACGTTTAGATATTGGATCAGATATGTTACAAAATTATGCAAAATCATTATCCGTAAAATGTTTGTTAACAAAGTACATTGAAATTTGTTAAAAAGTAAACTCAGTTTGTACAGGAAGTAGATTTGGAAGTAGCCTGCACAGCACTGCAATTCGCTTGCTCAATCTTTGAGTTATTTGCATTGGCTAATCGTACCCACAAAGTAGAGTTTCCATTGACGGACAATGGGATGTTGCCAACCCATTTCACCGGAAACGGCTGCATTAGGTGTATACTTAACGACACCAAGAAAACATATTGAGGCACCATAAGCAATTGCAGGCCAAGCATCAGTGTCGTATGGCTTGATGAATACATAATACGGTACCCCTCCAGCAAGCTATACATAATCCGCACGACTTGCAATTTGAGCAACCATCTTAGATGGAACATTAAAATCTAGATGCTCATGAAGAACAACACCGAGGCATGTATATCTGTCAACAATGGATAACTGTTCATTTCCACATTTAAATATGTACTCAGACCTCGTCTGACAACCTGGACGGAATTGCACTATATTGCTTTTTTCAGGCATTAATTGACATATCATTAAGACAACACCAATTGTTCAGAGCATTTAACATAACTTGTAAGTCATGTTCATCTTAAGCTAATAAAACAATGTCATCAGCATATAGAGTATGCAAACCTTCTCATTATCTATATTAATACCAATATCAAAGAACTTAAATTATACAGCTAGATCATGTATATATAAAATTAAACAATACGGGTGACAACATACACCCTTGTCTCAATCCACAATGAACATTAAACCATTCTGTGCTAAAAGGAATTAATTCTCACACATGATGCGACAGATGAATAGAGTGACGTACTAGATAGAACTATATTACCAGAAATACCAAATCATTCGCCCGTGTCCATACTTTTGAAAGATTAATGAAATCGTAAGTCTTCCGGAAATCTATACAAGCTGCATAAGTACATTGCTTATGAACATTTGACCAGAAGTGCTTCTCTTCTTATTGTCTTCAACCCAAGAACTAAATCTAGCATTCAATATATTGTAATATATTGTGTATGTTGTATATGCTGGAGAAATGCCTCCGAGTATACGACAACGGGGTTGTAGGAACATCTGTTGGAATTGGATTAATAATACATTAATAATTAATCCATACTGATGGAGTAATTTCATTCTCAAAACATATATTATACAAGGCATGCATAATGAATATAGTGGCATCATTTTTAATACTTCCGGTGGTTCTTAATAAATTCCACATGCCTTACGACGTTTGGCATTGTCTACGACCGTTTTCATTAGACACATGCTCATCAAAACGTTCTTTGTTAAAAAAAAAACTGAAATCGTTGTGTCCATTTAAATAGAATATCATCGACACAAGTAAAAATAGATCCAACTTCTAAGGTAACTTTCATTGGTATTTTCTTTCTCTTACAATTACCAACACCAATGTTCTCGATCGACTTCCAAAACTTAGACTGGTCCACACCTATTATTTTCTAGAAGTTCGTTTTGTATAGAATACCAATAAAATCGTTTAGCCTGTTGTGTTTCCCTATCAAAAAAGTTAGGTGCTTGAACATATTCACATTTGAATCTTAGTTTATCATTTCCATCATAACAATTTAACCATTTACGTTCATAAATACATAGATTAGACCATACGTTAGTTAACTTTTTACTCCACGAAGATTTTATTTTAGTTTTATTTAGTTTTATTACTACAACTATGTATAGTATTGAAAGGAATATACGTATGCATGCTTTGTTTCACGACATTACACCAGTCCCCTTTTACGAGATCAATATATTTAATTTTCAATGACATTATTAATCTGTAAGAAAGCTGTAGGACTATTCATGAAATAATTATTACACATTACTAAGATCAAATTGATCACAGGACGTAGATTTGATTGACACTCAGCTGAACAAATCAGAAACTCGAGGCTGAGGATGAGATTGAAGAAAAGTTATATAACCTCCATACCAGCAACTAAGCTAAGACGGTGGTTGATCACACGTCTGTAATCTGCATGACGTATAATCTATGTTGATTTCTACTGGTTCAGACCAGGAACCTATATGTCAATCGAATATATCCTGTTCATACTTAGAATATTCAATGGATGCACTCATGGTATTCTTAGTTCCAACTGAATCCAGTGGCGATGCAGCTAGCAGTATTTTATCTGAATTGTTTCCAATGTGGCTCATAACATTTGTTTCACCATTAATTGTAGAATACTTTAGAGTGAAAGTGTAATTCTAGCAAAGTGTCCGAAACTAGATACATGACTGTGAAGGTACGGATTCGAATTACAGGCAGACACATGTAAATTTTAGATAAACCGGCAGAACTATTAACTATGATGTTGGAAAATCACCTGTTCCTAGTCCTACAGTATATCCGACATCTAATATAGATGTCCAGTTACGCCACTGATTTACATATAAACTTCTTTTTCCCTCGCACACAACACGCAACTAAACCAAAACATGTGTCCAGTCTAAAGCAAAAACTTTTAACTCTTCATTAAAGCGACACTACATCGCAAAACGAAAATACAATGCATTTTTAACTACTACCATTGCTACTACACGTTCTTCTGAATACATCGACCACTAACATTGAACCAATTTCACAGTGTTGTTGTGGTATACAAACTTTCAAACGTGAAAGTATGATGTCATATAACGGTCATCAAGGCGCCTGACGTTTATTGTCATTGAAGTCAATACTAAACACGCGATACTTTCGTTTAGAGATAATTTAATTAATATTAGTCTACAAATAAATATGTAGCATAACTCGTGTTATTCAGGAAACACACTTTGTTTTACGCATACATGTCGACCTTATTTACATTATTTTGTTATGTTAACAACCGCGTATACGACGTTTGTTTATTTGTTGAAATACTCAGTTTTTGAGGTAATCTATTTGGAAAAAGATTATACCATGTAATAGCAAATTACATTCTGCAGACATTTGCGTTTTCACCGATGTAGTGTCGCTTTAAATAGTTGGCTTATAAATATGGTATCAAACATTAGCATTAATAAAGCAATACAAATATATGTGTACAATTCAAGAACATTAAAACAGTCAATGCGCCGGAAAGAAGTTATAGAGACATGACCCAGATGGAGTGTGCGTTATGCAATATTTTTCACAAGAAAAAGTGAGAAAATCCACATTTTTCATTTCATTTGGACTTGCAGTCCATTTGTAGGTCGTGGATGACTTTAAAGTCAATTCCTACTTATGTTCAAATTTCACAATAAGCATGCAATGTCACACTTCATATACTGGTACTTCTTTGTATAGTAACTGCAATGTTAGCGAACAAATAAATGCTTTGATTTTCTCACTTTTCATGTGAAT
Source organism: Archivesica marissinica (assembly GCA_014843695.1). NCBI lineage: Eukaryota > Metazoa > Mollusca > Bivalvia > Venerida > Vesicomyidae > Archivesica > Archivesica marissinica. Next base: position 23,471,576 of record CM026392.1, on the reverse strand, counting down.
TATTTTGGCATACCACCCTCACTATATCCATCATGTCATAATTATAGATACTCGAATAATATACAAAAACTGTAAATTCCATGAAAAATGTAAAAATTATCTTATTTGACTGTGGTCTAATAAATGTGTGGGAAACTCACATATTTCCAAATAAAAAGTGGCCGAAATGCACAGTCCATCAGAAACTATCTGACCTATTTGTAACAGAATGGTTCTCAAGCATTGAAAAGTCAAGTAAATGCCAGAATTATAGATTATTTAAGCACAATTTTGAATTTGAAAACTTTAATATATACGCCTCATAAATATTTAAAATGTTAAATTTAGAACTAGAAATCATAGATTGCCATTGTAGAACAGAGTCCTTAGTCTGGGGTTCAGTCTATCGATTGTTCATTTTTTTAACTTCTAGCCAAATGACATGTTGATATGTTTAGAAACTCAATACGGCCCAATTAATAGTCTCGGTGTTAAATCTATTTATTTGACTGACCAGGCAAAATATATCGACGCCTGTTCCCAGGCTACAGCGTCCCTTTAAATCAACATATTTGCCCAACGTGTAACCAAGGAGACGAACTTCGTTACTTATTAGAATGTAGATATTTATTATATAAAAGAAAAAGATTGATCAAAAGTGTATTCTATATATTGTTAGAAAATGTGGACGTATATTTATAAAAGTTTTTGAAAAAAGAACATTTTAATACTTAATACTGCTATCAATAACCTATTCTTTACAATGTGTGTTACATATCATAACAAGTACAGTGGATGGCACGGTGCCATTTCAAAAACATATATATGATTGATTGTATTTTAATTTGTTGCTCTGTATTATCTGAGATAAAACATAGACACAAAACGCGGAGCATTGTATTGAGTGTGGGTATTCGTTCTTGCAACTTATATCTGATTTCCTATGACACTTTTACAGGTCTTTGTTTGCATGTTTCATTGTGTTATTTGATGTTTTAATTTGTTGAGAGCCTCGTGGTAGATTGGCTTATTATGTCAAATGGGTTATCATTAAATAACGTCTTTATTATTATTATTATTATTATTATAATAACGTCTTTATTATTATAGTCCGGATTTAGTATTTCTTGTCATCTTTGTACATCATATAACTGGTCGAGCTGTAAATATAAAGATTGACTTTAGAAATTATACGAATATAAATATATAGAGAATATTAGGTTGCTGTCTTATAAATTTAAATTTATTCGGCGAGTTGGAGAAACAAAGAGAGGCTCTGCATTTTGTCGGAGACGAGCCTGATAATTTAAAATGTATAGGACAGCAACCTACTATTCTATTTATCATATCTTCTGAAAGAAAGAAGTTTTAGAAAAGGCAAGATTACCGAATGATCATGACCTGAATTCTTATCATACAATACGTGACGGTAAGACGTCATACACACAGCATATAAACGAGAGCAGAAAGAACATAGCTACTGTTACATGGGTCGCAGGTTCGATCCCCCCATCTGACCCTAATAAAATTAACAGTCTTTCAGATGGGACTTTAAACCGAGGTCTCGTGTCGGTGCTATACACTGTACGTACAGTAAAAGAACCAGAGGAGACTCTGGAATGGGTCTCTGTCTGTATCATTGCACTATCCTCCAAAATTCTAAAATGACTAATCTCTTCAGGAGGCATCGCTCATACGGACAACCGGTAGCGACGATAAATAAACGTAAAACACACACATAACTACTGTTGTAGACTATATGATGATATAGATAGATGGTTAATCCATTAATGTTTCGTAACTATTCACAGTATTATTTAGTTATCAAAAACATTTTATACGTCAATACCAAGACAAAGAATGTCATCAGCACGAGCTTGATAATAAATGGAAAGTATCACCGGAGGCTACAGATTGCTTAGAATTCGGAAATGTCCGTTATGCTGAAATATAATGTTAACCAAGACTGAAAAGTATCAAAATATGATAATTTGTCATATAGGGCTGCGTGATTAATTCCTTCTTTTATCGAATATAAATAACGCAAATATAAATATTATTTCGATTCTAACATGACCAAAACATCTAAAACACAACAAAGACAAAACCGTATCGATTCGTTAAAACACATGGTTGTCAGTGGACTGGGGAGAGATTTTGTTGTATACTTCCTATATAAGTATGCAAGAAATCTATAAATATCTTCCTCTCTTAAACCACAATACACATACATGCATCTTTGGTATTTGCCATGCAGCATGGGCAACTACTAAATTTGCTCAAATGGTTTATTCTAGGGTTTGCTGTTACTTACCCGTTTGACAGACCAACACCAAGTATTATTCTGCAATGTAAGATTGGTATGATATTAATGTATTTCCATGACAACTGACTAACTATACAAACGACTACATAGATAATATGTATTTGTTTCATTGTATCATCGAATTATATTTCACCGAACAGCATTACATTTATTATATTATTATGTTATATTTCGGGTTTTACGCCTGCATCTGCAACATTTTGGGCTATATCGCCGGCGGGCAGTTTACCTAACAACACCTTTCCTGGACAGGCTCCAGTGGTTAACCAGTACTTGGGTGCACCAACCTCCATAAGAAATTGCCAACTTTTTCATATAAATAAGACACGACCTGAGCGGGGCTCAAACCCGTGACCATCAGTCATGATAGGTTACAGTGGTATACAGGTCAGCGACCTTAACCACTCGACCACGGAGGCGGACTGAATTACATTTATTATCACGAATGACACACGCCAATCACGAGTTTCTATGTTCATGCCTGAAATATAATTCGAGCTGAAAAAATGTTTATTTATGATAGAGAACGGAGCAGTCATTCGATAATGGCGTTAAAACGTCACATTCAGACAACGTCATAAGTGACGTCATTGACGGCTTGAGTCCGAACACGTTCAATTCTGTACTTGAAAAGCATAAAATGAAACTAAAAATTGAATTACATGTATACTCTTCTTCTAAAGTATTTTATATACATATGTACATGCAGAACAGTTGTCATCAATGACATGATACCAAGCGGACCGTTTATATTTTGCATCAATTGTATGAACTACATATCAATTTTAATAGTCCATGCATGTTAACTCCACATTATATAATAGAGGACATAGAAAATGCACACCTACATTAAAGGTAGCTAAATATGGCATGAATCGCGGGGTAATAGTACCGCGGCACCTGCTAAATATTATGTAATTTCATGAACTTACCGTCTGAGCCTGTAGATCATTACACCCATGGAGACGATTGTCACCGCTGCCAATACCAGACACACTGCTAACACGATCAATGCCTCATTTTCCCCACCTAAATGCAAACATATAAGTGTACTGTATCAGTGACAATATTTCACGGACATCAATCATATACAAATACAATATTCGCACAATATATAGTCTTCATCCGCTATGTCAAAGTCGGTTATGGTCCCGTTTCAGACACTATCATTTTACATATAACTGGCTCTGTTTATATCGAATTTCGTTAAGTCAAACTTCGGTTATGTCGACGTATTTTGTTCGGTCCGACGGAATTCGACATAACGGATGTAGACTGTATATATACTTACATCTAGGTTTTAATTTCTGAGATGAAGCTAATACAAACGACGCATTTGATTCCATATGTCTTGAAAACTATGTCTACACACTCCCTAATTCTACACTTTATTAGAAAGAGTGAGCTTTCAACATGATCAAAAGCAGTATTAATGTCTAAACTCTAAAACAGGTCATTCGGTGTGACATTCTGACCGTCTCCGTGGCCGAAGATTCGAACCTCGTCAGCTTCCGACAGCTAGTTAAATAATGGTCACCGATTGCCGAGCAGCCAGGCGCATGACCATCAAGGATATGATTCGGGAAGTACTGATGTCCAAAAGGGGGACTCATAAGTCAGAAATGGCTGGCCCTTTCAATAGGGGTGACACTATGTTTATTAAGCACTTTACTTTTCTAATATATCCCGGTAAATTTAAATTGGTTTTGTTTGTTTGATTTGAGGGTTTAGCGTCGCACAAACAGCTAATGGCGACTTTCCATCTATTATTGGTGGAGGAAGTGTGACACCGGGTGCCACTCTGAACAGTATCTTAGGCGAGACAGGGTACCCGGCACCAACACTCCTCAACAAAGGTGGATAACATCCTCACATGAAATAATTCGACACCCTATCTGGGTAACTATCTAGGGTATCTTGGAGTTTTATGTACATGTGCTATGAATAAGGGGCACACTCATGAAGACATGTTTGATCTTGGTTTGTTTTGGTCGCGAAATTAGGTGACACATTTTTGCAGGGCAAAATATATACATATAGACACCCTACATAGTTATCTAACTGTAAAATATTGACATAAACCGTTCATTCCATATGGCGGTAATTTCGCTCAACAAGTAATATATGGCTCGAGCAATTCATTAATTAGCCATATCTTTTCAAATTAAAGTTTATATTTATAAGCATCGTAGTTGGGCCAATATTTAATTTAATTATTTAATTCTTAACAGAGTTCCATAATGGGTTGTTTACTAGTCCTGTGCAGTAGCTTTTACCTAAAGGGTAAGATGACACAATGACAACAAATAAAAGTGCATAGGTCTTAAGGTCTACGCGTATCTTATTCTTTGAAGGTTATCGATAAAGTCACGCCGGAATTATTTAAAACATTTCCCTCATTTAAAAATGGCGGCTTTATATACAGTGTATAGTGAAGAAAGGTCATTGAGTCCATGTATCCGGGAATATAAGATTACTACGTTATACCACATTTTAATTACTAGTACATACATTGGTGTGCATATGCTATATGTGTCTTCTCGTCGTCATCACCAGATTGTTCACTTGGTTCTGCAGTCGCTGTTGTTGATGTTGTTGCTGATGTTGTTGTTGTGGTTGTTGTTGTTGTCGAAGTGGTGGTAGTAGTTGGTGTTGCAGCGTCTTGACCGATATCTAATCAAATATTTTACACAATATATTTATAGGAAATGGCACAGTAGTTCGCTACAAATAGCTACTATATCGAATCTTTTCTTGGGGTTCAAAGAATTTTCAAAATCGATATTCTAATCAAATTGAATTATGACAAAACGGACGATCGTGGGTCACCATTTGAATGTTTGTTACGTCATTTTGTCACTGCAAGCAGCTGGATAGCAGCTTCATGCGCAATATTTCGATAGCCAGAGTGAGATTTGAAACTAAATCGGTGAGAGACAAGTGATTTGAAGTCAGCGAACTCAACAACTCTACCAGAGAGGTTCCAATTAAGCCAAATAGAATTGAACATTCTAATAATCAAATTATGCATGCGTATGTTTTGCAAATTTTATATTACATTCTAACATGACATTTTTCTCTGTATATGCGTAGCATGAATTTTCCGTTGTTAAATCTGCATTCTAACATGACTTGATATTTTGTTCTAATGAACAGAACTCAAAACCGTGGTTTATTCGCCGATATACCACGGCAAGACAAATATTATTTCCTAAATGAAAAATGGCTTAAACGTGACGCCATTATTGTTGTTTGGTGACATCATTTGATTTGAGGCTTTCCAAAAAATACCACCAACTATTTATGCGCATTTTAAATATTTTGGTCATGTTAGAATCAAAATACTCATTGTATTTGCGTTATTTAGAATAAAACATGTCGTTCTGAACGCCAGCAGTAACCACTTAGGCCGCCTGTCGTTCTGAACGCCAGCAGTAACCACTTAGGCCGCCTACATGGTGTGACGTTCTGAACGCCAGCAGTAACCACTTAGGCCGCCTACATGGTGTGTCGTTCTGAGCGCCAGCAGTAACCACTTAGGCCGCCTACATGGTGTGTCGTTCTGAACGCCAGCAGTAACCACTTAGGCCGCCTACATGGTGTGTCGTTCTGAACGCCAGCAGTAACCACTTAGGCCGCCTACATGGTGTGTCGTTCTGAACGCCAGCAGTAACCACTTAGGCCGCCTACATGGTGTGTCGTTCTGAACGCCAGCAGTAACCACTTAGGCCGCCTGTCGTTCTGAACGCCAGCAGTAACCACTTAGGCCGCCTGTCGTTCTGAACGCCAGCAGTAACCACTTAGGCCGCCTGTCGTTCTGAACGCCAGCAGTAACCACTTAGGCCGCCTGTCGTTCTGAACGCCAGCAGTAACCACTTAGGCCGCCTGTCGTTCTGAACGCCAGCAGTAACCACTTAGGCCGCCTGTCGTTCTGAACGCCAGCAGTAACCACTTAGGCCGCCTGTCGTTCTGAACGCCAGCAGTAACCACTTAGGCCGCCTGTCGTTCTGAACGCCAGCAGTAACCACTTAGGCCGCCTGTCGTTCTGAACGCCAGCAGTAACCACTTAGGCCGCCTACATGGTGTGTCGTTCTGAACGCCAGCAGTAACCACTTAGGCCGCCTGTCGTTCTGAACGCCAGCAGTAACCACTTAGGCCGCCTACTTAGGCCGGTCGTTCTGAACGCCAGCAGTAACCACTTAGGCCGCCTGTCGTTCTGAACGCCAGCAGTAACCACTTAGGCCGCCTGTCGTTCTGAACGCCAGCAGTAACCACTTAGGCCGCCTGTCGTTCTGAACGCCAGCAGTAACCACTTAGGCCGCCTGTCGTTCTGAACGCCAGCAGTAACCACTTAGGCCGCCTGTCGTTCTGAACGCCAGCAGTAACCACTTAGGCCGCCTGTCGTTCTGAACGCCAGCAGTAACCACTTAGGCCGCCTGTCGTTCTGAACGCCAGCAGTAACCACTTAGGCCGCCTGTCGTTCTGAACGCCAGCAGTAACCACTTAGGCCGCCTGTCGTTCTGAACGCCAGCAGTAACCACTTAGGCCGCCTGTCGTTCTGAACGCCAGCAGTAACCACTTAGGCCGCCTGTCGTTCTGAACGCCAGCAGTAACCACTTAGGCCGCCTACGGCCTGTGTGGTTAATTCGTATGGTGTGTCGTTCTGAACGCCAGCAGTAACCACTTAGGCCGCCTACGGCCTGTGTGGTTAATTCGTATGGTGTGTCGTTCTGAACGCCAGCAGTAACCACTTAGGCCGCCTACGGCCTGTGTGCTTAATTCGTATGGTGTGTCGTTCTGAACGCCAGCAGTAACCACTTAGGCCGCCTACGGCCTGTGTGCTTAATTCGTATGGTGTGTCGTTCTGAACGCCAGCAGTAACCACGTAGGCCGCCTACGGCCTGTGTGCTTAATTCGTATGGTGTGTCGTTCTGAACGCCAGCAGTAACCACTTAGGCCGCCTACGGCCTGTGTGGTTAATTCGTATGCAACAGAACAGAACAATCAAGTATTATTATTCGCCAATAAACCACGGAAAGACAAATATTATTTCTCAATTATTAATCGTAAGCAAAATATTGGTGCAATGTTCCACGCAACAGAGATGTTGCACGTTCCAGCTCCGCTAGACTAACGCGTATGCTGTCCGTATGCAAGGCATTTAAATCAACACTGTCTCTTCTCTCACTGCAATGGCGTTGCATGGATTCCATATGGAATGGTGTGTCGAGACGGAGTGTTCGCAATCGAGCTAAGTATTGTATACACATCTACATACACCTCTCTTGAAATATGCATAATGGTACAATTAATTCATCCAGATCAGGGTATGTTGCACACATATCTGAATACCCCGCCCATGATATACACATGCTAATAATGACAAACGACTTCCTTATATTCCTGTTCTTACTGACTCTGACAACTTCAAACACGTTGCTATCACACATTTGTACTCGTTACAAAATCACTATTACACCAGTATTGGCAATCCATCCTTTTTAACATTTTAAGGAAAACACATACATGTAATCTAATTTTGACTCGGTTAGTCTTTTTTCATTCGGCCACACTTCGTAACTCTCCGTAACAAATCATAACAGCAATGAAGCAAGGTACATCACTTTTAGTATGTTTTTATTAATATTGCTGGCATAAGATATATACCATAATATTATGCAATGTGAATACTATGTTTTAGTGTCGAATTCATTACTTACCGAAACAGAATCTGCTGTGACAATTCGGGTTTAAGTCGATGAAACAGTACGCCATGAAGTAATTGTTACAATTCTTTATCCGCAGGTTTATTGTATGTTCACAACATATTCCATACGTTCGAACGCAAGCAACCGCATCTACCACACCATCAGAAGGACTAGGAATGCTCCCTAATGTGAATAAATGTTATTTATACAACGGCTATGGTGCTATAGTATACACATTTACCATTATTTACGCCTATAGCTAACGGACCTAGTAATTAGATAATCCTCGGAACAGCGTAAGACACGCTTTTCATATCAAAGAAACACTGCGAATGTGCATGCCTGTATCTTCGAGTGCGCATACCCGTATCTTCGAGTGCGCATACCCGTATCTTCAAGTGCGCATTCCCGTATCTGCAAGTGCGCATGCCCGTATATACGAGTGCGCATGCCCGAATCTGCAATTGCGCATGCCCGTATATACGAGTGCGCATGCCCGAATCTGCGAGTGTGCATGCCCGTATCTTCGAGTGCCCATGTCAGCTACATGGCATAATTAAATTGCGAACATATATACAACCAGGATATGTAGTCCAATGGTAACACACTGGACTGGTAATCCAGGGATCGCAGGTTCGATCCGCCATCTGACCCTATTAAAATTAACAGTCTTTCGGGTGGGACTTTAAACCGAGGTCTCGTGTCGGTGATGTACACCGTACACGTAAAAGAACCAGAGGGGACACAGGAATGGGTCTCTGTCTGTATCACTGCACTATCTTCCAAATATCTAAAATGACTAATCTCTTCAGGAGGCGTCGTTTATATGGGCAACCGGTAGCGACGATAAATAAACGTAAAAGCACACACAGGACATATACGTTTATCGAAGCAAATGCAATAGCGATGTAAATATTCTCTTACATCAAAGAAAAGGATGAACATTTCATTCTAATAGATGCATACTATTATTTAGTCCACCCGGTCGGAAACCGTGATTTATTTCTTGAATGGGGGTATATTAAACCAGCTGTATACACTAATGTATTATGTAATGTTTGAATCTGGTTAGATTTGATTATAATGGTTGTACGGATGTTTAATGAATAGAGTATTAGGTCGCTGTCTTATAAATTTTAATTTATTAGGCGTGTTGGAGAAAATATACAAGGCGATCGCATTTATTTCGGAGACGAGCCTAATAAATTAAGAATACTGAACATTCATGACCTAAAGTTTATCATTTGTGAACATATGACGTCATACATGCTGCCTTATGACGTCACGACAGGTTTATTAGGTAATGACTAGTAAAGCAAAGTTTATTAGGCAGGCAGAGTTTGACGATTGTTACACATGAAGGCAGGAAGTTATTTGTTTATTCTTGGGGCATAACGTCGCATCAACAACATTTGTCATGTACTGTAGCGGCTCTTCAGCTTTTATTGGTGGAGGAAGACTCCGGGTACATTTCGACAGTATTTCAGGTACATACGGGCACCCGAGTAGAACCAACAACAAACTGTAACCCAGCCGGATAGCTTCCTCACTTCAATAAATGTGACAACCCCAGTGTGATCCGAACCTTCAGCGGTTAGGGGCATGTGATTGGTCACCAGAAGTCAACGGCCATAACCAATGGGCCATGGATCGAAGCCAAGACAGAGTGTGCTTCCATTGGTCTGATATTCAATACACACATACCATTCAAATAAACAGGGTCACTGGTACCACACGTCCGATGATCTACACAGTAGTTCGTCATGTTGTAACTGCTCCGATACCATGTCCCATGGTCAAGAGCATACAGGTCGCAATATTTGGAATTGTCTGTTGCCGCTGTGGATTTGATTGACGGGTCTCTGGATAATGTAGTTCTTCATTGTTTATAAGCACACAGGGATCTACAATATGTATGTATATTCAATTATGTAATATTAACGAAATCATGTACGTGTATATGCTAAGCACATTTATATATGTATTCCATATATACAATTGCTACAGTATTTCATACACAGCGAGGAAGGTAAAACGTCTTTGGGTCAACGTCAGGGCGATGCGTTCCAATTTGCGGACGTTGTGATAGCGCAGTGGTAGAGTGCTCGCTTCAGGCGCGAATTGTTCCGAGTTCGCCCCCAGCTGTAGCCGTTACGATTGTGCCCTTAGGCAGCAAGGCACTTAAATTCTACATTGTCAGATATGTGTTAGTGGTCACCTCCATTAAGCAGCCAACCTGTATTAAGTAGCCAGTTACAAGATTACTGATATGTTGTTTCATTTTACATTTGCCCTATATCAAGCATCCATTATAGTTAATCAACCACTTTCTGTGATTCCATAGGCAAGCTGCTTAAGACAGGTTTGACTGTAATGTCGAAATTCCCCGACAAACGATTAATAGTCGGAATAAGTACACACTCCGTTCTAACAAGTGCGTTAATAGAAAGCACGACTTCTCTAAATAAGAACACTAATATTCATAATTATTATAATTTTAATAATTAATTTAATCTTCATAATTATTATAATAAAATGGCGTTTGTACAACTTGATATCTCACCAAAAACATAGTAATTCCTAGATAAACGGAACCATTTGATTACCTCCAAAAACATAGTAATTCGTATATAAACGGAACCATTTGATTACCTCCAAAAACATAGTAATTCGTATATAAACGGAACCATTTGATTACCTCCAAAAACATAGTAATTCGTATATAAACGGAACCATTTGATTACCTCCAAAAACATAGTAATTCATAGATAAACGGAATCATTTGATTACCTCCAAAAACATAGTAATTCGTTGATAAACGGAACCATTTGATTACCTCCAAAAACATAGTAATTCCTAGATAAACGGAATCATTTGATTACCTCCAAAAACATAGCAATTCGTAGATAAACGGAACCATTTTATTACCTCCAAAAACATAGTAATTCGTTGATAAACGGAATCATTTGATTACCTCCAAAAACATAGTAATTCGTTGATAAACGGAATCATTTGATTACCTCCAAAAACATAGTAATTCGTATATAAACGGAATCATTTGATTACCTCCAAAAACATAGTAATTCATAGATAAACGGAACCATTTGATTACCTCCAAAAACATAGTAATTCGTATATAAACGGAAACATTTGATTACCTCCAAAAACATAGTAATTCATATATAAACGGAACCATTTGATTACCTCCAAAAACATAGTAATTCATATATAAACGGAATCATTTGATTACCTCCAAAAACATAGTAATTCGTAGATAAACGGAACCATTTGATTACTTCCAAAAACATAGTAATTCATATATAAACGGAACCATTTGATTACCTCCAAAAACATAGTAATTCATATATAAACGGAACCATTTGATTACCTCCAAAAACATAGTAATTCATAGATAAACGGAACCATTTGATTACCTCCAAAAACATAGTAATTCGTAGATAAACGGAACCATTTGATTACCTCCAAAAACATAGTAATTCATAGATAAACGGAATCATTTGATTACCTCCAAAAACATAGTAATTCGTATATAAACGGAACCATTTGATTACCTCCAAAAACATAGTAATTCGTAGATAAACGGAACCATTTGATTACCTCCAAAAACATAGTAATTCGTCGATAAACGGAACCATTTGATTACCTCCAAAAACATAGTAATTCGTAGATAAACGGAACCATTTGATTACCTCCAAAAACATAGTAATTCATAGATAAACGGAACCATTATGATTACCTCCACAAACATAGTAATTCGTAGATAAACAAAACTATTTGATTACCTCCAAAAACATAGTAATTCGTATATAAACGGAACCATTTGATTACCTCCAAAAATATAGTAATTCGTATATAAACGGAACCATTTGATTACCTCCAACAACATAGTAATTCGTTGATAAACGGAAACATTTGATTACCTCCAAAAACATAGTAATTCGTAGATAAACGGAACCATTTGATTACCTCCAAAAACATAGTAATTCGTAGATAAACGGAACCATTTGATTACCTCCAAAAACATAGTAATTCGTATATAAACGGAACCATTTGATTACCTCCAAAAACATAGTAATTCGTAGATAAACGGAACTATTTTGATAATCTCCAAAATCAAAAATGACTTAATATCATGAGTCGTTACTCATATGAGCAACCGATAGCACACATAAATAAACATAAGCATACCATTTGATAAGACCCCAAAGCGTTTAGAACTGACAACATACCACATACGGATCTGGTACATACGCATGTTCGATCCCCCGTCTGACCCTAATAAAAATAACAGTCTTTCAGGTGGGACGTTAAACCGAGGTCTCGTGTCGGTGCTTTACACCGTGCACGTAAAAGAACCAGAGGAGACTCTGGAATGGGTCTATGTCTGTATCATTGCACTATCCTCCAAAATCTAAAATGACTAATATCTTCAGGAGGCATCGCTCATATGGGTAACCGGTAGCGACGATAAATAAACGTAACAACTCTATTCTAAAGAACAACATACCTGAAGTAAATTCACACAGGGCGGTAGCTGAAAATATACAACACAAATGTAAGAATAAACTGATCTGAATAAATAAACTCGGTTAAATAAATACGTGATGGCTTGTTTGTGTGTTCTGTATGGTTGGGTTTAAAGTCGCACCTTATACCCGTATACTGATAGCTCTGTCTAGCCTGGGTTCCAGTCTGTCGATTTGTCACTGTTTACCTTCTGATATGCCTCGCTTTCGATTCAAGTACGTCATTAATTAAGTCACGTGCTAATAGGCCTATTAATAGGATTAATGCGAGTCAATCATTACACGGGCATACCCCCACTTTTCCCCAGGCGTTGACATGATCAGAAACTCAATACGACCCAATTAATAGTCTCGGTGTTAAAATATATTTATTTGACTGTCCAGACAAAATATATCGACGCCTGTTCCCAGGCTAAGCTCTGTCTTAACCCATTCCTTCATAGAGGTTTAGGTTAATATACTATTATATATCCATACAAACAACAACCAATTAGTTATCATGCAGTGGAAAGTAGTCGTCATATATGCCCCACCTCCATATATATTACTCGGACTACATGAGATTCTGGCTTTTATTATGAGCATTGGGTTGACTACTACATTGTCAATGTATGTAGTAATGGTAATGGCGTCAAGAGGTGCTTCTATGAGGGAAAGGGTTTATGAACATTGGCTTGACTACTACATTGTCAATGTATGTAGTATTGGTAATGGCGTCAAGAGGTACTTCTATGAGGGAAAGGGTTTATGAACATTGGTTTGACTACTACATTGTCAATGTATGTAGTATTGGTAATGGCGTCAAGAGGTGCTTCTATGAGGGAAAGGGTTATGAACATTGGCCTGGCTACTACATTGTCAATGTATGTCGTATTGGTAATGGCGCCAAGAGGTACTTCTATGAGGGAAAGGGTTATGAACATTGGTTTGATTACTACATTGTCAATGTATATAGTATTGGTAATGGCCTCAAGAGGTGCTTCTATGAGGGAAAGGGTTTATGAACATTGGTTTGACTACTACACTGTCAATGTATGTAGTACTGATAATGGCGTCAAGAGGTGCTTCTATGAGGGAAAGGGTTATGAACATTGGCCTAGCTACTACATTGTCAATGTATGTAGTATTGGTAATGGCGTCAAGAGGTGCTTCTATGAGAGAAAGGGTTATGAACATTGGCCTGACTACTACATTGTCAATGTATGTAGTATTGGTAATGGTGTCAACTTGGGGGAGTTTCCGTATAATCATTGACTCGAATTAATCCTATTAATAGGTCTAATTGCACGTGACTTAATTAATGACGTATTTGAATCGAACGCGAGGCATTGCAATGTTTATACAACTTTATAATTGGCCACCATTGTTTACGGGTCAACGGAACGATAAATGAGGGTGTAAGTAGATGGCGCTACGATCGGAAATCAAGTTTCGCCAGGCTGTCATTTTGCCAGAAGTTAAAAAGTGAAAAATCGACAGACTGGCACCCTGCCGACAACATCTCATATGTGCTCAATCGGATCGATGTCTGGACGATAAATAAACGTAAAACACACCAAGCGACGTGTGGGCACAAAACTTGCCTTAGGCGATGAATAAAGCAGGAAGAGAACATGTTCCTGTATATTATTATACTAATGACATATGGCGTATAACATCATTCACTTTAACTTCGACGGGATACTTGACAAAATCCGCTATGCAGACATCTGAGTCAAGGATGGGTTAAACGTGTGTGCATGTCGGACGCTCCGCTAATGGTGACTGCATAAGTTTGCATATGTGAAAGTCTAAAATCGAAATTTGTATTTGCACTATACAATAAGTCCCCGTACGAGTTCTGGCATTTGAACAGCTATCTTAAAGCTGTCGAAAGTTGGCACAAGACCCACTGACGCAGGAAGCTGATTCCAAACAGTAATTGTCCACGGGAATAAGGAGCGTTGACATTTAGTTTACTACAAGTGTAAGTTAGTAGTTTCATTGGCTGACTATATATTGTAGATCTAACTGTTGCTTGATGGATACAACTGTGGAACTGTCATTAAGTTATGTAACAATTTGTACATGAAAATAATGTCAAACGTAGTTCTTTGTGTTAGTGTTGGCCAATTCAACTGCTCGGTCATAGCTGTTACACTTCCAGGCCCCGAGGTTATAAAATTTTTCTCAGATCTCAAACTCAAATGATCTGATTGGTTGTTTCTGATTGTTACTGTCAGCTGAACCAATCAGATGCTTGAGACTGAGTTTTGAGAGAACAGTTTTATAACCTCGGGGCCAGGGGGTTTGAGAAGTATATGGTATATTTAGTACAACTCTTGCAGCATTTGATTACACATGTTCAATTGTTTAACTTGACCGTGTTGGTAAATATTCCATGTACATATTAAATTTCATATTCAGTGTTAAAAGAGTTAAGGATTTAAGGATTGTTTGTTAAAACAATATAAATAAGCACAAGATAAAACTACTTCAAACATTCTTAATGTTGAAGTTGTCAAAACACTTAAGTGATGTCTTAAAACTAGATACTGATCTAGACTCTCTGAGTCCTGCTGGGAGAGCATTCCATAGTCTTGGTGCAGCAGTAGCAAAGCTTCTGTCACCGTACATGACTTTGCGGCCTCTTGGCACCACGAGTGTAGTGGCATTGTTCTGCGACCGCAAGTTTCGTGTGGGTACATACACATGAAGTAGATTTTGGATGTATACAGGTGATTCACCATGCAAAGCTTTGTATACTGTGACCAGCATTTTAAACTGAACCCTGTATTGCTCAGGCAGCCAATGCAGTTGCTTCAAGACTGGAGTAATGTGGCTGTGGCGAGAGGTCCTGGTGATAAGGCGGGCTGCAGTGTTCTGAACGTGTTGTAACTTGTTCAGTATTGCCTTTGGCACACCATGCAGAAGAGAGTTGCAATAATCTAAGCGTGAGGTAACTAATGCATTCACAAGTGATTTGGTGGCATCGATGGTTAAATACTGTCTAATATGGCCTATTTGTCTAAGCTGCCCATAGCAGGACCGGCAAACGGAGTTGACATGTTGCTCCATGCTCATCTTTGCGTCGAACCACGCTCCGAGGTTTCTTACACAGTTTGAGGGTTTTATATTTGCACCTCCTACGTTTATGGATACACCAGGAGTAAACTTAGAGTTGTCATTGGATGAGAAAAGTATCACTTCCGTTTTGTCTGCGTTGAGCTTGAGCATGTTTCTGTGCATCCACGCCACAACGTCGTTGAGACAGTTCTCGATACGTCGTAGGGCCTCGCACACTGTCGCACAATCAGTGGGTTTAAACGATAGGTACAATTGGGAGTCATCTGCATAGAAATGGTGATTCAGCCCATGGTTACGACATATTGCTCCAACTGGCTTTGTATACATAGTGTAGTTTTTGGGCCCTAGCACAGAGCCTTGCGGAACACTATATTGCATCAAGACTGGTTCTGATAGTTCACCGCCAATACACACAGTTTGGTAGCGGTCATTCAAGTATGATGCCATCCATGTAAGGGGTTTTCCTGTTACCCCAAAGTGGTGTTCTAGGCGATGAAGAAGTGTTTGGTGGCCTATTGTGTCGAACGCTGCAGACAGGTCCAGTAGTACCAATATAGTGACATTGTTTTGGTCCAGTGATTGGAGAACATCGTTCTGTACTTTAAGTAGTGCAGTTTCTGTAGAGTGAAATTTACGGTATGCAGACTGGTGTTCTTCGTGAAGGTTGTTAGTTGTCAAATGTTGCTCTAAGCGCACATCAACTACTTTCTCGAGAACCTTAGAAACAAATGGAAGGTTGGACACTGGTCTATAATTCTTCAAGATGTTTTGATCTAGTCCTGGCTTTTTCAGTAAGGGACTTATTCGCGCACTTTTGTACGATAGCGGTACATATGCTGATTCAAGCGAGGCGTTGATGATTTTTGTCAATATGGGTAGCAGTTCGTCTAGGCACAACTTCAGCAGCCAAGTCGGTATTGGGTCTATTTCACAGGATTTGTTTGGCGACCTCTGTATAATCCGTTTTACTTCTTCCTCTGAAGCTGTGGTAAAGGTGTCTAAACAGGTTACTGCTGTGGGTTGGTCAGGTTCTATATTCCCTGAATGTGAGTCTGATTGTGGCTGGGAGCTTATTCCTGTTCTGATGTCTTCAATTTTAGTGATGAAGAAGTCGCTGAAGTCCTGGGCTAGTTCTGTTGAAGACTTGTTGGCAGGTAGAGTAACTTCGTCAGTACTACCTAGCAGATATTTGGTTATCTTAAACAAGTTCTTCTGATCATGACCACATGACTCAACTTGGTCTGAATAATAGTCAATTCTAGCATGTTTTAGTAGCTTATTCACAATAGCATACTGGTTCCTGTATATTTCATGATCAATTGTCAGCTTTGAGTTCTGCCATTTGCGTTCTAACTTGCGTTTTAAGTGTTTTGCCTCATGTAGTTCTTCAGTATACCACTTGCAAGAAGGCCTTAGAACAATTGACTTTGTCCGCACCGGTGCATATGCTTATCGACGAGTGAACCAAGTCCGCTTGTGAATGCATTAGCAAGCTCATCAATATCTGTGGAATGAATGTTTGCACTGAGAACGTCCGATGCAACTATGTCTTTCTTAAACGAATCCACGTCTATGGCACGCAATTTTCGGAACGAAACGGTTTTCCGAACTGGAGCTGGTTTCGCTGCACGGGCATTGAATGTCACGGCAAAATGGTCACGTGACACCTTTCCAGTACTATCAGAGAGACCAGGATCGACCATGTATATGAGTATATGGGGGTCAATGGTTGAGTTATGTAATGTCACTCATAATCTCGTACATAGTGCATACATAAGAAATAACCACACATAAGACACAAGTGCTTTTATTCACAATTACATTTTACAAAATGACATATAAAAGTATGCAATTTGCTAAATACATGCTATATAACAATAGTATTACATACATTCGTGTACATGTAGTAGAACATCAATCATACAAGTTCATGAAACATTTTTATATACAATGCATTGTGGTTACTCATTATACATAACTCTGTCTACATTCCATAAGGCAGTGTGTTGAAGTCGCTCGAAATCACACGCTTGTCAAAGACGATTTTGTAATCTTTGGTTTCAGTTTTTGTAATTATGTGACCAGTATCGGGATTCCTCGTGATTTTTTGCTCATCCACGACTTTAACAGGTTTCACCTTGTCTTTACTTGTGACCAGTTGGTGTAATGTATGAACGTTAATGTCCAATGCGTTTTTGAAATTTAATGTAATCCCTCGTACTTTGGAAGTTTGACCTTTTTTATTGGGTTTCGATAAATTGTACGCATAATTCTTAGGCCCCCTGTCACAAAGTGTGTGATGGTGTTATCTGGAGCTTTACTGTCAGGAACCTCGTCCGTGAGGTCTCCCAAGTAGTCCCCCAGTGGGGGTTTCCACTGACCTGGAGCTGTTGAAAACACCACAGAATCGGTGTCAGCGTATATGACCCTTCTGCCTAATGGCTGTAAGTAGCTATATAGCTTGAGGCGTGCTTGTGCTGTATGCAGCAATCACCACATTTGTACGAGATGATGCTTGAATTAAATCATCGTGATATGACCAATCAATCTGGACGGATTCATTATTGATGAACAGTACATTCTTAATATCTTGCTGATCACTAGTCATCATGTCAAAATACTCATCTGGTTCTGTGACGTACGTTGTATGGGTCAAGTTAGTACGTTGTCCGAACTTTCCCCAAATTGAGTTTAACATCAGTTTTGGTGACCCATGTATATAGCGACGTGACGTCATAGTAATGGATAGCAGTCTTGTCGGAGGCTTCTTCATATAATTTAAACCCTTCAGTTCGACCCCCATATAATGCCTCCCTTGGTTCCAATGGCGGTACAATTTCTAGCGAGTCAACATACTCTCTCATGGCCAAATTATTCGATAACTGCTGTTTAAAGGCGCATTCCCACATAGCAACGTATGTAAATCCCTCAGACTCTATATATTTTTGTTTCTCTAATGTTCTGGCATAGAGATCAGTCATGGACATTTCAACCACCGGATTAATGGTGGACATTGAGTAGCACTTCGGACAGCCATGCCAGAAACACCCGTGGAATTCAAGCACAGTTGATTGACTGTTATGCTCGTAAAATCCATCCACTTTGTACTGGCCAATTTGTTTTTCACCCTTATTGCGAATGTTGAATGTTTATGCTATCTCTGTACGCCAAATAGGACATCCATTGGTAGGCTATGATAGACTGTTTCTCCTCTGGTCGATAACCGTGCGGCGGTATAATTCCTATACTTTGATGTTCAAGAAATAAAGTGCGGAACACCAGGTTACACGCTGATGCGATGGTGATACATTTTGCAAAAGGGTCACTGCCCTCTTTCTGAGTTAAATCCATAAACAATGACCTGAACTTTAAGCAACAGTTTCGCAGTACGTCGACGTCGGATCTACAGTATCGCACAAGCTCTGCTTGGAAATCAAAATGATCCTTCTGATGGTGTTCATACCAAGCTAAAAACTTGGCTCTATACTCAGGCTTCATGCCATCGGGGTTGTAATACTTTACGTCGGGAAGATGTTCCAGTACAGATGTTTGATTTTCGTCCCTATTGTACAAATGAGGGAAGAACCCTTTGGCGATCTTTCCCCGAAAGCCTTGGGCATATCTGCTAACGCCATAGAAATGAAATTCAATGAATCAATGAATCGTATCTTGCATTGAGGCACTTTGATCGATATGTACTTGGAACCTGTGGTAATTACCTCAGGTAAAATGGCATTGTCATGAAGATATTTCAGAACTGGGTAGCTGTCGTAACCTTTGAAATTGTGACAGATGACAGTGGCACCATTGTTCTCTCGCCAGAAAAGAGCCACTTGCAGAACAAGGTCATGGTATTGGATCCAGAAAACACTCTTTCATTCAGTCCACAGTTACTGCATTCAGAGGATGAAGTTACGTCCTTGTTCATACACTCAGTACACACTTTGTGTACCACACACAAGTTTGGTTTATGTGCCATAGATCCACACCATGCCTTCTGGCAATTCACACATTTATTATTATGCACACCAGGTAGATGGCCTTCTTCACATTCAAGCTGCGACGTTTGGGTGCATTCCAGGTCGAAGAATAGGTATGTCGTTTTCTGGTCAGTCTTGGACGTTTCAGTCGTCTTGCATTCTTCGTCATCAACCGGTTGCATGTAGCACTGATGTCCGTCAGGAAAGTACTCCTTACACGTCTGGCAGTAAGACTCTCCGCATGCATGCGGTGATTTGTGTTTGGAACGATTTATCAACTGGTTACACAGACGGCATCTATAGTATGTATCGCAAGTTGATTTCCCATGCTCTGTCTTCTTTTCATGTAGATCGAAACAAGTCTGGTTAACAAACTTGCAGTTGCATGTATGACAATGCTTCCAGTCCTCTTCATGGGCAGTATGTAGATTCCTACAGTGATGACAGGGGTTGTTGCAGATATGTCGTTCTTTATGGTCGTAGCCTTTCTTGCACTTGACACAAAAATAACTTCTGTTAAGAAATCCTGTCATGATTGTGATGACGTCATAATGGTTGTCATGGCAGTATAAATAGATGGGTATGCCTCTTTCTGGACTGCTGTACACGATGGCATTGAAGTGTTCTTTTGACAGTACATGGATCTGATATTCAGGTAGCACATCTTGAAATTTCTCGATTTCATCAATGCTACACTCGCCAGTAGGTACATTGGTTCGTTCATGAAGTTTCATAGCAAGTTCTTTTTGAATAGTAATACCTTGCCGAATGCTGTGCCAAGAAGGGTGCTTTTCAATACGGGCTATGGCTGTCACCAAAGCGTGTGCACAACATAAAGAGTCGTTGTTTTTTATTTGTATGATGCTTTTCTTGTTTTCCATCAGTTTGGTAATATCCACAAAATTCATTTTTCGGCCGGAGCCTGATGCAGATTGAACATGCAACAACTCAATGCCAAACGTCTCGTCTATAACAAATTGTTCATATGATTGCAATACTCTGTCAATTTCCGCCAGTAACCGCTCTACTGTCAACGATGATCTTCTCATGAATGGCAGCACTATCGGATAATCCAGTTCTGGGTTGTCCATGGACACTCGGACTAAGTCGTTAGACGGAATCTCTTCAGTAATTCTGTCAAGAATGGATTGAAATAGTATCTTCAATGACTTCAAAATGTTTGGCAGATCTCTGACTTCCATGTCTTTCACACTTATTTTGTAGTATACAGCTGTTGTTTTGAATGTTTCAATCTTCTTTTCATTAACTTTCTCTATGTTGTAGAACTCCTGAGCATCGTCAGTTTTCTGCAACTTTTTTCTTTTTTCAGGATTTGGTGGAGGTGAACTATCACGTGCACGCTTTTGTGCACCCCCTTCTTGTACATGGTTTTGTTGCATATGTCTGTTGAGAGCCTCTTCACTCTTAAACGTCTTTAAACAGTTAGGACAGTGATGATTAGTATCATCGTCATGCTTTTTCTTGGTGCCTATCAAGGTTGTACGTTCTGTTAAACACCTTCTTACACTGAGTACACATATACTTCTTTAAGTGATTTTGCACTCTACGGTGTTGCTGTAACTGACTCAATTTAGGGAAACTAGCCCCACACTGCTCGCACTGATAAGCCATGTTGATTGTATCAAATCTGAAACGAGAATAAACACTAGATTAATATCGTGTTTATATAGGTGCTCTCTAATCACACTCGAGATGTGTATTTAAATTTACTACTTTCTGTTATAACTACATTTGTTTGAAATCGCTGAAATTAACCACCCCCCACCCCCTAAATAACATGAAACAAAAAAATCTAACCAAACTTGTTTTTTTTATAAATATATACATACATGTAATAAAACACCCCACCAGGCTATACTACTAAAAGCCAGGCGAGACTACAAAAAGCCAGGCGAGACTACAAAATATGTATATATCCATACATTTAAATGTGTTACTATTAATGCTAATAAGTTTAAGTTTACCTTATCCTGTTTATTGGGGTCTGTATTCCGTTCTATTGCTATATAAAGATGTTGACTATCTGTGTGTCAATCTGAAAATGATAATTTGGGTAGGAGTTCATACACTTATAAACTTACTGAATTACGCATGCGCACTATGATTCGATTGAAGGGATTTGATTGGCTAAAGACAGCAGAAGCGTCTTTTCTAAATAACTTAACAGCCGGAGTAAGGTCTATGCCATCATTCTGAAGTTAATCATCCGGGGAGCTACATGTATTATGTAAACTGTCCTGAATGTAAGCAAGACTTTTCAAGGAGAGATGTTATGTTAAGACATCAGAGACACAGACATAATTTTGATGAACTAGATCATAGGACGGTGGTCAATGAAGCGCACCACCCCGCCGCCGCCGCCGCCGCAGAGTAGTCAAGCGCATCCGCCGCCGCAGCCGCAAAGCAGTCAAGCGCATCCGCCGCCGCCTCCGCAGAGCAGTCATACGGAACGGCAGCAGATAGTGGATATGGCTGTGTTACAGCATCCATTTACCATGATGATATCGGGCCCAACGGGTAAGCCTATTACATCTATATCTTTATTAAAATAATATTATGTATTGTCTCAATTGTATTAAAAACAAACACGCATAGCTTACAGGTGTTTACTAATAAAAGTGTTTGTATTTCAGCATGTGGGAAGACCACGTTTGTCAAAGATATGCTGCAGAAACATAGCGGTAGGATACAGCCCGGTATTCAAAGAATAGTATGGCTTTACAAGAGGTGGCAACCATTATACACTGCGATTCAAATGACAGTGTTACCAGGAGTAGAATTTATCCGAGGCATACCCTCAGATTTGGATGATGACGATTTCTTTGACTCTAACGTAAACAACTTGCTCATTTTGGACGACCTGTTCAGTGAATCCGGAAAGGATAAGAGTATCACTGATTTGTTCACTGAGGGGAGTCATCATAGGTCATTGTCTGTAATAACAATCACCCAGAGTTTGTTTGGAAACAAGAATCCAACGCAGCGGAGGAATTGTCATTATATAGTACTGTTTAACAATCCAGTAGACAGGCAATCCGTCATGGCATTGGCTAGACAAATGTATCCTGGGCATACAGACAAATTCATGAAAACGTTTGAGAAAGCTACCAAGTACCCGTACGGATATATGTTAATTGACTTAAAGCCGTTTACTGCCGATGACCAAAGATTAAAATGTGTAATGGCAGATGAATCCAAATATAAGCAAACTACAAACCACGTGACTGGCCAAAATACTATAAAAGAAGACTTTGCTAGAGATATTCATCATTTGTCAATTGGAACTCAAACAATACACATCGGAACTAACCCTTCAGAGGAAAATATTGAATCAAATCAACCGTTATCTGGAAACATGGCTGATAAAGGAAACGCTTGCGACGATTGTGGGCTATTGTTCGACACAACGCACGATGTGCAACGACACATTAAACGCGGGCAATGTCCTGAGAATGAAGAACCAATGCCTAAACGGATGAAGCTAGAAGATAATGACGAACCTATGATAAACCTAGAACGTATGGACAGCTACGACGATATTGAAGAGAATGAGGCATACACTGCGCTGTGAAAACTAGCCCGGGAAAGAGGCGAAGACAAGTACAGAACGTTTGATGACCAATACGTAGCCAATGATGAACCCGACAAAGAGGCCACACGGTTAGCAGAAGAACGAATGGAGCATTACGATCAAAGTAAATTCATCGAGCTATACCATCAGCTGATTGAAAGCTACATTATTCCTCTCAGAACAAGTGGCATACATCGCAAGATTATGTCAGAGATCGACACTTCAAAGGGTATCAACCTAACAGCTGCTGTGAAACGTGTCCTGCACAAGAATAAGGCAAAATTTCATGATTTATTTGATGAATCGGATGATGAAAACAGCGGCGATGAAAGCGGCGATGCCGATGAACAATAAATGTGTGGTGCAGAGACATAATTCCATTTGTGCTTATGCTATAGACGCGTTCAGACATGGCTCCATGGGAGGATTATTTAAAGACCATATACTATGATTCTTCACACACCGCCAGTTATGCTGGTCCTCAGAAATTGTACAAAGTGGTACAGCGAGAGGGAAAATACAAACTAGGATGGATAGGATACGAAGATTCTTACAAAACCAAGAGTCATATAGCCTGCATAAACCCATGAGACGACGCTTTCAACGAAACCACGTGATCAGTGCAGGAACGGACGATTTATGGATGGCAGACCTAATGGACATGGTGAAATATGCGAAATGGAATCGAGGCTATAAATATGTGCTATTAATCATAGACACATTCATTCAGCAAAACAGTTTGGCTGCGATAATTGAAATCTAAAACAGGGGGAGATGTAGCAACCGCCTTTCAAGATGTCTTCACCAAATCTGGACGCACACCATCCAAGCTCATTACCGATAAAGGTAAGGTATAATTATGCTTAATTATCCAAAATATATTTAGTAAAACTGTTCCTACATGTATGTAAAGCTATTCTCCATGTATTACTGGTGCTATATGATATGTATTACATATCATTTTCTATCACTTCAGGTCAAGAGTTTCTTGCTAAAAAGGTACAGGTGGTCATGAAAGAATACGGAATCAAGTACTTCCCTACACTAAGGCTTCAACTTCCGAGAGAGAAATTTTGACCATCAAGACGAAATTAAATCGTTATTTCACACACAAGGAGGATTACGAGTACCTACCGGTGTTACAGAGCATGGCTGATAGTTATAACCAAACCTATCACCGGACCATAGATATGGCTCCAGCCGACGTCAACGAAGACAACCAAGAAACAGTCAGACTGTCCACATATTTCGCACAGAGCAAGAACAATGGCAAACTCAAAACATTCAAATATAAAATTGGTGATTATGTGCGCATCAGTCACTTAAAACATGTATTTTCCAGAGCGTACGACGAAACATATACGGGAGAAACGTTTTTAATATACAAACGCTATCATAGAGGAACACTACCAATTTACCGATTGAAAGACATGAACAATGAGGAGATTAAAGGAACATTTTATCAAAGTGAACTGCAGAAAGTGGACATCAAGCCAGACCAGATTTGGAAAATTGAACGTGTTCTTAAGACAGTTGGCCGGGGGCGGAACAAGCGCCTTTACGTGAAGTGGATGAATTTTCCATCAACATTTAACAGCTTTATCAAAGCCAGTGACATCCAGTGATTGAACACTGAAGCTATACTAGTTATGTGCTCGCTATTATGTATATATTAAATATCTACTTTCGATATTGTAAATATACCTGTTTGTATTATATTTAGTGTCAATAAAGTTTAAAATGTATACCCAGACTTATTATATTGTTAACGCGTTATAAGGGGAGAGTACTATGACAGTTCTATCTCATCATAGAGTGACCCCATGAAACCCGCTATGTTTACATTCCAACTATTATACTTTAACGTTTAACACACATAATACATACTAAAGCGAGCTGTACATATCGATATCCGCTCGCATACTGAAACTAATACATCGGAGATAAAACCAAGCTGTCATTTGATTGGCTAATGGTTTAAGAAAAGTACACTTACCGTTACAATGTAAACTAGACGTCTGTAAAGCTCGGTGACGATGTTTATAGGCATTTCTAACCTATTCTGATGACGAGATGAACATCGGATGACGGTAAAATATTGGGGGTTTTCTCAAGTTTGTTGTACAATATAAAATTAATGCATGGCTGTAGCAAGGGGTTATTTATTTTGTGAGGCGTACACTATAATGTGAACTGTACATTACTGTCCATTGTAGTGGGCATGACTGTGTAGGATTTCTATATGGACTGTTGCCTTCTATTTATCTGGGTTAGCCATGCCAGTAAAATGAAAACCCCATACATCCAAGCCAACTGGTAACGACAATAATTCAAAGAAAAGAAATCGGATATAGCCATACTATTTTATTTTATTTCTTAAAGAATCAGTTCCATTTGCTTGCGCCTACACACAACGAAACACATATGGACACCGTTTGGGACAACACATTTCTGGGGTTTCTCCACACAGTACCAACACATCAATAACATTTGATATCTGCCATAGCATGCTCTACACGCACTCAGTATTTTGTGATATATCTAGTTAGTTTACGACACTTTTGTCTTTCTCCTGGTTGCTTGAGAGGTATATGCGTTCATAACATAATCGCGATTAGGGTAGATTTGTGTCGCCTAAAATAAGCAAATCGTCTGGAAAATGTAAGTCTGGTCCAACCTGTTTCATCAAGCCGTATTGTTGGGCATCGTCAATATGACCTAGATATCCACTCTCGATGTGTCGATGCACATCAACCACCACCTGTGAGTGCATGCAATGATAGTTACGGTGCCCCAACTAATACCGTTATTGTGGTTCCATTTCTTGTCGATACATTTGATGGGACGTTCCATCTATAACAACCTCAGCCATGTGCAGTTTGGCCCATGTACTCTCCATAGCCATTCAACCATTGTCGGCCAAACAACAAAATGCCCTAACTTGTCATATATCAGTGGGATAATATGTCTGACTCACAGTGCCAAAACTTACACCAAACATAGTGGCCAACACATAGTATGTTGGATACGTTCATGCCCAAATCATAAACAATAATGGTATGTTCCTTGCTGACAGCAAGACGGTAGTCTAAAGGATATATATATAATTTACACATCCCCAATCATGATAACCAGCGCGTGCCAGTACAGGATTATAACCAGTCCGTGCCAGTACAGGATGATAACCAGCCCGTGCCAGTACAGGATGATAACCAGCCCATGCCAGTACAGGATGATAACCAGCCCGTGCCAGTACATGATTATAACCAGTCCGTGCCAGTACAGGATGATAACCAGCCCGTGCCAGTACAGTGTGATAACCAGCCCGCGCCAGTACAGGATGATAACCAGCCCGTGCCAGTACAGGATGATAACCAGTCCGTGCCAGTACAGGATGATAACCAGCCCGTGCCAGTACAGTGTGATAACCAGCCCGTGCCAGTACAGGATGATAACCAGCCCTCGCCAGTACAGGGTGATAACCAGCCCCCGCCAGTACAGGGTGATCACCAGCCCGCGCCAGTACAGGATGATAAGCAGCCTGCGCCAGTACAGGATCATAACCATCCCCCGTCAGTACAGGGTGATAACCAACCCGCGCCAGTACAGGATGATAACCAACCCGCGCCAGTACATGATGATAACCAACCCGCGCCAGTACATAGAGGTTATTAAACCGCGGAGGTGGGCCATTTGTGGATATTGGCGCACCCTATGGAGATATTGGCCCGAGGGCCGTCAGGCCAGAGGGCCAATATCGGATAGGTGCGCCAATATCCACAAATGGCCCACCGCAGCCGTTTAATAACTTCTTTATTGCATACATAGCCGTATGTTTCTTCTGCTGTTATTGGCTTATTTCGCTCAGCCATTTTACCGTCAAGAGACAACAATCTGTCAGACAACGACTTTAGTGTTGCTTCGGCGGCCATGTTTACACAATGTAGTTACTATGTTGTTGCTACCTGTGACACGTGCTCGTGATTCGTTCTCGGCGCGTGCCGGGCCAATATCGAATATTGGCCCGGCACGCGCGGGCCAATATCCGATATTGGCCCGGCAGAGCCGAAAATCGAAATATATTGCCCGCGTCGACCAGATATGTTGCTTTTCTACTATTAAAGTTGTTACTATTTATAGTAACGTATGCAATAAAGGGTGATAACCAACCCGCGCCAGTACAGGATGATAACCAATCCGCGCCAGTACAGGGTGATAACCAGCCCGCGCCAGTACAGGGTGATAACCAGCCCCCGCCAGTACAGGGTGATAACCAGCCAAGAACAGGCGGCCGTGCCCCACGGAAGGCGGGTAACCAGGTCGCCCGTGCTCCTTAAAGAGCGGCTGGTCGTCGTGCTACTGCAGCCGGAGATCGTCGCGACAACATCGCTGCGAATCTAAGTTCTGACGATGAGCAAGTCGATCCCACGCGTCGTCGGCGACGACTGGCGGATCTAATCCGCGAGAACAACGAATTGTACAATGACTTTATGAGAAACACATTACATTACTACAAGATTATGGATTGGATTAGAATTGAATAAAACAAATGCGACACCTGCTTATTGATTTATATTGTATTTGAAAGAAACTAGTGCTTTGCCTAAACGCTAATTAAATTTATATTTTTAGATAACCCCTACACAGGTGAGTGCGTCCTTAATCCGGTGTACATCTCGTCATCAGAATAGGTTAGAAATGCCTTATAGCTCGATACCACAATTGAAAGTGAGTTGAATAAATGGGAAATGTAGATTATTAAAGGTGTATTATAATATGATTGGTTAATTGACAAGTACAAGCGCTTTCAGAGAAGTATCTGCTTTATCTAGTCCGAGTTTAATCTATTGCGCAACCGTTGTAAATAACCAAACTGGTTTGATTTGGTACGGGACAGATTAGCTGTATGATTATATATTTATAACGTAAATATCTACACCGAGAGCTTATTAAACATATTATGGTATACATTTACTTGTATCGTCTGCTATTTTGCTCGAAGGCTATAAATAACTCATCTGGTTTAATCCGGATTGTATACCTATAGGAAACGTTACGCCTGGCTGATTCCGTTTTTTCCTACTACTGTTACCGATTGTCTCTTAGCCAGGCGCCCTGCCCTTCAATGATAGGATTCGGGAAGTTCGTGTGTCCATATGTAGTGTCTCAAAAGTCAGAAATGACGGGCTCTTTTAATAGGGGTGGCAATATAATAAATAACTTCATATGCTAATACACCCTTCCACTTTATTGCAATATTTGGCCTACATGTGCCTTGTCATAGTTAAAAAGATATTGTTTTTAACAAAAGAAAATATCAATACCCGTGTGACCTCTAAACAGACAGCTCCATATACATTAACTATTAGTCAGGTTCACTATGTTGTTTCGTTCAGAATCATGGTAGATTAGCAAACCTATACATTTTTGGAAACATTATTACATGGAAAATCTGAAAATCAATGTTTACATTTGCGGTGATACCTGTATGGCCGCCATTTTGGATTTTCAAAATGGCCACCATAAAAATACATATTTTGCTCTATTTCTGCCTCTAATTACCCTAACAACTTTTTAAAATATACTAAGCCTATGTGTTCAGGTACAAGGAATCCATTGGTGACATAATCAGACTTCTGACTGTAACAGTTCTTTCTTTATTCAGGAAATATGCATCCTGGGAGCAGCCATCAATACAAAATAAAATTGTTAATATATTTATTTTACATATTAACTATCTTGGTGAAGGTGTTTATGGTGGTTGTTGTTCTTGTTGTGTATTTTCAGTGCATAAATCATCACGAGTGAAGATCCTGATGGAGGCAAGTTGTCTTTGGGCACATCCAAGGAGTCTGTAGAATGTGCATCATTTGCCAGGAGAAAAACACTAACAAAGGGACAGTTGTTCTAAATCCCAGGACAGAATCCTACCAGAAGTCACTGGACATAGTGGCTGAGAGAGCCAGCCTACAGGATGGAGAATATGTTGCTATCCAAAGACGTATCTACGACTGCACAAAACAAATGATGCTCGAAGCGAAAACAATGTGCCATCGAAGCTGCTATTCTGACGCCACTAATCAGATATCCTTGCAGCGTGCCAGGGAACGCTTTGAACATTCCAAGTCCACAGGAATGTATGCTGTCAAAAAAAGTGGCCATAAGAGAACAAGCTCAGAAATGGAAGCAAACACACCAACCACATCAACGATATTCACACGATCTGTAACAGAACCTTTGTCAAAAGATCAATGTTTCTTCTGTCAAGTGGATGACGGCCAGCGTCTCTTCACTGTACGAACCGGAAACTCTGGGAATGCACTGAAGCAAGCGATACAAATTACCCAAGACCCAGTGCTGATGACAAGGTTAAACAATGCAATCTCACCAAGTGATGCCCATGCAATCGATGTGAGATACCACAAGCTGTGCTGGACGAATCATGTGTTTCGTGTCCTCAGGGATGATGTCAGAAACCAAGCCAGGCCCACGACGGCAGACCTGCCAATGCAGATGCCATGCTTGATTGAGTTGATCGATATTGTAGACATTCAAACTCAATACAAAGCGTATCTTCCCATGGATGCCATTGAGAAAACATACATCTCAATGCTGGGAGGTAGTGATGAGGCAGAGAGACACACACCGACGTTGACCCGACAATGGCTGAAGGACAAGATGCTCTCAGAGTTGCCACGTGTAACGTCTGTGAGACAGAAAGACAGACGGAAGCCTTCTGTTCTTTATTGCCCTGAAGCCTGCAAGGAAGACATGGTCCACACGTCTATGATACAAGACCATGCAAGTGAAAGTGATAACACAAAGATGCTCTACAAAACAGCTAAGCTAATACGCAGACGCATTACAGACTTCACCGAGGAGAAGAAGCAGATCGATACAGTCACAGTAGCAAGCACAAAAGAAGATGTTCCACCTGAGTTGTACAGCCTGATACGGTAGATTTTGGTAGTACCTGAAGAAGAGCTACAGACAGAGATGAGGAGCAGGACAGTCGACCGATCAGCACTGACCATAAGTCAGAACATAATGTATGCTTTCAAGACCCGAAGGCAGGTGCAACACAAACCCAAGCAAGCACTGGACTCATTCCGTACACAGTGTGTACGAGAAAATCCACAGGTTCTAGGGTTGGCACTTAGTGTTCACCATGACACCAGAAACAAGATGTTGGTGCATCTCCTCCACGCACATAACTATTGTGTACCTTATGGCCGTGCCCTGCTGCTGGAAACATCAATTGCCAATGCTGTTGTAGAAAATACAAGAGTGTTCAATGGCCTGTATGTACCACCGTTCCTCAAGAAAGGGTCGTTTGTGTTCTTTGCTATTGACAACACTGACTTTGCAGAGGACACAGATGATGGGAAAGGAACCACACATGGGACAATCACTGCTGTGTATCAAAAGGCAAATGCTACTGGAGAAACCATTGCACACAGCCTGGAACTTAGTGAGGCAAAGAACCTATCGGTTCTTCCATATCATGTTCCCATCAAGCCATGCAGCAAACCAAAGCCTGGGCCATACACGAGAGCGAACGAGTTTAAGGTCGACAACACAGGTGTTCCTGCATCTTATGAACTGACCACCTTAGGTTGGGTCATAGCTTCTGCTCTTTCTAGAGCAAAAGAGAATGGATAACCGAGCCAAATCCCAGGTTGGGCAGGATTCAAATCGCTAGTGTCAGTTGGCCAATCTCTAACCCAAGTTGGTGCACTACCACTGCTACCAGAAGTTGCACACGAGTGGTCTACGATGCTGACTGTGATCCTGCAAGCGTCTGAATTGAAGACGTTGGTCGTTGGTGAAGAATTCCCAACAGTGATTTCATTCGACATGGCCTTGTACGAGAAGGCAGTGCAGTTGCTGGATGCAAGACTTGATCTGAAAGGAGCAGTTGTCACCAGACTGGGTGAGTTACATACTGTGATGGCTGCGCTGAGAGCTCTAGGAACCTCAATAGAAAACTCCGGGATAGATGATGCATGGATTGAGGCTGATGTATACGGCTCTGCCATAACCAGACATATCCTCAAGTGCGCCCACTACAAGAGAACCCTTCGGGCACACATACATACTTACATGGCTCTATATGAACTTGTCCTGGAACAATTCTCCCCAGAGCACTGTTTGCACCTGATGGCTCGATCCGTCCATGCAATGATAAGTCAAAGCTAATCCATAGCCTCGTGAACTTCAGTAAAACGACTGAAAATCATACTGATGGACAGGCAGCAGAATCAACAGAACAGACTGATGATATTGCCGATGCAGTAACTCCATTTCCAGGACCATCTATGAGTCAGAGAATCGCTGTTGTTGATGGAATGGTGCTCGTCCAGAAGATGACAAAGAAACCAGCAACAATCAGCACAGTCAAAGATCTCGGCCAGCATTTCAATGACCGCCTCATGACCTTGACATCAGGATCCGATGAGATTATCCTGGTCTTCGACACGTACAAGTCAGACTCCTTAAAACAGAAAACCAGAGAAAAAAGACGACAAGGCAAAGACCCTGTTCAATACCAGATTGCGGATGATATAAACATCAAACATATACCAATGGGCCGCTTCCTATCTCACGAAAAGACGAAAGCTGATCTAACAGTGTACCTTGCTGAGGCAACACTCAAGTATAACGCAAACTCTCCAAAGTTAATCATCACGTCAGCAGCAGGCCACACTAGAAGCAACCGGAGCATGCAGTTTGACTCAAACAACCATGAGGAAGCTGACACACTGATGATCAGCTTAGCAGCAGCAGCATCACAACGTTGTCCCGAGGCACAGTTAGTCTTCTTCACCCCGGATACAGACGTCCTGGTTCTAGCTATTGCAGCCTATGACAAGCTCTGCAAAAACACATCGATGACGATGGTATCAGAAACCGTGGAGGTAGGGCCAATCTGGCGAGCGCTAGGAAGAGAAAAGGCAACAGTATTACCTATATTGCACGCATTTACTGGAGCAGACAATGTTGGTCGATTCTCAGGAGTGGGTAAAACGAAGTGGTTTCAACACTACATCAAGGCTGAAAGGGACGTAGTCAGAGCACTGATGAAACTACCGGAGGATGGTGACCTAAAACGCATGAGATATTAGATACATTGGCCAGCTTTGTATGCTTAGCGTATTGCCCAAAAGGTATTCCGATCACAAGTATTCCTGACCTAAGATGGCATCTGTTTTGCAAACATCTGGCAGAAAGTAACAAGTTGCCTCCAGCAATTGGTGCACTTGAGGAGCACATTGAACGTGTGCGAGTACAGAGTAGAGTTTGGTGCCAAGCCACTGTTATGTGGCAACAGCTGTTTGACCCACTCAAACATGGCTACCATCAGGACGAGAAAGGCCATATACTCCCTATCACCACCAAGGTTCTACCAGCTCCACAGGCCATTGTCGAGTTAGTCAGATGTCAATGTAAAGCCAATTGCTCAACCCAGCGGTGCTCATGCAGAAGAAATTACTTAACTTGCACCGACCTTTGCTTGTGTGGAGACTGTGAAAACGATGCGGACTATATTGTCGGATACGACACACAGGACAGTGATGATGAACTCTAAATGGCATATTCTGTAATCGTGTATGTTTGATGCCATTGACTGCCTGTGTACATTTTGTCATTGACTGCCTGTGTAGATGTGAAGTTATACTGACTGCATGTGTATGTTTGGTGATATGAATTATTGTGACACATTTTGATGTTATTAACAGCCTGTACAAAATGATAACATGTATTTGATTATGCAACTTATCGCGAATATAAAGGCAGTATTTTGCAATTCAAAACCTTTGATTCATGTCTTAGCACTAATTTAATACTTTCATTGGATTCCTTGTCCCTGAAAATATAGGTTTAGTATATTTTAAACAGTTTTTAGGGTTATTAGAGGCAGAAATAGAACAAAATATGTATTTTACATTGGCCATTTTGAAAATCCAAAATGGCCGCCATACAGGTATCACCGCAAATGTAAACATTGATTTTCAGATTTTCCATGTAATAATGTTTCCAAAAATGTATAGGTTTGCTAATCTACCATAATTCTGAACGAAATTTAATTTATTGACATAGTGAACCTGACTATATGATCAACTTAGTTACTACAAACGGAATGTTATATATAGTTTCTATACTTTTCAGCTTTAACATTACTATATAATTCCAATATGCAGTTTTCACTTATCATTTGATTTGTATATATGTTGAGGGCCTCATGGTAGATTAATTTTAGTTCTCTCGTAAAATAAATTATTATTATTATTATTATGTTTAGCAGGAAGTGAGGGGGTGGCATCCGTGGACAAGTGGTTAAGGACATTGGCTTCAAATCACTTGCCCCTTACCGCTGTTGGTTCGAATCTCGCTGAGGTGGTCTTTCTGGATGCCTGAAATACTGCTCGGAGTATCGCCCGCGGTCTTCCTCCACCAATAATTGCTGGAGAGTCGCCACGTGACCTAGGCCGGTAGTGCAACTTGAAACCCCCAAAACAAACAGCTGTATGTTAGAATCGCACTGGTGATGTCAATTCAGTGGAAGTCGTGATAGCGCAATGGATGCACGTTCGCTTCAGGTGCGAAAGGTCCGGAGTTCGAGCCCCGCTGGAGCCGTTACGATTGTGCCCTTAGGCAAGGCATTTAAATTCCACGTTGCCTCTTCTCTCTCCCTCGTGGCGATGGATTCCATCAGGAATGAGGTCTCGAGAGTGATTAATATAAGTTGAAATAACTTTGTTTCGCAATCGAGCTAAAATAAATTTGTATAAACTAAATGAATATGCTTGTTCTACTTAGTGTGAGTGTTTTGCACGTGTATTTGAACTACAAGGTTGTACTTTTGGCCACATCATCGTATACAGTCTTTGAAAAGTGCTTACAGTTGCTATTTAAAAAACCATACGATTTATTAAGCTCCTTTTCTTTGTAAAGACATTCTATTAATTCGTATACACTCTTCCGTCCAGCATCCTGTTTAACTATCCTTCCGCCAGACACTCTGTCACCTTGTATGTACTTGTCTACCACAGCACTACGTACCTTCCTTCTTTGAATTGTAATTCCATCTGTATGTTTCTCAATTGACCACCACCAATTTTTGGTTTTAAAGACAATAAACATATGATAGAAAAGCATGGCTGTCCATTGCCATTGATTGAGAGGAATTGTGTAGGCGTACACAGTATCTATATCTTCTTTTGCATCTATGTCTTTAAGCATGTTAATTAGTTTATCACTTGCCTTTGGATCAATGCCAATCTGGTATGTATAGTTTTCCCCTGTTTTCGAACCCTTGTCGGAACTGCTAGAACTAGATCCCATTGCGTCTACCATGTATTTAAGATTGCCAATTACTGCATAACTTGCCTCTGGATTAAAGCAAATCTTGTATGTCCAGTCTTCCCCTGTTTTCGCACCCTTCTTGTTGGATCTGATGGAACTGACTGTCATTGCTGGTACCTAGGGAAAAGGTCAATTTAGAAGTACTCATATTTTACAGAATTGCAAGCATTGGTGTATTCCAAATTGAAAACGATCACCAGTATCCGTTGGGGAGGGGGGGAGCATAGGGTTAGTGTTTAGGGTTTGAGCGTAGGGTTGGTTTTTGGAGTTAATGTTTAGGGCTTAGGGTTAGGTACGGGATTTTACCGTTTAAAAATATATGTGTGGTTTGCATTTACCCCCGGCCACTATAGGGATCAACGAAATAACAGCGCAGCAGAAAACAACATTGCAAATGTTTCTGTATACGCATGCAGAAAATAACTAGAAATTGTGTCCATAGATAGGGTTGTTTCTAGAGTGGACGAACGAGGGCAGGGTGTGTCAAAACAAAGGACATGGTGGGTCAGAAAGGAGGCAGGTTACAATTTGGGGCGTGGTGAGGTGCACGACGGGTTAGCCAAGAATCCCTGTAATTAAATATATTCATTCATTCAACACATTTAGACTTAAATAGTTTGCCATTTTGCACACAGGTATTCGGCACGTTTGGGGGTACTAGTATATATATTTAATTACAGGGATTCTACTGTGGGATGTCAGATTTCGCATCGATCAGTAAAATGGCCCTATCTGAAACAATTTTGTACTGTAAATAATTATGGTGTTCAAGTACAGGAAAAGAAACATATTGAATTGGCATTGTTTGAATTGGCATTAACAATTGAATGATCTTTTTCTACCGAAGTATGACATGTCATGCGCGCAGTGTTTACATAAAACCTGATATTTCATATTTTAGTTTAATAATATTGTATTGCTCTTATCGTCTTATTAAAAAAACTTATTGTTTACATGACAAATTAAAGAAATGCAAACGGGTCTTGCTACAAGTTCTAGCAACATTAGTTACGGCCCTTCATACATCGATGAAACTTGTTACAAATCAAGTTAATTTTGATTCATCACACCATACAAAAAGTAGTCCGCTATGAATATTAATGAGAATAGAATAATTCGACGTAGAAGTCGTGACAGCACAGTGGTAGCACATTCGCTTCATGTGCGACGGGCCTGGAGATCGAGCCCCGCTGGATCCGTTACGAGTGTGCCCTTATGCAAGACATTTAAATTCCACTTTGCCTCTTCTCTCTCCCTCGTCAGTGGCGATGGATTCCGTCAGGAACGAGGTCTCGAGAGTGATTAATATAAGTTGTAAGAATTTGTTTCGCAATGGAGCTAAAATAAATGTGTATAAACTAATACAATACGTTTGCAATTCATTGTAACAACCAACTGAATGTACAATGTGTTGTGTCCATTGCCCAGTGGTAGAGAGTCGGATTTGAATGGAGTCGGATTTGAATCGCAATGGAGCTAAAATAAATGTGTATAAACTAATATAATACGTTTGCAATTCATTGTGTTATGAACAGCGATCACAGCCGCCAATCAGAATCGCGATTTTGCAAGATGTAAATATTTGAAAACGATGTCAATATATGCTTTTAGGTGAGCACAGGATAACAACTAACTGAATGTACAATATGTGGTGTCCATTGTCCATTGGTAGAGAGTTGGATTTGAAATCGAACGGTCCTGGGTCCAGAGGATGTGCATGTATCCAGGAGGCGCGCATGTATCCAGGGGGTGTGTATGTATCCAGGGGATGTGCATGTATCCAGAGGATGTGCATGTATCCAGGGGATGTGCATGTATCCAGAGGATGTGCATGTATCCAGGGGGCGCGCATGTATACAGGGGGTGCGTATGTATCCAGGGGGCGTGCATGTATCCAGGGGGTGTGCATGTATCCTGGGGATGTGCATGTGTCCAGATGGCGTGCATGTATCCAGAGGGTGTGTATGTATCCAGAGGATGTGCATGTATCCAGGGGATGTGCATGTATCCAGGGGATGTGCATGTATCCAGGGGATGTACATGTATCCAGAGGGTGTGCATGTATCCAGGGGATGTGTATGTATCCAGGGGGTGTGCATGTACCCAGAGTGTGCATGTATCCAGGATGTGCATGTATCCAGGGTGTGCATGTATCCAGAGGATGTGTATGTATCCAGGGGATGTGTATGTATCCAGAGGATGTGCATGTATCCAGGGTGTGCATGTATCCAGGGGGTGTGCATGTATCCAGGGTGTGCATGTATCCAGGAGGTGTGCATGTATCCAGGGTGTGCATGTATCCAGGGGTGTGCATGTATCCAGGGGGGATGATCCAGGGTGTGCATGTATCCATGGGTGTGTATGTATCCAGGGGTGTGCATGTATCCAGGGGGTGTATGTATCCAGGGTGTGCATGTATCCAGTGGGTGTGTATGTATCCAGGGGGTGTGCATGTATCCAGTGGGTGTGCATGTATCCAGAGGGTGTGCATGTATCCATGGGAT
Organism: Archivesica marissinica; assembly: GCA_014843695.1. Taxonomy (NCBI): domain Eukaryota; kingdom Metazoa; phylum Mollusca; class Bivalvia; order Venerida; family Vesicomyidae; genus Archivesica; species Archivesica marissinica. The sequence goes on along the minus strand of CM026392.1, from coordinate 23,434,507 downwards.
GTGTATGTATCCAGGGGGTGTGTATGTATCCAAGGGGTGTGCATGTATCCAGAGGATGTGTATGTATCCAGGGGGTGTGCATGTATCCAGAGGATGTGCATGTATCCTGAGGACGTGCATGTATCCAGAGGGTGTGTATGTATCCAGAGGGTGTGTATGTATCCAGGGTGTGTGCATGTATCCAGGGGATGTGTATGTATCCAGGGGGTGTGTATGTATCCAGGGGATGTGTATGTATCCAGGGGGTGTGTATGTATCCAGAGGATGTGCATGTATCCAGAGGATGTGTATGTATCCAGGGGATGTGTATGTATCCAGAGGATGTGTATGTATCCAGGGGATGTGCATGTATCCAGGGGATGTGTATGTATCCAGGGGATGTGTATGTATCCAGAGTGTGTGTATGTATCCAGGGTGTGTATGTATCCAGGGATGTGTATGTATCCAGGGGGTGTGTATGTATCCAGGGGGTGTGTATGTATCCAGGGGATGTGTATGTATACAGGGGGTGTGTAACAACTGCATGTATCCAGGGGGTGTGTATGTATCCAGGGGGTGTGTATGTATCCAGGGGGTGTGTATGTATCCAGGGGGTATGTATGTATCCAGAGGATGTGCATGTATCCAGAGGGTGTGTATGTATCCAGAGGACGTGCATGTATCCAGAGGGTGTGCATGTATCCAGGGTGTGCATGTATCCAGAGGGTGTGCATGTATCCAGGGTGTGCATGTATCCATGGGATGTGTATGTATCCAGGGTGTGCATGTATCCAGGAGGTGTGCATGTATCCAGAGGGTGTGTATGTATCCAGGGGGTGTGCATGTATACAGGGGGTGTATGTATCCAGGGTGTGCATGTATCCAGGGGGTGTGCATGTAGCCATGGGATGTGTATGTATCCAGGGTGTGCATGTAACCAGGGGTGTACATGTATCCAGGGGGCGTGTATGTATCCAGGGCGTGTATGTATCCATGGGATGTGTATGTATCCAGGGCGTGTGTATGTATGCAGAGGATGTGTATGTATCCAGGAGGTGTGCATGTATCCAGGGTGTGCATGTATCCAGGGGATATGCATGTATCCAGAGGATGTGCATGTATCCAGGGGGTGTGCATGTATCCAGAGGATGTGTATGTGTCCAGGGGGTGTGCATGTATCCAGGGTGTGCATGTATCCAGGGGGTTTGCATGTATCCAGAGGATGTGCATGTATCCAGAGGATGTGTATGTATCCAGGGGGTGTGTATGTATTCAGGGGGTGTTTCTGTATCTAGGGGGTGTGTATGTATCCAGGGTGTGTGTATGTATCCAGGATGTGCATGTATCCAGGGGATGTGTATGTATCCAGGGGGTGTGTATGTATCCAGGGGGTGTGTATGTATCCTGGGGGTGTGTATGTATACAGAGGGTGTGTATGTATCAAGGCGGTATGCATGTATCCAGGGGGTGTGTATGTATCCAGGGGGTGTGTATGTATCCAGGGGGTGTGTATGTATCCAGGGGACGTGTATGTATCCAGGGGACGTGCATGTATCCAGAGGACGTGCATGTATCCAGGGGACGTGCATGTATCCAGAGGGTGTGCATGTATCCAGGGTGTGCATGTATCCAGGGGGTGTGCATGTATCCAGGGTGTGCATGTATCCATGGGATGTGTATGTATCCAGGGTGTGCATGTATCCAGGAGGTGTGCATGTATCCAGAGGGTGTGTATGTATCCAGGGGGTGTGCATGTATACAGGGGGTGTATGTATCCAGGGTGTGCATGTATCCAGGGGGTGTGCATGTAGCCATGGGATGTGTATGTATCCAGGGTGTGCATGTAACCAGGGGTGTACATGTATCCAGGGGGCGTGTATGTATCCAGGGCGTGTATGTATCCATGGGATGTGTATGTATCCAGGGCGTGTGTATGTATGCAGAGGATGTGTATGTATCCAGGAGGTGTGCATGTATCCAGGGTGTGCATGTATCCAGGGGATATGCATGTATCCAGAGGATGTGCATGTATCCAGGGGGTGTGCATGTATCCAGAGGATGTGTATGTGTCCAGGGGGTGTGCATGTATCCAGGGTGTGCATGTATCCAGGGGGTTTGCATGTATCCAGAGGATGTGCATGTATCCAGAGGATGTGTATGTATCCAGGGGGTGTGTATGTATTCAGGGGGTGTTTCTGTATCTAGGGGGTGTGTATGTATCCAGGGTGTGTGTATATATCCAGGGGATGTGTATGTATCCAGGGGGTGTGTTTGTATCCAGGGTGTGTGTATGTATCCAGGGGATGTGTATGTATCCAGGGGGTGTGCATGTATCCAGGGGTGTGCATGTATCCAGGTGTGTGCATGTATCCAATGGGTGTGTATGTATCAGGGGGCGTGCTGTATCAGGGGGGTGTATGTATCCAGGGATGTGTATGTATCCAGGGGATGTGTATGTATCCAGGGGGGTGTATGTATCCAGTGGGTGTGTATGATCCAGTGGTGTGTATGTATCCAGGGTGTGTGCATGTATCCAGGGGGGTGTATGTATCCAGGGGGTGTGTATGTATCCAGGGGATGTGTATGTATCCAGGGGATGTGTATGTATCCAGGGGGGGTGTATGTATCCATTGGGTGTGTATGTATCCAGTGGGTGTGTATGTATCCAGGGGGTGTGCATGTATCCAGGGGTGGTGTATGTATCCTGCGGGTGTGTATGTATCCAGTGGGTGTGTATGTATCCAGTGGATGTGTATGTATCCAGGGGGTGTGCATGTATCCAGAGGGGTGTGCATGTATTCAGGAGGCGTGTATGTATCCAGAGGGTGTGCATGTATCCAGGGTGTGCGCATGTATCCAGAGGGCGTGCATGTATCCAGAGGGTGTACATGTATCCAGAGGGCGTGCATGTATCCAAGGGGTGTGCATATATCCAGAGGATGTGCATGTATCCAGGGGTGTGTATTTATTCATGGTGTGCATGTATCCAGAGGGTGTGCAATTATCCAGAGGGTGTGCATGTATCAAGGGAGTGTGCATTTATCCAGGGGGTGTGCATATATCCAGAGGATGCATGTATCCAGGGGGTGCATTTATACAGTGTGTGCATGTATCCAGATGGTGCATGTAGCCAGAGGGCGTGCATGTATCCAGGGGGTGTGCATATATCAAGAGGATGTGCATGTATCCAGGGGTGTGTATTTATTCATGGTGTGCATACATTCAGAGGGCGTTCATGTATCCAGGGGCCGTGCATGTATCAAGGGAGTGTCCATTTATCCAGGGGGTGTGCATATATATCCAGAGGATGCATGTATCCAGAGGGCGTGCATGTATCCAGAGGGCGTGCAGGTATCCAGAGGGTGTGCATGTATCCAGAGGGCGTGCATGTATCCAGGGGGTGTGCATGTATCCAGAGGGCGTGCATGTATCGAGAGGGTGTGCATGTATCCAGGGGGCGTGCATGTATCCAGGGGTGTGCATGTATCCAGGGTGTGTGCATGTATCCAGGGGGTGTGCATGTATCCAGAGGGCGTGCATGTATCGAGAGGGCGTGCATGTATACAGGGGTCGTGCATGTATCCAGAGGGTGTGCATGTATACAGGGGGTGTGAATGTATCCAGTGGGCGTGCATGTATCCAGGGGGCGTGCATGGATCCAGAGGGCGTGCATGTATCCAGAGGGCATGCATGTATTCAGAGGGCGTGCATGTATTCAGGGGTGTGCATGTATCCAGGATGTGTGCATGCATCCAGGGGGTGTGCATGTATCCAGGGGGCGTGCATGTATCCAGAGGGCGTGCATGTATCCAGGGGGTGTGCATGTATCTAGGGGACGTGCATGTATCCAGAGGGCGTGTATGTATACAGGGGGTGTGCATGTATCCAGGGGGTGTGCATGTATCATGAGGCGTGCATGTATCCAGAGGGCGTGCATGTATCCACAGGCGTGCATGTATCGAGAGGGTGTGCATGTATCCAGGGGGCGTGCATGTATCCAGGGGTGTGCATGTATCCAGGGTGTGTGCATGTATCCAGGGGACGTGCATGTATCCAGAGAGCGTGCATGTATCCAGAGGGCGTGCATGTATACAGGGTTCGTGCATGTATCCAGAGGGTGTGCATGTATCCAGGGGGTGTGAATGTATCCAGTGGGCGTGCATGTATCCAGGGGGCGTGCATGTATCCAGAGGGCGTGCATGTATCCAGGGGTGTGCATGCATCCAGGATGTGTGCATGCATCCATGGGGTGTGCATGATCCAGGGGCGTACATGTATCCAGAGGGCGTGCATGTATCCAGGGGGTGTGCATGTATCTAGGGGGCGTGCAGGTATCCAGAGGGCGTGTATGTATACAGGGTGTGTGCATGTATCCAGGGGGTGTGCATGTATCCAGAGGATGTTTATGTATCCAGAGGGCGTGTATGTATCCAGAGGGCGTGTATGTATCCAGAGGGCGTGCATGTATCCAGGGGATGTGTATGTATCCAGGGGGCGTGCATGTATCCAGGGGGTGTGTATGTATCCAGATGGTGTACATGTATCCAGATGGTGTGCATGTATCCAGATGGTGTACATGTATCCAGATGGTGTACATGTATCCATGAGATGTGCATGTATCCTTGGGGCGTGCATGTATCCAGAGGGTGTGTATGTATCCAGATGGTGTACATGTATCCAGGGAGCGTGTATGTATCCAGAGGGTGTGTATGTATCCAGAGGCGTGCATGTACCCAGAGGACGTGAATGTATCTAGGGGGCGTGCATGTATCCAGGGTGTCTATGTATCCAGAGGGTGTGCATGTATCCAGAGGGCGTGTATGTATCCAGAGTGCGTGTATGTATCCAGAGGGCGTGCATGTATCCAGGGGATGTGCATGTATCCAGGGGGCGTGCATGTATCCAGGGTGTGTGTATGTATCCAGATGGTGTACATGTATCCAGATGGTGTGCATTTATCCAGATGATGTGTATGTATCCAGATGGTGTACATGTATCTAGGGGATGTGCATGTATCCTTGGGGCGTGCATGTATCCAGGGGGTGTGTATGTATCCAGATGGTGTACATGTATCCAGGGAGCGTGTATGTACCCAGAGGGTGTGTATGTATCCAGAGGATGTGAATGTATCCAGGGGCGTGCATGTATCCAGAGGGCGTGCATGTATACAGGGCGTGCATGTACCCAGAGGATGTGAATGTATCCAGGGGTGTGCATGTATCCAGAGGGCGTGCATGTATACAGGGGCGTGCATGTACCAAGAGGACGTGAATGTATCCAGGGTGCGTGCATGTATCCAGGGTGTGTATGTATCCAGAGGGTGTGTATGTATCCAGAGGGTGTGTTTGTATCCAGATGGTGTACATGTATCCAGGGAGCGTGTATGTATCCAGAGGGTGTGTATGTATCCAGAGGATGTGAATGTATCCAGTGGGCGTGCATGTATCCAGGGTGTGTATGTATCCAGAGGGTGTGTATGTATCCAGAGGGTGTGTATGTATCCAGATGGTGTGTATGTATCCAGATGATGTGAATGTATCCAGGGGGCGTGGTTGTATCCAGGGGGCGTGTATGTATCCAGATGGTGTACATGTATCCAGGGGGTGTGTATGTATCCAGGAGGCGTGCATGTATCCAGAGGGCGTGCATGTATCCAGGGGCGTGCATGTACCCAGATGGTGTACATGTATCCAGGGGATGTGTATGTATCCAGGGGGCGTGCATGTATCCAGAGGGCGTGCATGTATCCAGGGGCGTGCATGTACCCAGATGACGTGAATGTATCCAGGGGACGTGCATGTATCCAGGGTGTGTATGTATCCAGAGGGTGTGCATGTATCCAGAGGATGTGTATGTATCCAGAGGGCGTGTTTGTATCCAGAGGGCGTGTATGTATCCAGAGGGCGTGCATGTATCCAGGGGATGTGCATGTATCCAGGGGGCGTGCATGTATCCAGGGGTGTGTATGTATCCAGATGGTGTACATGTATCCAGATGGTGTGCATGTATCCAGAGGATGTGTATGTATCCATATGGTGTACATGTATCCAGAGGATGTGCATGTATCCTTGGGGCGTGCATGTATCCAGGGGGTGTGTATGTATCCAGATGGTGTACATGTATCCAGGGAGCGTGTATGTATCCAGAGGGTGTGTATGTATCCAGAGGATGTGAATGTATCCAGGGGGCGTGCATGTATCCAGAGGGCGTGCATGTATACAGGGGCGTGTATGTACCCAGAGAACGTGAATTTATCCAGGGCGCGTGCATGTATCCAGGGTGTGTATGTATCCAGAGGGTGTGTATGTATCCAGAAGGTGTGTATGTATCCAGAGGGCGTGTATGTATCCAGAGGGCGTGCATTTATCCAGGGGCGTGCATGTACCCAGATGACGTGAATGTATCCAGGGGCGTGCATGTATCCAGGATGTGTATGTATCCAGAGGGTGTGTATGTATCCAGAGGGTGTGTATGTATCCAGAGGGCGTGTATGTATCCAGAGGGCGTGCATGTATCCAGGGGCGTGCATGTACCCAGAGGACGTGAATGTATCCAGGGGGCCTGCATGTATCCAGAGGGTGTGTATGTATCCAGAGGATGTGTATGTATCCAGAGGGCGTGTATGTATCCAGGGGATGTGTATGTATCCAGAGGGTGTGTATGTATCCAGAGGGTGTGTATGTATCCAGAGGGTGTGTATGTATCCAGAGGGCGTGTATGTATCCAGAGGGCGTGCATGTATCCAGGGGTGTGCATGTACCCAGAGGACGTGAATGTATCCAGGGGGCGTGCATGTATCCAGGGTGTGTATGTATCCAGAGGGTATATATGTATCCAGAGGGTGTGTATGTATCCAGAGGATGTGTATGTATCCAGAGGGCGTGTATGTATCCAGGGGATGTGTATGTATCCAGAGGGTGTGTATGTATCCAGAGGATGTGCATGTATTCAGAGGGTGTGTATGTATCCAGGGTGGGTGCATGTATCCAGAGGATGTGCATGTATTCAGAGGGTGTGTATGTATCCAGAGGGTGTGTATGTATCCAGAGAGCGTGCATGTATCCAGAGGATGTGTATGTATCCAGGGGGTGTGTATGTATCCAGATGGCTTGCATGTATCCAGAGGATGTACATGTATCCAGTGATGTGCATGTATCCAGAGGGTGTGTATGTATACAGAGGGTGTATATATACCCAGGGGGCGTGCATGTATCCAGAGGGCGTGCATGTATCCATGGGGCGTGCATATCCAGAGGGCGTGCATGTATCCAGGGGGCGTGCATGTATCCAGAGGGCGTGCCTGTATCCAGGGGGCATGCATGTATCCAGGGGGCGTGAATATCCAGAGGGCGTGAATGTATCCAGGGGGCGTGCATGTATCCAAGGGGCGTCATGTATCCTGAGGGCGTGCATGTATCCAGAGGGCGTGCATGTATCCAGAGGGCGTGCATGTATCCAGAGGGCGAGCATGTATTCAGAGGGCGAGCATGTATCTTGAGGGCGAGCATGTATCCAACGAGTTACATATATCCGCTCTGCCTCTAGCGACAGTGTACATATTGCGCAAACACAATGTATCGAGTAAATATATATTTTATTAAAGGAGAAACACATTTGAAACAGCTTCACATAAGTCCATGTCAGGTGATTGGTGTTGAATGGGGGCACCAGTCCATGCCTGGTGCTTGGTGTTGAATGGTGGTACCAGTCCATGCCAGGTGTTTGGTGTTGAATGCGGGCACCAGTCCATGCCATGTGTTTGGTGTTGAATGGGGTCACCAGTCCATGTCTGGTGCTTGTTGTTAAATGGGGGCACCAGTCCATGCCATGTGATTGGTGTTGAATGGAGGCACCAGTCCATGTCTGGTGCTTGGTGTTGAATGGGGGCACCAGTCCATGCCTGGTGCTTGGTGTTGAATGGGGCACCAGTCCATGCCTGGTGCTTGGTGTTGAATGGGGAACCAGTCCATGCCTGGTGCTTGGTGTTGAATGGGTTAATAACATGCACCAGTCCATGCCTGGTGCTTGGTGTTGAATGTGTTAATAACATGCACCAGTCCATGTCTGGTGCTTGGTGTTGAAGGGGGCACTAGTCCATGACAGATGCTTGGTGTTGAATGGGGGCACCAGTCCATGCCAGGTGCTTGGTATTGAATGGGGGCACCAGTCCATGCCATGTGCTTGGTGTTGAATGGGGGCACCAGTCCATGCCTGGTGCTTGGTGTTGAATGGGGGCACCAGTCCATGCCATGTGATTGGTGTTGAATGGGGGCACCAGTCCATGCCTGGTGCTTGGTGTTGAATGGGGGCACCAGTCCATGCCATGTGCTTGGTGTTGAATGGGGGCACCAGTCCATGCCAGGTGCTTGGTGTTGAATGGGGGCACCAGTCCATGCCAGGTGCTTGGTGTTGAATGGGGGCACCAGTCCATGCCTGGTGCTTGGTGTTGAATGGGGGCACCAGTCCATGCCAGGTGCTTGGTGTTGAATGGGGGCACCAGTCCATGCCAGGTGTGGTGTTGAATGGGGGCACCAGTCCATGCCTGGTGCTTGGTGTTGAATGGGGGCACCAGTCCATGCCTGGTGCTTGGTGTTGAATGGGGGCACCAGTCCATGCCAGGTGCTTGGTATTGAATGAGGGCACCAGTCCATGCCTGGTGCTTGGTGTTGAATGGGGGCACCAGTCCATGCCAGGTGTTTGGTGTTGAATGGGGGGCACCAGTCCATACCAGGTGCTTGGTGTTGAATGGGGGCACCGTTGATCTTTAAACGAATAATCCTTACACATAATATAAATGCACAAGCATACAACCCAAACTACCCACATGTTACCACACGCACGCACGCACGCACGCACACACACAATATGTACAAAAGACAGTCCCAAACCAAAACAAACTAGATATGTACGGGATAATCTAACAGCAATGAAAACTAATTAGTTAAAATGATCAATTGTGGTAACGGTCAGTGTCTTTATATCTCACTCAGTTTCCAATGACAAGTATATAATATGATCCTGACCTAGCGCCCAAATCCTGCAAGCCATGGTTATGACACGCACTTCATCGAAGTCGTGATAGTGGTAGTGGATTTAAATCGTGGCGTTGGATTCCATCAGGAATGAAGTCTCGAAAGTGAATAAGTTGTAAGAACTTGAGTCGCACTCGAGCTAAAATAAATTTGCATAAACTAATCGAAGGCGTATGATTATGGAAGTTCCTTTCTTGGCGGTGGGACTCGTTCCTGGGAATACGTGTTGCTCTCTCGCTTCGTAATATGTTTGTTTCCAGATCGATGTGCTAACAGTCAGACTGTCAGATTCGTTCTTCGAATAACTAACATTAACAAGGTCATGCACATCTGAGCAATGCAATCCTCGGATAGGGAAGTATGTGGGATGGTATGATGGTCGCCAGATCGGACATGTGTGTTCATTCCTAGTATTCCGATTTCCTCCTACACGAACGACGACATTCTTTTTGGAAATAAGATACCTCGTCAGATGACTTGGCAACACTATTATCACCAATTAACCACCTATGGTGTGTGAAGGCGGTAATGTGTGAGGTGGGTAGTAAATGAACGGGGTAGTCTATGAAGCGCATATTGTGTGAGGGGGGTCCCATACCGAAAATGAATATGCTTCTTTTACTTAGTGAGAGTATTTTCCACGTGTCCAAGGTTGTACGGTTGGCCACATAATCGTATACAGCCGTTGAAAAGTGCTGACAGTTGCTAAATAAGAAATCATACGGTTTATTAAGCTCATGTTCTTCGTAAAGCCAGTGAATCAACTGCTCTACATTCTTCCGTCCAGCATCCACGTTAACTAAACTTCTGCCAGACACTCTGTCAGCTTGTCTGTACTTCTCTACCACAGCATCACGTTCCTTACTTCTTTGAATTGTAATTCCATCTGAATGTTTCTCTATTGACCACCACCAAGTGTTGGTTTCAAAAATAATAAACCTATGATATAAAAACATGGCTGTCAGTTGCCATTCACTGAGAGGATTTTTGTATGCATACACAATTTCTATAGTTTCACTTGCGTCTACCATGTGTGTAAGCTTGCTAATTAGTTCTGCATCCTTGATATTGTAACCGGACCCTGTATCATTTGCCTCTGGATCAAAGTAAATCTGGTATGTCCAGTTTTCCCCTGTTTTCGCACCCTTCTTGTCGGAACTGCTAGACCTGCTAGAACTGCTAGAACTGCTAGAACTGCTAGAACTGCCAGAACTGCTAGAACTGCTAGAACTGCTAGAACTGCTATAACTGCTAGAACTGGCTACCATTGCTGGTACCTAAGGAAAAAGTCAATTTAGAAGTACTCATATTTTACAGAATTGCAAGCATTGGGGTATTCCAAATTGAAAACGATAGCCAATATCCGTTGGGGAGGGGGGGAACTTAGGGTTAGTGTTTAGGGTGTGAGCGTAGGGTTTGTTTGTGGAGTTAATGTTTAGGGCTTAGGGTTAGGTACGGGATTTTACCGTTTAAAAATATATGCTACTCGTGCATAAATAACTAGAGCAAGTGAACAAGGGTTTGCATTTACCCCCCCCCCGGCCACTATTGGGACCAACGAAATAACAGCGCAGCTGAAACAGTGGGTTGCATTTACCCCCGGCCACCATAGGGATCAAAGAAATAACAGCGCAGCGGAAAACAACACTGCAAATGTTTCTGTATACGCATGCAGAAAATAACTATAAATTGTGTCTATAAATAGGGTTGTTTCTAGAGTGGACGAAAGAGGGCAGAGTGTGTCAAACAAAGGGCATGGCGGGTCAGAAAGGAGGCAGGTTACAATTTGGGGCGATGCGAGGTGCACGACGGGTTATCCAAAAATGAATAACGTGAAGGTAGGCGGTAAAACAGAAATGTATGAAGACACCGATTGCCAATATATGATATATAGAAAAGCATTAACGAAAAACGTTGACGTGAATTTCAACGCTTCACGTTGAAGACCGCGCATGCGTGGGCTATGGAATGAAAATATGGTTGTTAACCACTGGACTACTGACCCGTCTCATTAGATTTGTCTATTATATAAAGGGGTCATTTTGAAAGCTGCACACTCTGAGAGATCGATAGGACTTGCCGTGTATCCAGAGGATGTGTATGTATCCAGAGGATGTTTATGTATCCAGAGGGCATGCATGTATCCAGAGGATGTGTATGTATCCAGAGGATGTTTATGTATCCAGAGGGCATGCATGTATCCAGAGGGTGTGTATGTATCCAGATGGCGTGCATGTATCCAGAGGGTGTGCATGTATCCATGGGATGTGCATGTATCCAGAGGATGTGCATGTGTCCAGAGGATGTGCATGTATCCAGAGGGTGTGCATGTATCCATAGGGTGTGCATGTATACAGAGGGCGTGCATGTATCCAGAGGATGTGCATGTATCCAGAGGGCATGCAAGTATCCAGAGGATGTGTATGTATCCAGATGGCGTGCATGTATCCAGAGGGTGTGCATGTATCCATGGGATGTGCATGTATCCAGAGGATGTGCATGTGTCCAGAGGGCGTGCATATATCCAGAGGGTGTGCATGTATCCAGAGGGTGTGCATGTATACAGAGGGCGTGCATGTATCCAGAGGATGTGCATGTATCCAGGGGGTGTGTATGTATCCAGAGGATGTGCATGTATCCAGAGGATGTGCATGTATACAGAGGGTGTGCATGTACCCAGGGGGTGTGTATGTATCCAGAGGACGTGCATGTACCCAGGGGGTGTGTATGTATCCAGAGGACGTGCATGTATCCAGAGGATGTGCATGTATCCAGAGGGTGTGCATGTATCCAGAGGATGTGCATATATCCAGAGGATGTGCATGTACCCAGGGGGTGTGTATGTATCCAGAGGACGTGCATGTACCCAGGGGGTGTGCATGTATTAAGGGGGTGTGTATGTATCCAGAGGATGTGCATGTATCCAGAGGATGTGCATGTATCCAGAGGGTGTGCATGTACCCAGGGGGTGTGTATGTATCCAGATGACGTGCATGTACCCAGGTGTTGTGTATGTATCCAGAGGATGTGCATATATCCAGAGGATGTGCATGTACCCAGGGGGTGTGTATGTATCCAGAGGACGTGCATGTACCCAGGGGGTGTGTATGTATCCAGAGGACGTGCATGTACCCAGGGGGTGTGTATGTATCCAGAGGACGTGCATGTACGCAGGGGGTGTGTATGTATCCAGAGGACGTGCATGTAACCAGAGGATGTGTATGTATCCAGAGGCTGTGCATGTATCCAGAGGACGTGCATGTATCCAGAGGACGTGCATGTATCCAGAGGACGTGCATGTATCCAGAGAGCGTGCAGGTATCCAGAGGGTGTGCATGTATCCAGAGGGCGTCATGTATCCAGAGGACGTGCATGTATCCAGAGGACGTGCATGTACCCAGGGGGTGTGTATGTATCCAGAGGACGTGCATGTATCCAGAGGGTGTGTATGTATCCAAAGGACGTGCATGTACCCAGGGGGTGTGTATGTATCCAGAGGCTGTGCATATATCCAGAGGATGTGCATGTATCCAGGGGGTGTGTATGTATCCAGAGGACGTGCATGTACCCAGGGGGTGTGTATGTATCCAGAGGACGTGCATGTACCCAGGGGGTGTGTATGTATCCAGGGGGTTTGTATGTATCCAGAGGACGTGCATGTATCCAGAGGACGTGCATGTATCCAGGGGGCGTGCATGTATCCAGAGGGTGTGTATGTATCCAGAGGGTGTGCATGTATCCAGAGGATGTGCATGTATCCAGAGGATGTGCATGTATCCAGAGGACGTGCATGTATCCAGAGGATGTGCATGTATCCAGAGGATGTGCATGTATCCAGTGGACGTGCATGTATTCAGAGGGTGTTCATGTATCCAGAGGGGCGTGAATGTATCCAGAGGACGTGCATGTATCCAGGGGAGGTGTATGTATCCAGAGGATGTGCATGTATCCAGAGGGAGTGCATGTATCCAGAGGGTGTGCATGTATCCAGATGGTGTGCATGTATCCAGGGGACGTGCATGTATCCAGAGGGTGTGCATGTATCCAGGGGGCGTGCATGTATCCAGGGGGTGTATATGTATCCAGAGGATGTGCATGTATCCAGAGGACGTGCATGTATCCAGATGGTGTGCATGTATCCAGAGGGTGTGCATGTATCCAGAGGACGTACATGTATCCAGAGGATGTGCATGTATCCAGAGGATGTGCATGTATCCAGAGGACGTGCATGTAACCAAATGGTGTGCATGTATCCAGAGGGTGTGCATGTATCCAGAGGACGTACATGTATCCAGAGGATGTGCATGTATCCAGAGGATGTGCATGTATCCAGAGGACGTGCATGTAACCAAATGGTGTGCATGTATCCAGAGGGTGTGCATGTATCCAGAGGACGTACATGTATCCAGAGGATGTGCATGTATCCAGAGGATGTGCATGTATCCAGAGGACGTGCATGTAACCAAATGGTGTGCATGTATCCAGAGGGTGTGCATGTATCCAGAGGACGTACATGTATCCAGAGGATGTGCATGTATCCAGAGGATGTGCATGTATCCAGAGGACGTGCATGTAACCAAATGGTGTGCATGTATCCAGAGGGTGTGTGATGTATCCAGAGGACGTGCATGTACCCAGGGGTGTGTATGTATCCAGAGGAGTGCATGTACCAGGGTGTGTATGTATCCAGAGGACGTGCATGTACCCAGGGGTGTGTATGTATCCAGAGGACGTGCATGTACCCAGGGGTGTGTATGTATCCAGGGGGTTGTATGTATCCAGAGGACGTGCATGTATCCAGAGGGTCATGTATCCAGGGGGCGTGCATGTATCAGAGGGTGTGCATGTATCCAGAGGGTGTGCATGTATCCAGAGGATGTGCATGTATCCAGAGGACATGTATCCAGGGGCGTCATGTATCCAGGGGGTGCATGTATCCAGAGGTGTGCATGTATCCAGAGGCTGCATGTATCCAAGTGTGCATGTATCCAGGGTGCATGTATCCAGAGCGTGCATGTATCCAGAGGACCCAAACCAAAACCACAACCAACAACAAATATCCAGAGGACGTGCATGTATCCAGGGTGATGTACCAGAGGAGTCAGTATCCAGGGACGGATGTATCCAGAGGGTGTGCATGTATCCAGAGGGTGTGTATGTATCCAGAGGACGTGCATGTATCCAGAGGAGTGCATGTATCCAGGGGCGTGCATGTATCCAGAGGGTGTGTATGTATCCAGAGGGTGTGCATGTATCCAGGGGATGTGCATGTATCCAGAGGATGTGCATGTATCCAGAGGACGTGCATGTATCCAGGGGTGTGCATGTATCCAGAGGATGTGCATGTATCCAGGGACGTGCATGTATCCAGAGGGTGATGTACCAGGGGGGATGTATCCAGAGGACGTGCATGTATCCAGAGGAGGTGCATGTATCCAGAGGACGTGCATGTATCCAGAGGGTGTGCATGTATCCAGAGGACGTACATGTATCCAGAGGATGTGCATGTATCCAGAGGATGTGCATGTATCCAGAGGACGTGCATGTAACCAAATGGTGTGCATGTATCCAGAGGGTGTGCATGTATCCAGAGGACGTACATGTATCCAGAGGATGTGCATGTATCCAGAGGATGTGCATGTATCCAGAGGACGTGCATGTAACCAAATGGTGTGCATGTATCCAGAGGGTGTGCATGTATCCAGAGGACGTACATGTATCCAGAGGATGTGCATGTATCCAGAGGATGTGCATGTATCCAGAGGACGTGCATGTAACCAAATGGTGTGCATGTATCCAGAGGGTGTGCATGTATCCAGAGGACGTACATGTATCCAGAGGATGTGCATGTATCCAGAGGATGTGCATGTATCCAGAGGACGTGCATGTAACCAAATGGTGTGCATGTATCCAGAGGGTGTGCATGTATCCAGAGGACGTACATGTATCCAGAGGATGTGCATGTATCCAGAGGATGTGCATGTATCCAGAGGACGTGCATGTAACCAAATGGTGTGCATGTATCCAGAGGGTGTGCAGGTATCCAGAGGGCGTGCATGTATCAAGAGGACGTGCATGTATCCAGAGGATGTGCATGTATCCAGAGGATGTGCATGTATCCAGGGGGCGTGCATGTATCCAGGGGGCGTGCATGTATGCAGAGGGTGTGCATGTATCCAGGGGGCGTGCATGTATCCAGAGGGTGTGCATGTATCCAGAGGACGTGCATGTATCCAGAGAGCGTGCAGGTATCCAGAGGGTGTGCATGTATCCAGAGGGCGTCATGTATTCAGAGGACGTGCATGTATCCAGAGGACGTGCATGTATCCAGGGGGCGTGCATGTATCCAGGGGGTGTACATGTATCCAGGGGATGTGTATGTATCCAGGGGGCGTGCATGTATCCAGAGGGTGTGCATGTATCCAGAGGACGTGCATGTATCCAGAGAGCGTGCAGGTATCAAGAGGGTGTGCATGTATCCATAGGGCGTCATGTATCCAGAGGATGTGCATGTATCCAGAGGATGTGCATGTATCCAGAGGACGTGCATGTAACCAAATGGTGTGCATGTATCCAGAGGACGTGCATTTATACAGGGGACGTGTATGTATCCAGAGGATGTGCATGTATCCAGAGGGTGTGCATGTATCCAGGGGACGTGCATGTATCCAGAGGATGTGCATGTATCCAGGGGGCGTGCATGTATCCAGGGGGTGTACATGTATCCAGGGGATGTGTATGTATCCAGGGGGCGTGCATGTATCCAGAGGGTGTGCATGTATCCAGAGGACGTGCATGTATCCAGAGAGCGTGCAGGTATCAAGAGGGTGTGCATGTATCCATAGGGCGTCATGTATCCAGAGGACGTGCATGTATCCAGAGGACGTGCATGTACCCAGGGGGTGTGTATGTATCCAGAGGACGTGCATGTATCCAGAGGGTGTGTATGTATCCAGAGGACGTGCATGTACCCAGGCGGTGTGTATGTATCCAGAGGCTGTGCATATATCCAGAGGATGTGCATGTATCCAGGGGGTGTGTATGTATCCAGAGGACGTGCATGTACCCAGGGGGTGTGTATGTATCCAGAGGACGTGTATGTACCCAGGGGGTGTGTATGTATTCAGAGGACGTGCATGTACCCAGGGGGTGTGTATGTATCCAGGGGGTGTGTATGTATCCAGAGGACGTGCATGTATCCAGAGGACGTTCATGTATCCAGGGGGCGTGCATGTATCCAGAGGGTGTGCATGTATCCAGAGGGTGTGCATGTATCCAGAGGATGTGCATGTATCCAGAGGACGTGCATGTATCCAGAGGATGTGCGTGTATCCAGAGGATGTGCATGTATCCAGGGGACGTGTATGTATCCAGCGGATGTGCATGTATCCAGAGGGTGTGCATGTATCCAGAGGGTGTGCATGTATCCAGAGGGTGTGCATGTATCCAGGGGACATACATGTATTCAGAGGGTGTGCATGTATCCAGGGGTCGTGCATGTATCCAGGGGACATACATGTATTCAGAGGGTGTGCATGTATCCAGGGGACATACATGTATTCAGAGGGTGTGCATGTATCCAGGGGACATACATGTATCCAGGGGCCGTGCATGTATCCAGGGGGTGTACATGTATCCAGAGGATGTGCATGTATCCAGAGGACGTGCATGTATCCAGAGGGTGTGCATGTATCCAGAGGGTGTGCATGTATCCAGAGGGCGTGCATGTATCCAGAGGACGTGCATGTATCCAGAGGACGTGCATGTATCCAGAGGGTGTGCATGTATCCAGAGGACGTACATGTATCCAGAGGACGTACATGTATCCAGAGGACGTGCATGTAACCAAAGGGTGTGCATGTATCCAGAGGGTGTGCAGGTATCCAGAGGGCGTGCATGTATCCAGAGGACGTGCATGTATCCAGAGGATGTGCATGTATCCAGAGGATGTGCATGTATCAAGAGGACGTGTATGTATCCAGAGGGTGTGCATGTATCCAGAGGGTGTGTATGTATCCAGAGGACGTGCATGTATCCAGAGAGCGTGCAGGTTTCAAGAGGGTGTGCATGTATCCATAGTGCGTCATGTATCCAGAGGGTGTGTATGTATCCAGAGGACGTGCATGTACCCAGGGGGTGTGTATGTATCCAGAGGCTGTGCATATATCCAGAGGATGTGCATGTATCCAGGGGGTGTGTATGTATCCAGAGGACGTGCATGTACCCAGGGGGTGTGTATGTATCCAGAGGACGTGTATGTACCCAGGGGGGGTGTATGTATTCAGAGGACGTGCATGTACCCAGGGGGTGTGTATGTATCCAGGGGGTGTGTATGTATCCAGAGGACGTGCATGTATCCAGAGGGTGTGCATGTATCCAGGGGACATACATGTATCCAGAGGGTGTGCATGTATCCAGGGGTCGTGCATGTATCCAGGGGGTGTACATGTATCCAGAGGATGTGCATGTATCCAGAGTGTGTGCATGTATCCACAGGGCGTGCATGTATCCAGAGGACGTGCATGTATCCAGAGGACCTGCATGTATCCAGAGGACGTGCATGTATCCAGAGGACGTGCATGTATCCAGAGGACGTGCATGTATCCAGAGGGTGTGCATGTATCCAGAGGGTGTGCATGTATCCAGAGGGCGTGCATGTATCCAGAGGACGTGCATGTATCCAGAGGACGTGCATGTATCCAGAGGGTGTGCATGTATCCAGAGGACGTACATGTATCCAGAGGACGTACATGTATCCAGAGGACGTGCATGTAACCAAAGGGTGTGCATGTATCCAGAGGGTGTGCAGGTATCCAGAGGGCGTGCATGTATCCAGAGGACGTGCATGTATCCAGAGGATGTGCATGTATCCAGAGGATGTGCATGTATCAAGAGGACGTGTATGTATCCAGAGGGTGTGCATGTATCCAGAGGGTGTGTATGTATCCAGAGGACGTGCATGTATCCAGAGGACGTGCATGTATCCAGAGGGCGTGCATGTATCCAGGGGGTGTGCATGTATCCAGAGGCTGTGCATATATCCAGAGGATGTGCATGTATCCAGGGGGCGTACATGTATCCAGGGGCGTGCATGTATGCAGAGGGTGTGCATGTATCCAGGGGGCATGCATGTATCCAAAAGGTGTGCATGTATCCAAGGGTGTGCATGTATCCAGAGGACGTGCATGTTTCAAGAGGACGTGTATGTATCCAGAGGACGTGCATGTATCGAGAGGACGTGCATGTATCCAGAGGACGTACATGTATCCAGAGGACGTGCATGTAACCAAAGGGTGTGCATGTATCCAGAGGGTGTGCAGGTATCCAGAGGGCGTGCATGTATCCAGATGGTGTGCATGTATCCAGAGGGTGTGCATGTATCCAGAGGACGTACATGTATCCAGAGGATGTGCATGTATCCAGAGGATGTGCATGTATCCAGAGGACGTGCATGTAACCAAATGGTGTGCATGTATCCAGAGGGTGTGCAGGTATCCAGAGGGCGTGCATGTATCAAGAGGACGTGCATGTATCCAGAGGATGTGCATG
Organism: Archivesica marissinica; assembly: GCA_014843695.1. NCBI lineage: Eukaryota > Metazoa > Mollusca > Bivalvia > Venerida > Vesicomyidae > Archivesica > Archivesica marissinica. Next base: position 23,415,947 of record CM026392.1, on the reverse strand, counting down.
TATCCAGAGGATGTGCATGTATCCAGAGGACGTGCATGTATCCAGAGGACGTGCATGTATCCAGAGGACGTGCATGTATCCAGAGGGCGTGCATGTATCCAGGGGGTGTGCATGTATCCAGAGGATGTGCATATATCCAGAGGATGTGCATGTATCCAGGGGGCGTGCATGTATCCAGGGGGCGTGCATGTATGCAGAGGGTGTGCATGTATCCAGGGGGCGTGCATGTATCCAGAGGGTGTGCATGTATCCAGAGGACGTGCATGTATCCAGAGAGCGTGCAGGTATCCAGAGGGTGTGCATGTATCCAGAGGGCGTCATGTATTCAGAGGACGTGCATGTATCCAGAGACGTGCATGTACCCAGGGGGTGTGTATGTATCCAAGGACGTGCATGATCCAGAGGTGGTATGTATCCAGAGGACGTGCATGTACCCAGGGGTGTGTATGATCCAAGCTGTGCATAATCCAGAGGAGTGCCTGTATCCGGGGGTGTTATGTATCAATGTGCTGTACAGGTTTATGTATGGACGTGCGGGGGTGTATGTATCCAGGCGTGCAGTATCCAGACGTGCATGTATCCAGGGGCGTGATTATCCAGGGTGTGCATGTACCAGGGTGCATGTATCCAGGGTGTGCATGTATCCAAGGATGTGCATGTATCCAGAGACGTGAACCAAAACCAATGTATCCAGAGGACGTGCATGTACCCAGGGGGTGTGTATGTATCCAGAGGACGTGCATGTATCCAGAGGGTGTGTATGTATCCAGAGGACGTGCATGTACCCAGGGGGTGTGTATGTATCCATAGGCTGTGCATATATCCAGAGGATGTGCCTGTATCCAGGGGGTGTGTATGTATCCAGATGACGTGCATGTACCCAGGGGCTGTGTATGTATCCAGAGGACGTGCATGTACCCAGGGGGTGTGTATGTATCCAGGGGGTGTGTATGTATCCAGAGGACGTGCATGTATCCAGAGGACGTGCATGTATCCAGGGGGCGTGCATGTATCCAGAGGGTGTGCATGTATCCAGAGGGTGTGCATGTATCCAGAGGATGTGCATGTATCCAGAGGATGTGCATGTATCCAGAGGACGTGCATGTATCCAGAGGATGTGCATGTATCCAGAGGATGTGCATGTATCCAGTGGACGTGCATGTATCCAGAGGGTGTGCATGTATCCAGAGGGGCGTGAATGTATCCAGAGGACGTGCATGTATCCAGGGGTGTGCATGTATCCAGAGGACGTGCATTTATACAGGGGACGTGTATGTATCCAGAGGATGTGCATGTATCCAGAGGGTGTGCATGTATCCAGGGGACGTGCATGTATCCAGAGGATGTGCATGTATCCAGGGGGCGTGCATGTATCCAGGGGGTGTACATGTATCCAGGGGATGTGTATGTATCCAGGGGGCGTGCATGTATCCAGAGGGTGTGCATGTATCCAGAGGACGTGCATGTATCCAGAGAGCGTGCAGGTATCAAGAGGGTGTGCATGTATCCATAGGGCGTCATGTATCCAGAGGACGTGCATGTATCCAGAGGACGTGCATGTACCCAGGGGGTGTGTATGTATCCAGAGGACGTGCATGTATCCAGAGGGTGTGTATGTATCCAGAGGACGTGCATGTACCCAGGCGGTGTGTATGTATCCAGAGGCTGTGCATATATCCAGAGGATGTGCATGTATCCAGGGGGTGTGTATGTATCCAGAGGACGTGCATGTACCCAGGGGGTGTGTATGTATCCAGGGGGTGTGTATGTATCCAGAGGACGTGCATGTATCCAGAGGACGTTCATGTATCCAGGGGGCGTGCATGTATCCAGAGGGTGTGCATGTATCCAGAGGGTGTGCATGTATCCAGAGGATGTGCATGTATCCAGAGGACGTGCATGTATCCAGAGGATGTGCGTGTATCCAGAGGATGTGCATGTATCCAGGGGACGTGTATGTATCCAGCGGATGTGCATGTATCCAGAGGGTGTGCATGTATCCAGAGGGTGTGCATGTATCCAGAGGGTGTGCATGTATCCAGGGGACATACATGTATTCAGAGGGTGTGCATGTATCCAGGGGTCGTGCATGTATCCAGGGGACATACATGTATTCAGAGGGTGTGCATGTATCCAGGGGACATACATGTATTCAGAGGGTGTGCATGTATCCAGGGGACATACATGTATCCAGGGGCCGTGCATGTATCCAGGGGGTGTACATGTATCCAGAGGATGTGCATGTATCCAGAGGACGTGCATGTATCCAGAGGGTGTGCATGTATCCAGAGGGTGTGCATGTATCCAGAGGGCGTGCATGTATCCAGAGGACGTGCATGTATCCAGAGGACGTGCATGTATCCAGAGGGTGTGCATGTATCCAGAGGACGTACATGTATCCAGAGGACGTACATGTATCCAGAGGACGTGCATGTAACCAAAGGGTGTGCATGTATCCAGAGGGTGTGCAGGTATCCAGAGGGCGTGCATGTATCCAGAGGACGTGCATGTATCCAGAGGATGTGCATGTATCCAGAGGATGTGCATGTATCAAGAGGACGTGTATGTATCCAGAGGGTGTGCATGTATCCAGAGGGTGTGTATGTATCCAGAGGACGTGCATGTATCCAGAGAGCGTGCAGGTTTCAAGAGGGTGTGCATGTATCCATAGTGCGTCATGTATCCAGAGGGTGTGTATGTATCCAGAGGACGTGCATGTACCCAGGGGGTGTGTATGTATCCAGAGGCTGTGCATATATCCAGAGGATGTGCATGTATCCAGGGGGTGTGTATGTATCCAGAGGACGTGCATGTACCCAGGGGGTGTGTATGTATCCAGAGGACGTGTATGTACCCAGGGGGGGTGTATGTATTCAGAGGACGTGCATGTACCCAGGGGGTGTGTATGTATCCAGGGGGTGTGTATGTATCCAGAGGACGTGCATGTATCCAGAGGGTGTGCATGTATCCAGGGGACATACATGTATCCAGAGGGTGTGCATGTATCCAGGGGTCGTGCATGTATCCAGGGGGTGTACATGTATCCAGAGGATGTGCATGTATCCAGAGTGTGTGCATGTATCCACAGGGCGTGCATGTATCCAGAGGACGTGCATGTATCCAGAGGACCTGCATGTATCCAGAGGACGTGCATGTATCCAGAGGACGTGCATGTATCCAGAGGACGTGCATGTATCCAGAGGGTGTGCATGTATCCAGAGGGTGTGCATGTATCCAGAGGGCGTGCATGTATCCAGAGGACGTGCATGTATCCAGAGGACGTGCATGTATCCAGAGGGTGTGCATGTATCCAGAGGACGTACATGTATCCAGAGGACGTACATGTATCCAGAGGACGTGCATGTAACCAAAGGGTGTGCATGTATCCAGAGGGTGTGCAGGTATCCAGAGGGCGTGCATGTATCCAGAGGACGTGCATGTATCCAGAGGATGTGCATGTATCCAGAGGATGTGCATGTATCAAGAGGACGTGTATGTATCCAGAGGGTGTGCTTGTATCCAGAGGGTGTGTATGTATCCAGAGGACGTGCATGTATCCAGAGGACGTGCATGTATCCAGAGGGCGTGCATGTATCCAGGGGGTGTGCATGTATCCAGAGGCTGTGCATATATCCAGAGGATGTGCATGTATCCAGGGGGCGTACATGTATCCAGGGGCGTGCATGTATGCAGAGGGTGTGCATGTATCCAGGGGGCATGCATGTATCCAAAAGGTGTGCATGTATCCAAGGGTGTGCATGTATCCAGAGGACGTGCATATTTCAAGAGGACGTGTATGTATCCAGAGGACGTGCATGTATCGAGAGGACGTGCATGTATCCAGAGGACGTACATGTATCCAGAGGATGTGCATGTAACCAAAGGTTGTGCATGTATCCAGAGGGTGTGCAGGTATCCAGAGGGCGTGCATGTATCCAGAGGACGTGCATGTATCCAGAGGATGTGCATGTATCCAGAGGATGTGCATGTATCAAGAGGACGTGTATGTATCCAGAGGGTGTGCATGTATCCAGAGGGTGTGTATGTATCCAGAGGACGTGCATGTATCCAGAGAGCGTGCAGGTTTCAAGAGGGTGTGCATGTATCCATAGTGCGTCATGTATCCAGAGGGTGTGTATGTATCCATAGGACGTGCATGTACCCAGGGGGTGTGTATGTATCCAGAGGCTGTGCATATATCCAGAGGATGTGCATGTATCCAGGGGGTGTGTATGTATCCAGAGGACGTGCATGTACCCAGGGGGTGTGTATGTATCCAGAGGACGTGTATGTACCCAGGGGGGGTGTATGTATTCAGAGGACGTGCATGTACCCAGGGGGTGTGTATGTATCCAGGGGGTGTGTATGTATCCAGAGGACGTGCATGTATCCAGAGGGTGTGCATGTATCCAGGGGACATACATGTATCCAGAGGGTGTGCATGTATCCAGGGGTCGTGCATGTATCCAGGGGGTGTACATGTATCCAGAGGATGTGCATGTATCCAGAGTGTGTGCATGTATCCACAGGGCGTGCATGTATCCAGAGGACGTGCATGTATCCAGAGGACGTGCATGTATCCAGAGGACGTGCATGTATCCAGAGGACGTGCATGTATCCAGAGGACGTGCATGTATCCAGAGGGTGTGCATGTATCCAGAGGGTGTGCATGTATCCAGAGGGCGTGCATGTATCCTGAGGACGTGCATGTATCCAGAGGACGTGCATGTATCCAGAGGGTGTGCATGTATCCAGAGGACGTACATGTATCCAGAGGACGTACATGTATCCAGAGGACGTGCATGTAACCAAAGGGTGTGCATGTATCCAGAGGGTGTGCAGGTATCCAGAGGGCGTGCATGTATCCAGAGGACGTGCATGTATCCAGAGGATGTGCATGTATCCAGAGGATGTGCATGTATCAAGAGGACGTGTATGTATCCAGAGGGTGTGCATGTATCCAGAGGGTGTGTATGTATCCAGAGGACGTGCATGTATCCAGAGGACGTGCATGTATCCAGAGGGCGTGCATGTATCCAGGGGGTGTGCATGTATCCAGAGGCTGTGCATATATCCAGAGGATGTGCATGTATCCAGGGGGCGTACATGTATCCAGGGGCGTGCATGTATGCAGAGGGTGTGCATGTATCCAGGGGGCATGCATGTATCCAAAAGGTGTGCATGTATCCAAGGGTGTGCATGTATCCAGAGGACGTGCATGTTTCAAGAGGACGTGTATGTATCCAGAGGACGTGCATGTATCGAGAGGACGTGCATGTATCCAGAGGGTGTGCATGTATCCAGGGGGCGTGCATGTATCCAGAGGGTGTGTATGTATCCAGAGGGTGTGCATGTATCCAGGGGGCGTGCATGTATCCAGGGGGCGTGCATGTATGCAAAGGGTGTGCATGTATCCAGGGGGCATGCATGTATCCAAAAGGTGTGCATGTATCCAAGGGTGTGCATGTATCCAGAGGACGTGCATGTTTCAAGAGGACGTGTATGTATCCAGAGGACGTGCATGTATCGAGAGGACGTGCATGTATCCAGAGGGTGTGCATGTATCCAGGGGGCGTGCATGTATCCAGAGGGTGTGTATGTATCCAGAGGGTGTGCATGTATCCAGGGGGCGTGCATGTATCCAGGGGGCGTGCATGTATCCAGGGGGCGTGCATGTATCCTGATGGCGTGCATGCATCCTGAGGGCGTGCATGTATCCAGGGGATATGTATGTATCCAGGGGGCGTGCATGTATCATGATGGCGTGCATGTATCCTGAGGGCGTGCATGTATCCAGGGGATGTGTATGTATCCAGGGGGTGTGCATGTATCCAGAGGGCGAGCATGTATCCAGAGGGCGTGCATGTATCCAGGGGATGTGCATGTATCCAGAGGGCGTGCAAGTATCCAGGGGGCGTGCATGTATCCTGATGGCATGCATGTATCCAGAGGACGTGCATGTATCCAGGGGCGTGTATGTATCCAGAGGTCGTGCATGTATCCAGGAGCATGTATGTATCCAGAGGGCGTGCATATATCCAGGAGCGTGTATGTATCCAGAGGGCGTGCATGTATCCAGGGGGCGTGCATGTATCCTGATGGCCTGCATGTATCCTGAGGGCGTGCATGTATCCAGAGGGCGAGCATTTATCCAGGGGGCGTGCATGTATCCAGGGGGTGTGCATGTATCCAGAGGGCGAGCATGTATCCAGTGGGCGTGCATGTATCCAGGGGGCGTGCATGTATCCAGAGGGCGAGCATGTATCCAGAGGATGTGCATGTATCCAGAGGGCGAGCATGTATCCAGAGGGCGAGCATGTATCCAGAGGGCGAGCATGTATTCAGAGGGCGAGCATGTATCCTAAGGGCGAGCATGTATCCAATGAGTTACATATATCCGCTCTGCCTCTAGCGACAGTGTACATATTGCGCCAACACAATGTATCGAGTAAATATAAATTTTATTTTGAATATATATAGCAAAATATATTATACAATTAAAGGAGCAACACATTTGAAACAGCTTCACATAAGTCCATGTCAGGTGATTGGTGTTGAATGGGGGCACCAGTCCATGCCTGGTGCTTGGTGTTGAATGGTGGCACCAGTCCATGCCAGGTGCTTGGTGTTGAATGGGGGCACCAGTCCATGCCATGTGCTTGGTGTTGAATGGGGGTACCAGTCCATGTCTGGTGCTTGGTGTTGAATGGGGGCACCAGTCCATGCCATGTGATTGGTGTTGAATGGAGGCACCAGTCCATGTCTGGTGCTTAGTGTTGAATGGGGGCACCAGTCCATGCCTGGTGCTTGGTGTTGAATGGGGGCTCTAGTCCATGACAGGTGCTTGGTGTTGAATGGGGGCACCAGTCCATGCCAGGTGCTTGGTATTGAATGGGGGCACCAGTCCATGCCATGTGCTTGGTGTTGAATGGGGGCACCAATCCATGCCAGGTCTTTGGTGTTGAATGGGGGCACCAGTCCATACCAGGTGCTTGGTGTTGAATGGGGGCACCTTTGATCTTTAAACGAATAATACTTACACATAATATAAATGCACAAGCATACAACCGAAACTACCCACATGTTACCACACGCACGCACGCACACACGCACACAATATGTACAAAAGACAGTCCCAAACCAAAACAAACTAGATATGTGCGGGATAATCTAACAGCAATGAAAACTAATTAGTTAAAATGATCAATTGTGGTAACGGTCAGTGTCTTTGTATCTCACTCAGTTTCTAATGACAAGTATAAAGTATGATCCTGACCTAGCCCCCAAATCCTGAAAGCCATGGTTATGACACGCACTTCATCGAAGTCGTGATAGTGGATTTAAATCGTGGCGTTGGATTCCATCAGGAATGAAGTCTGGAAAGTGATTAATATAAGTTGTATGAACTTGAGTCGCACTCGATCTAAAATAAATTTGTATAAACTAATCGAAGGCGTATGATTATGAAAGTTCCTTTCTTGGCGGTGGGACTCGTTCCTGGGAATACGTGTTGCTCTCTCGCTTCGTAATATGTTTGTTTCCAGATCGATGTGCTTTCAGTGACTGTCAGATTCGTTCTTCGAATAACTAACATTAGCAAGGTCATGCACATCTGAGCAATGCAATCCTCGGATAGGGAAGTATGTGGGATGGTATGATGGTCGCCAGATCGGACATGTGTGTTCATTCCGGGTACTCCTCCTACACGAATGACGACATAATAATTATATGCGCGCCAACGAGACTGAAGTTGTGAAAGCTTGTTTCGCCATCGTTGTAAAATAAATAACGTTTAAATGACCAACATTTCATAGGGTGGCTTTTTGGAAAGAAGACACCTCGTCAGGGGACTTGGCAACACTATTATCATCAATTAACAACATATGAAGGGGGTACTGTGTGAGGGGGGTAGTGTATGAAGGGGGTAGTGTATGATGGGGTAGTGTATGAGGTGTAGGATCTGATGGAACTGGCTCCCATTGCTGGTACCTAAGGAAAAGGTCAATTTAGAAGTACTCATATTTTACAGAATTGCAAGCATTGGTGTATTCCAAATTGAAAACGATCACCAATATCCGTTGGGGAGGGGGGAGCTTAGGGTTAGTGTTTAGGGTTTGAGCGTAGGGTTGGTTTGTGGAGTTAATGTTTAGGGCTTAGGGTTAGGTACGGGATTTTACCGTTTAAAAATATATGTCACTCGTGCATAAATAACTAGAGCAAGTGAACAAGTGTTTGCATTTACCCCCCCCCCGGTCACTATTGGGACCAACGAAATAACAGCGCAGCTGAAACAGTGGGTTGCATATACCCCCGGCCACCATAGGGATCAACGAAATAACAGCGCAGCGGGAAACAACACTGCAAATGTGTCTGTATACGCATGCAGAAAATAACTAGAACTTGTGTCTATAAGATAGGGTTGTTTCTAGAGTGGACGAAAGAGGGCAGGGTGTGTCAAAACAAAGGACATGGTGGGTCAGAAAGGAGGCAGGTTACAATTTGGGGCGCGGTGATGTGCACGACAGGTTATCCAAGAATGAAAAACGTGAAGGTACGCGGTAAAACAGACATGAATGAAGACTCCGGTTGCCAATATATGAGATATAGAAAAGCATTAACGTAAAACGTTGACGTGAATTTCAACGCTTCACGTTGAAGGCCGCGCATGCGTGGGCTATGGAATGAAAATATGGTTGATAAATTGGTATATAAGGAGCACCTAAAACCATTAACGCAATTATGTTGCGGGCTGACGGACGACCGGACGGAAAGACGAAAACTATATACTATCGGTAGATTCAGCAGTATAAGTCTAACACTACAATAATACTTATTGTTTCCAAAACATGCAACATAATCCACAAGTTAATTATTTATCGTCACATAATGTTTTCTTGTTAGAATAATCACCAAACGAATAAATAGTTTACCTCGTGTCACAAACAATTTCTTTTCTGATGGTTATATGGTGAACTCGAATTGCGTTGCTCTCTGTTGGTGCGCTATGGTGGAACTAACTGCGCTCTGTTCAACAGAATACCTGTGTGTGTTCAAAATAGAAACTGTTAACCTATTTTGGGTTTCCTAGAAGCACATGTACAATGGATATATATATACCACATGACATGTACGGAGTACGTGATATATACTAAAAAGGTATTTGGAAAATCAATATCATGTGATAAACACAGTTGGCGCAAAGTCAACACATTTACACTTAAATAGTTTGCCATTTTGCAGTCAACATTTTATTATTCCCCGCAGGATCTCGGAGGGGCATATTTGTTTGGCGTTATACGTCCGCGTCCCACTCCATCCGTCCGTCATTCCGTCCGTCCGTCATTTCGTCAGATCTCTGTAACCAATGGGTGGAATTTCATGAAACTTCAATCAAACGTGTATCATCATAGTACACAGGTTCACGCATTACTTTCGACCTCATCGGGCCTGTTATGGCCCTTTAATTGATTAAAAATTCAATAAATTGGCCATATCTAAGTAACTAATGTATGTGATATCATCAAACATAAAATTAATTAAATAAGATTAGGTCACAATTGTTGTCCTACAATAGAAGAGTTATTGCCCTTGGATTGATATTTTTTTTTTAATCCCTTGTATTTATTAAATGGTCAATCAACAATTACCATAAAACTTAAATAAAAAAACCATATTAGCATTTTAGACGGATCTGTAGTCCAGTGGTCAACACGATGGACTGGAAATGCAGTGATCGCAGGTTCGATATCCAGTCTGACCCATGTAAAATTAACAGTTTTTCAAATGGAACTTTTAGCCGAGGTCTCATGTCGGTCGTTTACATCGTACACGTAATAGAACCAGAGGAGAATCTGGAATGGGTCTCAGTCTGTATCATTGCACTATCCTCCAACACTCTAAAATGATTAATCTCTTCATGAGGCGTCGCTCATGAGCTTAGGCGCCTATCCATCTGTTATTGCTTGAATACCTCTACCAATAGTATTTCATGAGGCACCTGGCCTGGGTAGATCCACCGACCTTCTATTAGCGTCCACAGTAAGTTTCAATTCAATAGGCTGTGTGTGATTTAAGTTATTTTATCGTCGCTACCGGTTTCCCATATGAGCGACGCCTCCTGAAGCGAGTTTGGACGATAGTGCAATGATTCAGACCCATTCCAGAGTTTCCTCTGGTTCTTTTGCGTGTACGTTGTAAAAGTACCGACACAAGACTTCGATATAAAGTCTCATCCAAAAGACTATGATATGAGTCATTTTAATATGATATTGCGGCGAACCTGCGACTGCTGGCTTACATGTCCAGTGTGTTAACCACTGGATCAATGATCCGCTACTGAACATGCATTAGGGGGTAGGTATGTATATTTATCGGCGTTACCTGTTGCCCATATGTGTTCCGAGTTTATATAGATATGTCTTTTTTAACTATATATATTTTACAACTCGTTTGCGCGGATGAAAACATATTATGTGGTAGGAGGAGGTGGTGTAGGAGGTAACCGGAGTACCCGGAGGGAGACAACGCACCTGTCCGATCTGGCGACCACCGTACCACCTCACATATTTCCAGGTCCGAGTATCGAACCAGGGTTGCATTGGTGAGAAGAGAACATAGATATGTCTGACCGCAGTTCGCGTTGAAACGAGCGTTCTGATTGGATTATGATTATTCTTCATATAAAAAACAAGCACCTAGCTACATTCTAATAATCCAATCAGAACGCTCGTTTCAACGTCGTTTCAACGCGAATTGCGCCGCTTTAGAAATGTTCAAAACAAATTGAAAAATTCTACGAAATCACTTTTTAACGTACATTTGTGCCGAATAAACCTACACGTTAGTGGAAACATATTTTTATTGATAATGCTATTCACAGTTAAAACTCTCCCGTCGAAGATATTATTTATTTTGTTGCTGACAGAACCCGTGTCCTAGTATGGAAATGTGACCTGCTATGGCCAATGTCTGTGGCAATTGTTTGCAAAGTATTCATGCACGCAGCTTAAAGTTGTGTTTTATTTGAAGAACAATATAAAGACTCCATTTTACTGATCGATGCGAAATCTGACATCCCACAGAGTAGAATCCCTGTACTTAAATATATATACTAGTAGCCCCCAAACCTGCCGAATCCCTGTGATTCTATTAAATTCAATGTTCTTCTCACGTAAGTGCAGATTGTTTTGCTGATTACCGACTACATGTAATCAGTATGCACAAATTGGCAATTTGACAAGCATTATATTATACTATTATATACGTTTTAGGCCGTTTAAATGGTGTTCAAGTAAGAAAAAGAAACATATTGAATTGGCATTGTTTGCAATTGTTATTAACAATTGAATGATCTACCGAAGTATGACATGTCATGCGCGCAGTGTTTACATAAAACCTGATATTTCATATTTTAGTTTAATAATATTGTATTGCTCTTATCGTCTTATTAAAAAAACTTTTTTTACAACACATGACAAATTAAAGAAAGGCAAACGGGTCTTGCTACAAGTTCTAGCAACATTAGTTACGGCCCTTCATACATCGATGAAACTTGTTACAAAACAAGTTAATTTTGATTCATCACACCATACAAAAAGTAGTCCGCTATGAATATTAATGAGAATAGAATAATTCGCCGTAGAAGTCGTGATAGCGCAATGGTAGCACATTCGCTTCATGTGCGAAGGGCCTGGAGATCGAGCCCCGCTGGATCCGTTACGAGTGTGCCCTTATGCAAGACATTTAAATTCCACTTTGCCTCTTCTCTCTCCCTCGTCAGTGGCGATGGATTCCGTCAGGAACGAGGTCTCGAGAGTGATTAATATAAGTTGTAAGAATTTGTTTCGCAATGGAGCTAAAATAAATGTGTATAAACTAATAGAATACGTTTGCAATTCATTGTAACAACCAACTGAATGTACAATGTGTTGTGTCCATTGCCCAGTGGTAGAGAGTCGGATTTGAAATCGAACGGTCCTGGGTTCGATACTCGGCTAGGCCATGTATATAGTGTCATTGAGCAAGTGAGTTGCTCGCACACATTGCTTAGTACTGGTTAACCGCTTAGGTCGGACAAGTCTGCCAAGGAAAATGTGGACCAGGCCAGCAGTTTATTGTGTTTAATTTTCCTAAACGATGTTCTAAATAATATTAACACAAACCATACAGCAACCCCTTCTTCTGGTTCTTCTTCTGAGAACGTACTGCCATCAATCTGGTGTATACTCGTACATGCGCGATGGCGGTCCAAACAAGTATATTGACATGTGGTCTACAAGTGTCTATATATGCAAATGTTGCTCAAATGTGTGGCCCAAACCATTTGTGTTTTCATGCTATGTATTGTATCTTTATGCGTATGACATATTTACTATTGATTTGCAATAAAATATGGTTAAACAAATAATATACATGTAGAAAAATTAAAAGTACCAGTACGAGTTTATAGGAGGGTGACGGGTTGCACTTTCTCCTTGAAGATTGTCGATGGTATGGCAGCTTACGACTGTCTGGAAATGGGTGGTATGTGGTTGCTCCAAGTAATGACTTCTCGTATCAGACACTCGAGGTAAAAGATACTACATTTCTTGGACTCTAACATAATTATGTGATCGGTGTTAGGTATTTGGTATAGGAACATCTAGCAACTGTGTGTGTTTTACGTTTATTTATCGTCGCTACCGGTTGCCTATATGAGCGACGCCTCTTGAAGAGATTAGTCATTTTAGATGTTTGGAGGATAGTGCAATGATACAGACAGAGACCCATTCCAGAGTCTCCTCTAGTTATTTTACGTGCACGGTGTACATCACCGACACGAGACCTCGGTGTTAAAGTCCCAACTGAAAGACTGATAGTCCAACGCGTGAACGTTATTAGCATGTCAATAACATGTGAACAAACGTCAGGGGAGGTAACTAGAGCGACAGGGTGGTGCTACATGTATACATAGTTATAATACAGTATGACTAAGTATGGCTACTGCCTTAGAACAGTTAGAACGAAATAACACATTTTATTAAGTGTAATATATTAAACAGAGATACATATTAATATGTTGCTAACCAACGGTGTAAATTGCCCCTAGATGACATGAGATGACAAGAAATCGCATATCCGACACTCCTTAGCCTCCTAGTCTGATAGCACATTCAGTGCTCCCAGATACACAACTGTTTTGTCTGGCTACGTCCCTGTCGTGTGTGGGTTTTGAGTAAGATTTGACATTTCTGAGGATGAAATGCCATCACGAGTAAATACTTGGTTACGTCCCTTGTATAATAGCCTCCATTTGCTTCCGGTCATATACATGTTGGATCCCTCTGCCGTCATACAGCTTATCAATGCTAGTGGATCTTAGCACGGACTTGCCTCAAGACCTGTTCAACGAGATATGTGATGAAGACGAGCGCTTTGACACGCTAACAAACACATGTGAAAACATGTCGTGTGTACACTCGAAAACCAAATGTGTGACTGGAGCAAGTACGTGCACCTATGTAGAGCTAGCTGATAACACATACACCATTTTGAATAAATCAGCTGTGTATGTTGATGGGGTGGGTCTGATTACAGCTGATGATATATATGTAAATGGATCACACGTATACGTCTGTATTAACACAAGTCAGAGAGCACTACTACTTAATTACTCCAGGACCCAGGAACAAACTAAGATTGAACAGACTATTACATTTATTGGTTTACTTGTCTCTATCGTATGCCTAGCTTCTACAATTGTCATTTATCTACGCTTCAAACAACTACGAAATGATCACGGTAAACTTTTGATAAATTTAATGGTGTCTCTCCGTTTAGCACAGCTCTGCTTTCTTGTTTCATTTTCAATTAGAAACATTGAAATAGCTTGTATTGTTATTGCAATCATGACGCATTACTTCTTTCTCGCCGCGTTTTGCTCAATGAATGCAGTTAGGTTTGACTTGTATTTGACCTTTGCTAATCTTTCATATACTGGTTCAACTAGTCGCAGTGTTTGGGTGAGTACAGTGTATAGCTGGGTTGTACCATTAGTGGTTGTTGTGGTCGCCGTAGTACTAGACAATTCCAACCTGTCTGGGGAGTTTCGTAATCTCAAGCCACGGTATGGACAAGACACATGTTGGATCAGTTCATCAAAGGCTTTGTTGATTTTCTTCTTCATACCTTTGGCTCTTTTGAAAGTGGTTGATATCGTTCTGTTTACGTATAAAGCCATCACTATTGCTAGAGCAAGTAGGCGCGGTTCTAGCCTTAGAGGAAGACATAACAAATGTATATTTGTAATCAATTTAACAATTTCGTTAGTCATGGGTCTAACATGGGTATGTGCATTGTTGGCGAATATTAATGACAGCTCATTGCTTTGGTATATGTTCGTTATATTTAATTCCTTACAGGGTTGCTTTATTTGTATGAGCTTTGTGTGTACCAGGACCGTGTATAAGTTGGTATGCAACTCAGGTGGGAAGTCAAGTACTACAGCCTCCATTGTACCCAGTATAAAGACTGTTCGGGAAATAACACAAACCGCTAAGGACTCTAATGTGTCCATTATAACTACTGGACAGTCGAGTGCATTCCCTCAAACTATTGTCAAATGATATTATAATTATATATACTACCTTCATGCGTGCTAATGGGCAAACACAGCCTGCCTAATAAACATTGCTTTAATTGTCGGTTCCATAATAAATCTTTTTGACGTCATAACGATGTGTGTATGACGTCATATTCCCACAGGTGGTATGATAAACATCAAGTTCCGTACTGGGAATTGAACCTCTGTCCTATGATTTACCACTACGTCAACTATCCCAATGCATCATACGGTATTTTAAATGTCTATATATATTCGCATATATTCGCAATTTCGCGCACATTCTCTCCAGCATACTCTTTAGACAAATTAAAATCAATGATGTGTTATTACATTCGTTCAATTGGCATGTATTTTATTTGCCGAAAAATGTTTGTACTGTATCGTCACATTGCGTTTGTTGATTTTATTCCACTATGAAATAGTATCAGTGAATGTTAATCTGGCTCATAAGAACGCTTTCGGACTAATCTATCTCATTGAGAAAGCGTTCGGACTAATCTATCCCCCATTGAGAACGCGTTCGGACTAATCTATCTCAATGAGAAAGCGTTCGGACTAATCTATCTCATTAAGAAAGCGTTCGGACTAATCTATCTCATTGAGAAAGCGTTCGGACTAATCTATCTCATTAAGAACGCGTTCGGACTAATCTATCTCATTAAGAACGCGTTCGGACTAATCTATCTCATTGAGAACGCGTTCGGACTAATCTATCTCATTAAGAACGCGTTCGGACTAATCTATCTCATTAAGAACGCGTTCGGACTAATCTATCTCACTGAGAACGCGCTCGGACCTCCTTGCGGCTCCATGTGCTCTTTCCGTCCAGCCTCGATGTGGCATTTCATCACCATTCTCCCACAATTCATTGTCTGCTACGAATGTTTTAAATTAGATAACCTATATCTCATCTCAACTCGCGTTACCGTAGAGTACGCTGTTATTTCTTAAATTCAAACTCCAAGAATCTGTGTATGATATTTCCGAAGATAAGTGTCATTGGGACTAAATGTAGATGTGCAATTTGTACGGCACTGAGTCTGAGAAAGATATTTAAACAGTGGCGTTTGGGCGGACATTTTAATATGTTTGAAAGAAGTCCGATAGCAAACGTTTATTTGAAATACTGATCATTGCGCGGAGCCCTATGTAAAAGAGAAGAATGTGCTAACTTGAAATAATGGTGTGTGTAGAAAGTGTTGTAAAATAAACAAAGCTGTGGTATAAACATGCGGTTTGTGTTAGTTAATTTAGCATTCGTAACTCAGAATGTTTGTATACGGTTACCATATTATAAAGCATTGTGGTCCCAATGTTGTATTTTCAGACTAGTTTCTTCATGTGGCTATTCCCAAAGCCCTCTCACTCATGGCGATGGATTCCATCAGTAATGAGGTATCGAACGCGATTTAACTAGACTATTATAAATAGCGCTCTTCAAAGTCTCATGATATAAACAGGGGAGATAAGCAGTAATGGCATATGTGTATGAATACAGGGAAGCAATTCGAAATCACAGCAGTCGTCTAAAAACGAAAGTAGCGCGAATATCGAAACAGGGCGTTGGCCATATAGTCATAATAGACAGAGTTGAAACGGAAGTGCCGAGAGACCTTCCCGGAAACGGATATGCAACCATCTTACCGGAACCGCGCTCCCCTTAGTTTAATAATAGTTTAGTGCATTATACAAATTTATTTTAGCTCGATTGTGAAACAAGTTATTACAACTTATATTTATCACTCTCGAGACCTCATTCCTGATGGAATCCATCGCCACGAGTGAGAGAGAAGAGGCAATGTGGAATTTAAATGCCTTGCCTAAGGGCACACTCGTAACGGCTCCAGCGGGGCTCGAACCGTTACGAGTGTGCCCTTAGGCAAGGCATTTAAATTCCACATTGCCTCTTCTCTCTCCCTCGTGGCGATGTATTCCATCAGGAATGAGGTCTCGAGAGTGATAAATATAAGTGCATTATATACACATATACAACAAAACAAAGATTGACACACACATGGACGCAAATGGGTTGGGCCGCACGTTCTATCAACATTAGTAATAGGCGCTCCCCTTTACCTCATTTGACTCCACATTATCTCATGTGACTCCATTTTTGAGTCGGTGTCATTTTAACAACTTTGAACGAGCAATATATAGATAATTCCTAGCAAATGTTGCCAAAATCCGACCGGCTGTTTGGGTGAAGAAGATTTTTGAAGTGTTTGTGTTATTTTTAATCGGTTCGTGTGATTTTGAAATTTATAATAAAAGAACAACATTTAGACTTTTCGGTGGTCGACACCTTCGATTTGATATATGACATAACAATGTTCGCTCAAAAATACAAGTTGAACCCGGGCCACTTCCATTTTTGATTCACCATTTTAACAGATTTGAATGTTTAAACATATTTATTCGTCATAATATACACACTATACATATACATAGTTTACACACATATATTTGCAATGACTAGTGGATTGACTTGGAAGCTATTAAGATCATCACATGTACACCGATCATTCAATCACAAGATTGTTTTAACAATGTGTGCTATTTTTAGACAGCGGCCATCTTCGATTACGCAATTACGACATTTTAACCATTTTGTAATCCCCTTAGCTAAGTGACACCCTATATCCCAATTGTTGCTGATGAGAAGACGTTTGACAGACACAATGACTTTAGCAATAGCTCATAGGTGAGCTAAATATACAAACAAGCTACTTGGGTTTTCTCCGGGTACTCCGGTTTCCGCCCACACGAGTAACCACATAACATCAATATAAGTAATAAAAGCTTGTTGCGCATTGGTGTATAGTTCTATATAGCATAATACATAATTATAATTTATTTGCTCATTGATATCCTGTGTACAGCGGACCTAACTATAAACGTATTGTCAAGTTGCCAACCGCACATACAAACTGGTTTCAGTTTCGTGATTTAACGAATATTCATAGAACTGAATTGTCATTTGCCTTCATACAATGACGGAAGGTCACTTTACTGATACGGGCATACCTTGATTGTCAACAATTTATGCACAAACTTGACTATAGTTACCGCCAGGGGCGTAGCTAGACAGTTTGAATGTATGGGCCCGATTAATAAATTGATCACCAATGGTACGCTGTAGCTAGAGGGGTCTGGGGGTATGTCCCCACCCCCACGAACATGTTGGTGCCAAATACGTCGTGTCGTATGTTAGCCAAATTGAGCTTAAAATGCTATACATATATGAAATGTCACATTGACTAAATCAAATATATATATACAGTGCATATCATTGCATTGTGAGATGAATGCCCGCTGGTCTAAATTCTATACCATACGTATATGCCTCCGTGACATAGTTGTTAAGGCGTCCGCCTACGCAGGGGGTCTAAGGTTCGAACTTCGTCAGGGTTCATTCTGATATGGCCTGTTGGTGAGCCGCCAGCTAGTTAAATAATGGATTGCCTCTCAGCCAGGCGCCTGCTCTTCAATGATAGGATTCGGGAAGTTCTGGTGTCCATAATAATATATAGTGTCTCAAAAGTCAGAAATGACTGGCTCTTGTAATAGGGGTGGCAATATAGTAAATAACTTCATATGCTAATACCCCTTTCCACTTAATTGCAATAGTTGGCCTACATGTGCTTTGTCGTAATTCAAAAGATATTGTTTTCAACAAAAGAACATATGAATACCCGTGTGACCCCTAAACAGACAACTCCATTAACTATGATCAACTACAAACAGAATGTTATATATATATAATTATATATATAGTTTCTATACCTTTCAGCTTTAGCATTACTATATAATTCCAATATGCAGTTTTCACTTATCGTTTGATTTGTATATATGTTGAGGACCTCATGGTAGATTAACTTTTGTTAAATGAGTTCTCTCGTAAAATAAATTATTATTATGTTTAGCAGGAAGTGAGGGGATTGGCATCCGTGGACAAGTGGTTACGGCCATAGTCTTCAAATCATTTGCCCCTTACCGCTGTTGGTTCGAATCTCGCTGAGGTGGTCTTTCTGGATGCCTGCAATACTGCTCGGAGTATCGCCCGCGGTCTTCCTCCACCAATAATTGCTGGAGAGTCGCCACGTGACCTAGGCCGGTAGTGCCACTTGAAACCCCCAAAACAAACAGCTGTAGGTTAGAATCGCACTTTCTTTCAACTGAGAAAGCAATACAGCTGGCTTGCAGAAGGTCAGTGGTTATACTCGGGTGCTCGTAAATGTTTATGTAAAGTAAAGATAACTGGAGGCATCCAGTTAAGAGGAGCTACATAAGCTTAGGAAGTATTCAGGGGCAGTAACTGACCGATGTTTCTCATTATCAATCCAGAATCCAGGTCAAACCTCCACAACTGCGTATCATCGACACAGTCACGGCGCCTCGTGTTGTCGTATATATAGTCCTTCGATGCGATGACTGTCCGACATGGGGTAGAGTCAACTGGGGGTGCCAAGCATCACAGACGCTTGGGGTCTGGACAAGTGCGTTCAGGTTCTAAACCAAATTTATTATTTTTTAAAGAACATTTTGATAAACCATAGACTTGACACAATACATACAATAATTATCCAAGCATATTTAAAAATGACACCCCGTCACTATCAGAGTAATCATGGGGTCCCAAGTGTCTGCAACCGGCATGTCTCGGAGACCATTGAACATGGTAGCTGCTTGCATTATTTTCTGTTGCGGACCAGGTGGACCAGGTGGACGATACTATCGCCTATATACCCCGATAGTGTACGATACTGCCGCCCATATACCCCGACGGTGGCCGATACTGCCGCCCATATACCCCGACGGTGGCCGATACTGCCGCCCATATACCCCGACAGTGGACGATATTGCCGCCTATATACCCCGACGGTGGACGATACTGCCGCCTATATACCCCGACGGTGGACGATACTGCCGCCCATATACCCCGACGGTGGACGATACTACCGCCCATATACCCCGACGGTGGCCGATACTGCTGCCAATATACCCCGACGGTCGCCGATACTGCCGCCCATATACCCCGACAGTGGACGATACTGCCGCCTATATACCCCGACGGTGGACGATACTGCCGCCCATATACCCCGACGGTGGGCGATACTGCCGCCTATATACCCCGACGGTGGACGATACTGCTGCCCATATACCCCGACGGTGGCCGATACTGCCGCCCATATACCCCAACAGTGGACGATACTGCCGCCTATATACCCCGACGGTGGACGATACTGCCGCCCATATACCCCGATGGTGGATGATACTGCCGCCCATATACCCCGACGGTGGTCGATACTGCCGCCCATATACCCCGACAGTGGACGATACTGCCGCCTATATACCCCGACGGTGGACGATACTGACGTCCATATACCCCGACGGTGGACGATACTGCCGCCTATATACCCCGATAGTGTACGCTACTGCTGCCCATATACCCCGACTGTGTACGATACTGCTGCCCATATACCCCGACGGTGGACGATACTGCCGCCCATATACACCAACGGTCGACAATACTGTCGCCCATATACCCCGACGGTGGTCGATACTGCCGCCCATATACCCCGACAGTGGACGATACTGCCGCATATATACCCCGACGGTGGACGATACTGACGTCCATATACCCCGACGGTGGACGATACTGCCGCCTATATACCCCGACGGTGGACGATACTGCCGCCCATATACCCCGACGGTGGGCGATACTGCCGCCCATATACCCCGACGGTGGACGATACTGCTGCCCATATACCCCGACGGTGGACGATACTGCCGCCCATATACCCCGACAGTGGACGATACTGCCGCCTATATACCCCGACGGTGGACGATACTGCCGCCCATATACCCCGACGGTGGACGATACTGCCGCCCATATACCCCGACGGTGGACGATACTGCCGCCCATATACCCCGACAGTGGACGATACTGCCGCCTATATACCCCGACGGTGGACGATACTGACGTCCATATACCCCGACGGTGTACGATACTGCTGCCCATATACCCCGACCGTGTACGATACTGCCGCCCATATACCCCGACAGTGGACGATACTGCCGCCTATATACCCCGACGGTGGACGATACTGCCGCCTATATACCCCGACGGTGGACGATACTGTCGCCCATATACCCCGACAGTGGACGATACTGCCGCCCATATACCCCGACGGTAGACGATACTGCCGCCCATATACCCCGACAGTGGACGATACTGCCGCCCATATACCCCGACGGTGGACGATACAACCGTCTATATACCCCGACGGTGTACGAAATAGCCGCCTATATACCCCGACCGTGGACGATACAGTCGCTCATATACCCCGACGATGTACGATAAAGCCGTCCATATACCCCGACGGCGGACGACTATCATCCTACGTTCAAACATGTATCAAGCTCAAGGTTTATCAAATTATATTTAAAATTAAAATTGGATCCAAATAGAGTTTATTTTAATAAGTGTTTATTTCATCATTTTGTTGAACTTGAGCCAACTTTGCTAATCTCATTGGGTTTTCCCAATACTATATTTAGATCCAGTACTCCGTATCTATAAATACCTTTAGTAGTCAAGAGCGTTCGTGGTCGAGTGGTTAAGGTCGCTGACTTGTATACCACTGTAACCTATCATCTCTGATGGTCACAGGTTCGAGCCCCGGCTCAGACCGTGTCTCATTTATATGAAAAAGTTGGCAGTTTCTTACGGAGGTTGGTGCAACAAGTACTGGTTAACCGATGGAGCCTGCCCATGAAAGGTGTTGTTAGGTAAACTGCCCGTCGCTCAAATGGGAAACCGGTAGCGATGTTAAATAAACTTAAATTTTAAAAAAAGATCCTCTTTTTTATTTATCGTCGCTACCGGTTGCCCATATGAACGGCGCCTTATGAAGAGATTAGCCATTTTAGATTGTTGGGGGATAGTGCAATGATACAGACAGAGACCAGAGTCACCGCTTGTTCTTTTACGTGCACGGTGTAAAGCACCGACACGAGATCTCAGTTATAAAGTCCCAACTGAAAGACTGTTAATATCACCAGAATGGGAATGGAACATGCGGTCACTTAATTCACTGTCGAACGTGTTAACCACTGGACTACTGACCCGTCTCATTAGATATAACCACGTGTTAACCACTGGACTACTGACCCGTCTCATTAGATATAACCACGTGTTAACAACTGGACTACTGACCCGTCTCATTAGATATATCCACGTGTTAACCACTGGACTACTGACCCGTCTCATTAGATATAACCACGTGTTACCCACTGGACTACTGACCCGTCTCATTAGATATAACCACGTGTTAACCACTGGACTACTGACCCGTCTCATTAGATATAACCACGTGTTAACCACTGGACTACTGACCCGTCTCATTAGATATAACCACGTGTTAACCACTGGACTACTGACCCGTCTCATTAGATATAACCACGTGTTAACCACTGGACTACTGACCCGTCTCATTAGATATAACCACGTGTTAACCACTGGACTACTGACCCGTCTCATTAGATATAACCACGTGTTAACCACTGGACTACTGACCCGTCTCATTAGATATAACCACGTGTTAACCACTGGACTACTGACCCGTCTCATTAGATATAACCACGTGTTAACCACTGGACTACTGACCCGTCTCATTAGATATAACCACGTGTTAACCACTGGACTACTGACCCGTCTCATTAGATATAACCACGTGTTAACCACTGGACTACTGACCCGTCTCATTAGATATAACCACGTGTTAACCACTGGACTACTGACCCGTCTCATTAGATATAACCACGTGTTAACCACTGGACTACTGACCCGTCTCATTAGATATAACCACGTGTTAACCACTGGACTACTGACCCGTCTCATTAGATATAACCACGTGTTAACCACTGGACTACTGACCCGTCTCATTAGATATAACCACGTGTTAACCACTGGACTACTGACCCGTCTCATTAGATATAACCACGTGTTAACCACTGGACTACTGACCCGTCTCATTAGATATAACCACGTGTTAACCACTGGACTACTGACCCGTCTCATTAGATATAACCACGTGTTAACCACTGGACTACTGACCCGTCTCATTAGATATAACCACGTGTTAACCACTGGACTACTGACCCGTCTCATTAGATATAACCACGTGTTAACCACTGGACTACTGACCCGTCTCATTAGATATAACCACGTGTTAACCACTGGACTACTGACCCGTCTCATTAGATATAACCACGTGTTAACCACTGGACTACTGACCCGTCTCATTAGATATAACCACGTGTTAACCACTGGACTACTGACCCGTCTCATTAGATATAACCACGTGTTAACCACTGGACTACTGACCCGTCTCATTAGATATAACCACGTGTTAACCACTGGACTACTGACCCGTCTCATTAGATATAACCACGTGTTAACCACTGGACTACTGACCCGTCTCATTAGATATAACCACGTGTTAACCACTGGACTACTGACCCGTCTCATTAGATATAACCACGTGTTAACCACTGGACTACTGACCCGTCTCATTAGATATAACCACGTGTTAACCACTGGACTACTGACCCGTCTCATTAGATATAACCACGTGTTAACCACTGGACTACTGACCCGTCTCATTAGATATAACCACGTGTTAACCACTGGACTACTGACCCGTCTCATTAGATATAACCACGTGTTAACCACTGGACTACTGACCCGTCTCATTAGATATAACCACGTGTTAACCACTGGACTACTGACCCGTCTCATTAGATATAACCACGTGTTAACCACTGGACTACTGACCCGTCTCATTAGATATAACCACGTGTTAACCACTGAACTACTGACCCGTCTCATTAGATATAACCACGTGTTAACCACTGAACTACTGACCCGTCTCATTAGATATAACCACGTGTTAACCACTGAACTACTGACCCGTCTCATTAGATATAACCACGTGTTAACCACTGGACTACTGACCCGTCTCATTAGATATAACCACGTGTTAACCACTGGACTACTGACCCGTCTCATTAGATATAACCACGTGTTAACCACTGGACTACTGACCCGTCTCATTAGATATAACCACGTGTTAACCACTGGACTACTGACCCGTCTCATTAGATATAACCACGTGTTAACCACTGGACTACTGACCCGTCTCATTAGATATAACCACGTGTTAACCACTGGACTACTGACCCGTCTCATTAGATATAACCACGTGTTAACCACTGGACTACTGACCCGTCTCATTAGATATAACCACGTGTTAACCACTGGACTACTGACCCGTCTCATTAGATATAACCACGTGTTAACCACTGGACTACTGACCCGTCTCATTAGATATAACCACGTGTTAACCACTGGACTACTGACCCGTCTCATTAGATATAACCACGTGTTAACCACTGGACTACTGACCCGTCTCATTAGATATAACCACGTGTTAACCACTGGACTACTGACCCGTCTCATTAGATATAACCACGTGTTAACCACTGGACTACTGACCCGTCTCATTAGATATAACCACGTGTTAACCACTGGACTACTGACCCGTCTCATTAGATATAACCACGTGTTAACCACTGGACTACTGACCCGTCTCATTAGATATAACCACGTGTTAACCACTGGACTACTGACCCGTCTCATTAGATATAACCACGTGTTAACCACTGGACTACTGACCCGTCTCATTAGATATAACCACGTGTTAACCACTGGACTACTGACCCGTCTCATTAGATATAACCACGTGTTAACCACTGGACTACTGACCCGTCTCATTAGATATAACCACGTGTTAACCACTGGACTACTGACCCGTCTCATTAGATATAACCACGTGTTAACCACTGGACTACTGACCCGTCTCATTAGATATAACCACGTGTTAACCACTGGACTACTGACCCGTCTCATTAGATATAACCACGTTTAACCACTGGACTACTGACCCGTCTCATTAGATATAACCACGTGTTAACCACTGGACTACTGACCCGTCTCATTAGATAACCACGTGTTAACCACTGGACTACTGACCCGTCTCATTAGATATAACCACGTGTTAACCACTGGACTACTGACCCGTCTCATTAGATATAACCACGTGTTAACCACTGGACTACTGACCCGTCTCATTAGATATAACCACGTGTTAACCACTGGACTACTGACCCGTCTCATTAGATAACCACGTGTTAACCACTGGATTACTGACCCGTCTCATTATATATAACCACGTGTTAACCACTGGACTACTGACCCGTCTCATTAGATATAACCACGTGTTAACCACTGGACTACTGACCCGTCTCATTAGATATAACCAAGTGTTAACCACTGGACTACTGACCCGTCTCATTAGATATAACCACGTGTTAACCACTGGACTACTGACCCGTCTCATTAGATATAACCACGTGTTAACCACTGGACTACTGACCCGTCTCATTAGATTGGTCTAGTATATAAAGGGGTCATTTTGAAAGTTGCACACTCTGAGAGATCGATAAGACTTGCCGTGTCCGATACAGTGGTATATGTAAATAGGGGTGCATACATGTATCCAGAGGGTGTGTATGTATCCAGAGGGTGTGTATGTATCCAGAGGATGTGCATGTATCCAGAGGGTGTGTATGTATCCAGAGGGTGTGTATGTATCCAGAGGGTGTGTATGTATCCAGAGGGTGTGTATGTATCCAGAGGGTGTGTATGTATCCAGATGTATACATGTGTCCAGAGGGTGTGTATGTATCCAGAGGGTGTGTATGTATCCAGAGGGTATGTATGTATCCAGAGGGTATGTATGTATACAGAGGGTGTGTACGTATCCAGAGGGTGTGTATGTATCCAGAGGGTGTGTATGTATCCAAAGGGTGAGCATGTATCCAGAGTGTGTGTATGTATCCAGAGGGTGTGTATGTATCCAAAGGGTGTGTATGTATCCAGAGGGTGTGTATCTATCCAGAGGGTGTGTATGTATCCAGAGGGCGTGTATGTATCAAGAGGATGTGTATGTACCCAGAAGACGTGCATGTATCCAGAGGTCGTGCATGTATCCAGAGGATGTGTATGTATCCAGAGGGTGTGCATGTATCCAGAGTGCGTGTATGTATCCAGAGGGTGTGTATGTATCCAGAGGGTGTGCATGTATCCAGAGTGCGTGCATGTATCCAGAGGATGTGTATGTAGCCAGGGTGTGTGCATGGATCCAGGGGGTGTGCATGTATCCATGGGGTGTGCATGTATCCAGGGGGTGTGCATGTATCCAGAGGGTGTGCATATACATAGAGGATGTCCATGTATCCAGAGGATGTGCCTGTATCCAGAGGGTGTGCATGTATACAGGGGATGTACATGTATCCAGAGGGTGTGTATGTATCCAGGGTTGTGTATGTATCCAGGGGTGTATATGTATCCAGGGAGCGTGCATGTATCCAGGGGGCGTGCATGTATCAAGGTATGTTCATGTATCCAGGGGATGTGTATGCATCCAGAGGGTGTGCATGTATCCAGAGGGTGTCTATGTATCCAGGGGGCGTGCATGTATCCAGAGGGCGTGTATGTATCCAGAGGGTGTATATGTATCCAGGGGATGTGTATGTATCCAGAGGATGTGTATGTATCCAGAGGGTGTATATGTATCCAGAGGGTGTGTATGTATCCAGAGGGCGTGTATGTATCCAGAGGGCGTATATCCAGTGGACGTGCATGTATCCAGGGAGCGTGTATGTACCCAGAGGACGTGAATGTATCCAGGGGATGTGCATTTATCCAGGGGGTGTGTATGTATCCAGGGGGTGTGTATGTATCCAGAAGGTGTGTATGTATCCAGAGGGTGTGCATGTATCCAGGGGGCGTGTATGTATCCAGAGGGTGTGTATGTATCCAGAGGGTATGTTTGTATCCAGGGGGTGTGCATGTATCCAGATGTATACATGTGTCCAGAGGGTGTGTATGCATCCAGGTGTATACATGTTTCGAGAGGGTGTGTATGTATCCAGAGGGTGTGTATGTATCCAGAGGGTGTGTACGTATCCAGATGGCATGTACGTATCCAGAGGGCGTGTATGTATCCAGGTGTATACATGTATCCAGAGGGTGTGTATGTATCCAGCTGTATACATGTATCCAGAGGGTGTGTATGTATCCAGATGTATACATGTGTCCAGAGGGTGTGTATGTATCCAGGTGTATACATATGTCCAGAGGATGTGTATGTATCCAGGTGTATACATGTGTCCAGATGGTGTGTATGTGTCAGGTGTATACATGTGTCCAGAGGGTGTGTATGTATCCAGAGGGTGTGTATGTACCCAGAGGGTGTGTATGTATCCAGAGGGCGCGTATGTTTCCAGAGGGCGTGTATGTATCCAGAGGGCGTGTATTTATCGAGGTGTATACATGTGTCCAGAGGGCGTGTATATATCCAGAGGGTGTGTATGTATCCAGAGGATGTGTATGTATCCAGAGGACGTGCATGTATCCAGAGGATGTGTATGTATCCAGAGGACATGCATGTATCCAAAGGATGTGCATGTATCCAGAGGGTTTGTATGTATCCAGAGGGCGTGCATGTATCGAGAGGGCGTGCAGGTATCCAGCGGATGTGCAAGTATCCAGAGGGTGTGTATGTATCCAGAGGGCGTGCATGTATCCAGAGGGTGTGTATGTATCGAGAGGGTGTGTATGTATCCAGAGGATGTGTATGTATCCAGGGGATGTGCATGTATCCAGAGGATGTGTATGTTTCCAGGGTGTGCATGTATCCAGGGGGTGTGCATGTATCCAGGATGTGCATGTATCCAGGGGGTGTGCATGTATCCAGGGTGTGCATGTATCCAGGGGGTGTGCATGTATCCAGAATGTGCATGTATCCATGGGATGTGTATGTATCCAGGGTGTGCATGTATCCAGGGGGTGTGCATGTATCCATAGGGTGTACATGTATCCAGGGGGTGTACATGTATCCAGGGGGTGTATGTATCCAGAGTGTGCATGTATCCAGGGGTTGTGCATGTATCCATGGGATGTGTATGTATCCAGTGTGTGCATGTATCCAGGGGGTGTTCATGTATCCAGGGGGCGTGTATGTATCCAGGGCGTGTATGTATCCAGGGTGTGCATGTATCCAGGGTGTGTGCATGTATCCAGGGCGTGTATGTATCCAGGGTGTGCATGTATCCAGGGGGCGTGTATGTATCCAGGGTATGTGTGTATCCATGGCGTGTATTTATCCATGGTGTGCATGTATCCATGGGATGTGTATGTATCCAGGGCGTGTGTATGTATCCAGAGGATGTGTATGTATCCAGGGGGTGTGCATGTATCCAGGGTGTGCATGTATCCAGGGGATGTGCATGTATCCAGGGGATGTGCATGTATCCAGAGGATATGCATGTATCCAGAGGATGTGTATGTATCCAGAGGACGTGCATGTATCCAGGATGTGTGCATGTATCCAGAGGATGTGCATGTATCCAGAGGGTGTGCATGTATCCAGGGGATGTGTATGTATCCAGGGGATGTGCATGTATCCAGAGGGTGTGCATGTTTCCAGAGGGTGTGTTTGTGTCCAGGTGATGTGTATGTATCCAGGGGGTGTGTATGTATCCAGGGGGTGTGCATGTATCCAGAGGATGTGTATGTTTCCAGGGGGTGTGCATGTATCCAGAGGACGTGCATGTATCCAGAGGGTGTGTATGTATCCAGGGGGAGTGTATGTATCCAGGGGGTGTGTATGTATACAGGGTGTGCATGTATCCAGGGGGTGTGCATGTATCCATAGGGTGTGCATCTATCCAGGGGGTGTATGTATCCAGAGTGTGTATGTAGCCAGAGGGTGTGTATGTATCCAGAGGCTGTGTATGTATCCAGAGTGTGTGTATGTATCCAGAGGGTATGTATGTATCAAGAGGATGTGTATGTATCCAGAGGATGTGTTTGTATCCAGAGGGTGTGTATGTATCCAGAGGGTGTGTATGTATCCAGAGGGCGTGCATGTATCGAGAGGGCGTGCAGGTATCCAGCGGATGTGCAAGTATCCAGAGGGTGTGTATGTATCCAGAGGGCGTGCATGTATCCAGAGGGTGTGTATGTATCGAGAGGGTGTGTATGTATCCAGAGGATGTGTATGTATCCAGGGGATGTGCATGTATCCAGAGGATGTGTATGTTTCCAGGGTGTGCATGTATCCAGGGGGTGTGCATGTATCCAGGATGTGCATGTATCCAGGGGGTGTGCATGTATCCAGGGTGTGCATGTATCCAGGGGGTGTGCATGTATCCAGAATGTGCATGTATCCATGGGATGTGTATGTATCCAGGGTGTGCATGTATCCAGGGGGTGTGCATGTATCCATAGGGTGTACATGTATCCAGGGGGTGTACATGTATCCAGGGGGTGTATGTATCCAGAGTGTGCATGTATCCAGGGGTTGTGCATGTATCCATGGGATGTGTATGTATCCAGTGTGTGCATGTATCCAGGGGGTGTTCATGTATCCAGGGGGCGTGTATGTATCCAGGGCGTGTATGTATCCAGGGTGTGCATGTATCCAGGGTGTGTGCATGTATCCAGGGCGTGTATGTATCCAGGGTGTGCATGTATCCAGGGGGCGTGTATGTATCCAGGGTATGTGTGTATCCATGGCGTGTATTTATCCATGGTGTGCATGTATCCATGGGATGTGTATGTATCCAGGGCGTGTGTATGTATCCAGAGGATGTGTATGTATCCAGGGGGTGTGCATGTATCCAGGGTGTGCATGTATCCAGGGGATGTGCATGTATCCAGGGGATGTGCATGTATCCAGAGGATATGCATGTATCCAGAGGATGTGTATGTATCCAGAGGACGTGCATGTATCCAGGATGTGTGCATGTATCCAGAGGATGTGCATGTATCCAGAGGGTGTGCATGTATCCAGGGGATGTGTATGTATCCAGGGGATGTGCATGTATCCAGAGGGTGTGCATGTTTCCAGAGGGTGTGTTTGTGTCCAGGTGATGTGTATGTATCCAGGGGGTGTGTATGTATCCAGGGGGTGTGCATGTATCCAGAGGATGTGTATGTTTCCAGGGGGTGTGCATGTATCCAGAGGACGTGCATGTATCCAGAGGGTGTGTATGTATCCAGGGGGAGTGTATGTATCCAGGGGGTGTGTATGTATACAGGGTGTGCATGTATCCAGGGGGTGTGCATGTATCCATAGGGTGTGCATGTATCCAGGGGGTGTATGTATCCAGAGTGTGTATGTATCCAGAGGGTGTGTATGTATCCAGAGGATGTGTATGTATCCAGAGTGTGTGTATGTATCCAGAGGGTATGTATGTATCAAGAGGATGTGTATGTATCCAGAGGATGTGTATGTATCCAGAGGGTGTGTATGTATCCAGAGGGTGTGTATGTATCCAGAGGGCGTGCATGTATCCAGAGGATGTGCATGTATCCAGAGGGTGTGTATGTATCCAGAGGGCGTGCATGTATCGAGAGGGCGTGCATGTATCCAGAGGATGTGCATGTATCCAGAGGGTGTGTATGTATCCAGAGGGCGTGCATGTATCCAGAGGGTGTGTATGTATCCAGAGGGTGTGTATGTATCCAGAGGATGTGTATGTATCCAGGGGATGTGTAGGTATCCAGGGGGTGTGTATGTTTCCAGGGGGTGTGTATGTATCCAGGGGGTATGTATGTATCCAGGGGGTGTGTATGTATCCAGGGGATGTGTATGTATACATGGTGTGTGTATGTATCCAGGGGGTGTGTATGTATCCAGGGGGTGTGTATGTATCCAGGGGATGTGTATGTATACAGGGGATGTGCATGTATCCAGAGGGTGTGTATGTATCCAGGGGATGTGTATGTATCCAGGGTGTGTGTATGTATAAAGGGGGTGTGTATGTATCCAGAGGGTGTGTATGTATCCAGAGGGTATGTATGTATCCAGAGGATGTGTATGTATCCATGTGGTGTTTATGTATCCAGAGGATGTGTATGTATCCAGAGGGTGTGTATGTATCCAGAGGGTGTGTATGTATCCATGGGGTGTGTATGTATCCAGGGGGTGTGTATGTATCCAGGGGGTGTGTATGTATCCAGGGGGTATGTATGTATCCAGGGGGTATGTATGTATCCAGGGGATGTGTATGTATACATGGTGTGTGTATGTATCCAGGGGGTGTGTATGTATCCAGGGGGTTGTATGTATCCAGGGGATGTGTATGTATACAGGGGATGTGCATGTATCCAGAGGGTGTGTATGTATCCAGGGGATGTGTATGTATCCAGGGGGTGTGTATGTATAAAGGGGGTGTGTATGTATCCAGGGTGTGTGTATGTATCCAGGGGGTGTGTATCTATCCAGGGGGTGTGTATGTATCCAGGCGGTATGCATGTATCCAGAGGGTGTGTATGTATCCAGAGGATGTGTATGTTTCCATGGGGTGTGCATGTATCCAGAGGGTGTGCCTGTTTCCAGAGGGCGTGCATGTATACAGAGGATGTGTATGTATCCAGAGGGTGTGTATGTATCCATGGAATGTGTATGTATCCATGGGATGTGCATGTATCTAGGGGGTGTGTATGTATCCAGAGGATGTGTATGTATACATGGGGTGTGCAAGTATCCAGAGGATGTGCATGTATCCAGAGGGCGTGCATGTATACAGAGGATGTGTATGTATCCAGAGGGTGTGTATGTATCCATGGGGTGTGTATGTATCCAGAGGGTGTGCATGTATCCATGTGTGTGCATGTATCCAGAGGGTGTGCATGTTTCCAGAGGGTGTGTATGTATCCGTGGGGTGTGTATGTATCCAGAGGGTGTTCATGTATCCATGGGGTGTGTATGTATCCAGAGGATATGTATGTATCCAGAGGGTATGTATGTATCCAGAGGATGTGTATGTATCCATGTGGTGTTTATGTATCCAGAGGATGTGTATGTATCCAGAGGGTGTGTATGTATCCAGAGGGTGTGTATGTATCCATGGGGTGTGTATGTATCCAGGGGGTGTGTATGTATCCAGGGGGTGTGTATGTATCCAGGGGGTATGTATGTATCCAGGGGGTATGTATGTATCCAGGGGATGTGTATGTATACATGGTGTGTGTATGTATCCAGGGGGTGTGTATGTATCCAGGGGGTGTGTATGTATCCAGGGGATGTGTATGTATACAGGGGATGTGCATGTATCCAGAGGGTGTGTATGTATCCAGGGGATGTGTATGTATCCAGGGGGTGTGTATGTATAAAGGGGGTGTGTATGTATCCAGGGTGTGTGTATGTATCCAGGGGGTGTGTATCTATCCAGGGGGTGTGTATGTATCCAGGCGGTATGCATGTATCCAGAGGGTGTGTATGTATCCAGAGGATGTGTATGTTTCCATGGGGTGTGCATGTATCCAGAGGGTGTGCCTGTTTCCAGAGGGCGTGCATGTATACAGAGGATGTGTATGTATCCAGAGGGTGTGTATGTATCCATGGAATGTGTATGTATCCATGGGATGTGCATGTATCTAGGGGTGTGTATGTATCCAGAGGATGTGTATGTATACATGGGGTGTGCAAGTATCCAGAGGATGTGCATGTATCCAGAGGGCGTGCATGTATACAGAGGATGTGTATGTATCCAGAGGGTGTGTATGTATCCATGGGGTGTGTATGTATCCAGAGGGTGTGCATGTATCCATGTGTGTGCATGTATCCAGAGGGTGTGCATGTTTCCAGAGGGTGTGTATGTATCCGTGGGGTGTGTATGTATCCAGAGGGTGTTCATGTATCCATGGGGTGTGTATGTATCCAGAGGATATGTATGTATCCAGAGGATATGTATGTATCCAGAGGGTGTGTATGTATCCAGAGGGTATGTATGTATCCAGAGGATGTGTATGTATCCATGTGGTGTTTATGTATCCAGATGATGTGTATGTATCCAGAGGGTGTGTAT
This sequence comes from Archivesica marissinica, assembly GCA_014843695.1. NCBI lineage: Eukaryota > Metazoa > Mollusca > Bivalvia > Venerida > Vesicomyidae > Archivesica > Archivesica marissinica. The sequence goes on along the minus strand of CM026392.1, from coordinate 23,383,339 downwards.
GTATCCAGAGGGTGTGTATGTATCCATGGGGTGTGCATGTATCCAGAGGATGTGCATGTATCCAGAGGGTGTGTATGTATCCAGAGGATGTGTATGTATCCAGGGGGTGTGTATGTATCCATAGGATGTGTACCTATCCAGGGGGTGTGTATGTATCCAGAGGGCGTGCATGTATCCAGGGGGCGTGTAGGTATCCAGAGGGTGTGCATGTATCTAGGGTGTGTGCATGTATCCAGAGGGTGTGCATGTATCCATAGGGTGTACATTTATCCAGAGTAAGTCATGTATCCAGAGGGCGTGCATTTATCCAAAGGGTGTGCATATATCCAGATGATGTGCATGTATCCAGGGGTGTGTATTTATTCAAGGTGTGCATGTATCCAGAGGGTGTGCAATTATCCAGAGGATGTGCATGTATCAAGGGAGTGTGCATTTATCCAGGGGGTGTGCATATATCCAGAGGGCGTGCATGTATCCAGAGAGCGTGCATGTATCCAGGGGGTGTGCATGTATCCAGAGGGCGTGCATGTATCCAGAGGGCGTGCATGTACACAGGGGATGTGCGTGTATCTAGGGGGCGTGCATGTATCCAGGGGGTGTACATGTATCCAGAGGGCGTGTATGTACCCAGAGGGCGTGCATGTATCCAGGTGGTGTGCTTGTATCCAGGTGGCGTGCATGTATCCAGGGGGTATGCATGTATCCAGGGGGCGTGAATGTATCCAGAGGGCGTGCATGTATACAGAGGGATTGCATGTATCCAGGGGGCGTGCCTGTATCCGTGGGGTGTGCATGTATCCAGGGTGCGTGCATGTATCCAGGGGGTGTGCATGTATCCAGGGGGTGTGCATGTATCCAGGGGGCGTGTATGTATACAGAGGACGTGCATGTATCCAGAGGGCGTGCATGTATCCAGAGCACGTGCATGTATCCAGAGATCGTGCGTGTATCCAAAGGGCGTGCATGTGTCCATAGGGCGTGCATGTATCCAGAGTGCGTGCATGTATCCAGGGGGTGTGCATGTATCCAGGGGCGTGTATGTATCCAGGGGGCGTGCATGTATCCAGAGGGCGTGCATGTATCCAGAGGGTGTGTATGTATCCAGAGGGCGAGCATGTATCCAGAGGGCGTGCATGTATCCAGGGGGTGTGCATGTATCCAGGGGCGTGCATGTATCCAGGGGGCGTGCATGTATCCAGATGGGCGTGCATGTATCCAGAGTGCGAGCATGTATCCAGAGGGCGAGCATGTATACAATGAGTTACATATATCCGCTCTGCCTCTAGCGACAGTGTACATATTGCGCAAACACAATGTATCGAGTAAATATAAATTGTATTTTGAATATATATAGCAAAATAGATTATACAATTAAAGGAGCAACACATTTGAAACAGCTTCACATAAAACATTTAAAATGTTAGATAATGCAATTCGATATATATTACAATCAAGCATGTGCTAGTGGTCACCTCTATTAAGCACAGTCAACCTGCATTTAGCAGCCAGTTTCCTGATTCCCAATATTTTGATTTATTATACGCTTCCTCTCTATTAGGTATTCACCTGTGTTATGTAGCCACTCTCTACGATTACCTTGACTGGCTGCTTAACACAGGTTTGACTGTATATACAATTGAACTGATACGCTCTTGATAATTGTTCAACAATCAGGTAACCCTTTCAACACAACAGGCCTCTAAATAGTCTTACAAAACGTGCATATCCAGACGAACCGGCTCGTAATGAGCCGTCTCATCAGGATCTGCAATTTGTGCCAGTAATATTACTATTTTTCGACAAAATTACACAATTTGATAAATGAACTTGTCGAAATGTAATCTTCGTATCAATTTATTGGTCTAAGCATATCATACACCAGTCCATATCAGTTACTTTGTATTGAATGGGGGCACCAGTCCATGCCTGGTGCTTGGTGTTGAATGGGGGCACCAGTCCATGCCAGGTGTTTGGTGTTGAATGGGGGCACCAGTCCATGCCAGGTGCTTGGTGTTGAATGGGGGCACCAGTCCATGCCAGGTGCTTGGTGTTGAATGGGGGCACCAGTCTATGCCAGGTACTTGGTGTTGAATGGGGGCACCAGTCCATGTCTGGTGCTTGGTGTTGAATGGGGGCACCAGTCCATGCCAGGTGCTTGGTGTTGAATGGGGGCACCAGTCCATGCAGGTGTTTGGTGTTGAATGGGGGCACCAGTCCATGCCTGGTGCTTGGTGTTGAATGGGGGCACCAGTCCATGCCAGGTGCTTGGTGTTGAATGGGGGCACCAGTCCATGTCTGGTGCTTGGTGTTGAATGGGGGCACCAGTCCATGTCTGGTGCTTGGTGTTGAATGGGGGCACCAGTCCATGCCTGGTGCTTGGTGTTGAATGGGGGCACCAGTCCATGTCTGGTGCTTGGTGTTGAATGGGGGCACCAGTCCATGTCTGGTGCTTGGTGTTGAATGGGGGCACCAGTCCATGTCAGGTGCTTGGTGTTGAATGGGGGCACCAGTCCATGCCTGGTGCTTGGTGTTGAATGGGGGCACTAGTCCATGCCAGGTGCTTGGTGTTGAATGGGGGCACCAGTCCATGTCAGGTGCTTTGTATTGAATGGGGGCACTAGTCCATGCCAGGTGCTTAGTGTTGAATGGGGGCACCGTTGATCTTTAAACGAATAATCCTTACAGTTAAGATGGCACATAATATAAATGCACAGGCATACAACCGAAAATACCCACATGTTACCACACGCACGCACACACACAATATGTACACAAGACAGTCCCATACCAAAACAAACTAGATATGTGCGGGATAATCTAACAGCAATGAAAACTAATTAGTTAAAATGATAAATTGTGGTAACGGTCAGTGTCTTTGTATCTCACTCAGTTTCCAATGACAAGTATAAAGTATGATCCTGACCTAGCCCCCAAATCCTGAAAGCCATGGTTATGACACGCACTTCATTGAAGTCGTGATAGTGGTAGTGGATTTAAATCGTGGCGTTGGATTCCATCAGGAATGAAGTCTGGAAAGTGATTAATATAAGTTGTAAGAACTTGAGTCGCACTCGAGCTAAAATAAATTTGTATAAACTAATCGAAGGCGTATGATTATGAAAGTTCCTTTCTTGGCGGTGGGACTCGTTCCTGGGAATACGTGTTGCTCTCTCGCGTCGTAATATGTTTGTTTCCAGATCGATGTGCTAACAGTGACTGTCAGATTCGTTCTTCGAATAACTAACATTAGCAAGGTCATGCACATCTGAGCAATGCAATCCTCGGATAGGGAAGTATGTGGGATGGTATGATGGTCGCCAAATCGGACATGTGTGTTCATTCCGGGTACTCCTCCTACACGAATGACGACATAATAATTATATGCACGCCAACGAGACTGAAGTTGTGAAAGCTTGTTTCGCCATCGTTGTAAAATAAATAACATTTAAATGACCAACATTTCATAGGGGGGGGGGCATTTTGGAAAGAAGACACCTCGTCAGGGGACTTGGCAACACTATTATCATCCATTAACAACATATGAAGGGGGTATTGTGTGAGAGGGGTAGTGTACCGTAAATGAATATGCTTGTTCTACTTAGTGTGAGTGTTTTGCACGTGTATTTGAACTACAAGGTTGTCCTTTTGGCCACACAATCGTATACAGCCTTTGAAAAGTGCTGACAGTTGCTATTCAATAAATCATACGGTTTATTAAGCTCATTTTCTCTGTAAAGCCAGTTTATCAACTGCTTTACATTCTTCCGTCCAGCATCCTTTTTAACTAAACTTCTGCCAGACACTCTGTCAGTTTGCCTGTACTTGTCTACCACAGCACTACGTAGCTTACTTCTTTGAATTGTAATTCCACCTGCATTTTTCTCTATTGACCACCACCAATTTTTGGTTTCAAAGACAATAAACCTATGATATAAAAGCATGTCTGTCAGTTGCCATTCACTGAGAGGAATTTTGTATGCGTACACAGTTTCTATATTTTCACTTGCGTCTACCATGTGTGTAAGCTTGCTAATTAGTTCTTCATCCTTGATATTGTAACCGGGCACTGTATCATTTGCCTCTGGATCAAAGTAAATCTGGTATGTCCAGTCTTCCCCTGTTTTCGCACCCTTTTTGCCGGAGCTGATGGAACTGACTGCCATTGCTGGTACCTAAGGAAAAGGTCAATTTAGAAGTACTCATATTTTACAGAATTGCAAGCATTGGTGTATTCCAAATTGAAAACGATCACCAATATCCGTTGGGGAGGGGGGAACTTAGGGTTAGTGTTTAGGGTTTGAGCGTAGGGTTGGTTTTTGGAGTTAATGTTAGGGCTTAGTGTTAGGTACGGGATTTTACCGTTTAAAAATATATGCCACTCGTGCATAAATAACTAGAGCAAGTGAACAAGGGTTTGCATTTACCCCCCGGCCACTATTGGGACCAACGAAATAACAGCGCAGCTGAAACAGTGGGTTGCATTTACCCCCGGCCACCATAGGGATCAACGAAATAACAGCGCAGCGGAAAACAACACTGCAAATGTTTCTGTATACGCATGCAGAAAATAACTAGAAATTGTGTCTATAAGATAGGGTTGTTTCTAGAGTGGACGAAAGAGGGCAGGGTGTGTCAAAACAAAGGACATGGTGGGTCAGAAAGGAGGCAGGTTACAATTTGGGGCGCGGTGAGGTGCACGACGGGTTATCCAAGAATGAAAAACGTAAAGGTACGCGGTAAAACAGACATGAATGAAGACACCGGTTGCCAATATATGAGATATAGAAGAGCATAATCGTAAAACGTTGACGTGAATTTCAACGCTTCACGTTGAAGGCCGCGCATGCGTGGGCTATGGAATGAAAACATGGTTGATAAATTGGTATATATGAAGTTGATTTAATTATGTTGCGGGCGGACGGACGACCGGACGGAAAGACGAAAACTATATACTATCGGTAGCTTCAGCAGTATAATAATATGGTTGATGATAAATATAAAACATTTGAAGTCTAACACTACAATAATACTATTAGTTTCCAAAACATACAACATAATCCACTAGTTAATTATTTATCGTCACATAATGTGTTCTTGTTAGAATAATCACCAAACGAACAAATCATAGTTTACTAATCGCCAATAACCATAAAGAACAAATAGTTTACCTCGTGTCACAAACAATTTCTTTTCGGATGGTTATATGGTGAAATCGAATTGCGTTGCTATCTGTTGGTGCGCTATGGTGAAACTAACTGCGCTCTGTTCAACAGAATACCTGTGTGTGTTCAAAACAGAAACTGATAACTTATGTTGGGCTTCCTAGAAACACATGACTTGTACAATTTAAATACTTAGTATTTGAAATTAGTTTTGGTCCAATGAGATGGCAGCACTACAATTTACATACCGACGTTATTGCGCATGTTTGCCTTGGAGGCGGAGCTACATGGGTATTGGTTTTTTGTTTACCTTCATCCGATGCACAAGAAAACAGCTGTTAGTATAGACGCTCGTCTAATAGTATGTATTGAATCCCAACAAGGGCATTTTTTTTCAAAAATGTACATAGGATTAACGAGAATGTAGCCGTGAAAATAAACATATTTATTATCTTATATTTAACAAATCCGAATCACCCAAGAGATCAAAACAGTGTCTGGATCTGGACCCAAGGTTATAAAACTTTTCTCGGATCTCAAACTCAAGTAATTTGATTGGTTGAGTCTGAGTTTTACACCCAGCAGAACCAATCAGAAGCTTGAGTCTGAGATTGGAGAACAGTTTTATAACCTCGAAGCCTGCACGCATTTTGCTGTGAAACGTGTTCGACCTTCACGATTAAAGTTCTGTTTCTCTATGCCAGCGAGGAAACAATCTAATTTGCATAAGGCGGTAAAAGATGACAGGCTCGATTTTGATGTTTCGGGGTGTCAATCAATGCCGGGGACGAAAGAGGGCGGAGACATGTAGAGAGTGTATACAAATAAATTGAAACACTATTAGTACGGATATGTAGTCCAGTGGTTACCACGCTGGATTGGTAATCCAGGGATCGCAGGTTCGATCCCCCGTCTGACCCTAATAAAATTAACAGTCTTTCAGATGGGACGTTAAACCAAGGTCTCGTGTAGGTGCTTTACACCGTGCACGTAAAAGAACCAGAGGAGACTCTGCAATGGGTCTCTGTCTGTATAATCATGCACTATCCTCCAAAATCTAAAATTACTAATCTCTTCAGGAGGCGTCGCTCATATGTATAACCGGTAGCGACGATAAATAAATGTAAAACACACATAGTACGTATTTACAAAATTAAATTGGTCGCACGACATGCGCAATTTCATTTTGTAAATACGTACTAATAAACTGTAACCTATACTTACAACATGGCATACGATATATACTAAGAAGGTATTTGGAAAACCAGTGTCATGTGATAAACACAGTTGGCACACGGTCAACACATTTAGACTTAAATAGTTTGCCATTTTGCTGTGAACATATATTATTTTCACATTTTATTATTCCCCGCAGGATCTCGGAGGGGCATATTTGTGTGGCGTTATCCCCACCGCGTCTCACTCCGTCCGTCCGTCATTTCGTCTGTTCGTCATTTCGTCAGATCTCTGTAACCAATGGGTGGAATTTCATGAAACTCTAATCAAATGTGTATCATCATAGTGCACAGGTTCACGCATAACCGAATCTGGTCAGCTATGGCCCTTTAATTGATTAAAAATCCAATAAATTGGCCATATCTAAGTAACCAATATATGAGATATCATCAAACTGAACATTAATTAAATAAAATTAGGTCACCATTGTGCCGTGTTGTCCTACAATAGAACAACCAGAGTTATTGCCCTTGGGTTGATATTTTAAAACAATGCCTTGAATTTATTAAATGGTCGATCAACAATTACCATAATACTTAAATAAAAAACCATATTAGCATTTTAGACGGATCTGTAGTCCAGTGGTCAACACGATGGACTGGAAATGCAGCGATCGCAGGTTCGATCCCCCGTCTGACCTAGTAAACTTAACAGTCTTTCAGATGGAACGTTTAGCCGAGATCTCGTGTCGGTCGTTTATACCGTGCACGTAACAGAACGAGAGGATAATCTGGAATAGGTCTCAGTCTGTATCATTGCTCTATCCTCCAACAATCTAAAATGATTAATCTCTTCATGAGGCGTCGCTCATATGGACAACCAGTAGCGACTATAAATAAACGTAAAGCACACAAAATGTTTAAACCAACGACAGTTTAATCTGTACTCTTTCACTTTCTATTCTATGAAATTCAATATTAGTATGAAATGTCAGTGTTTTCATCTAATTTCCATAACACCTGATATTTCATATTTTAGTTTAATAATATTTGATTGCTCTTATCGTCTTATTAAATAAACTTATTTTATACAACACATGACAAATTAAAGAAAGGCAAACGGGTCGGGGCTACAAGTTCTTGAAACATTAGTTACGGCCCTTCATACCTCAATGAAACTCGGAAAAACAACATCCAATTGTTATAATAACCACATAATATTTTACAAATTACAAAACAAGTTAATTTTGATTCGTCACACCATACAAAAAGTAGTCCGTTATGAATATTAATGAGAATATAATCATTCACCGTAGAAGTCGTGATAGCGCAGTTGTAGCACATTCGCTTCATGTGCGAATGGCCTGGAGATCGAGCCCCGCTGGATCCGTTACGAGTGTGCCCTTATGCAAGACATTTAAATTCCACATTGTATATTCTCTCTCCCTCGTGGCGATGGATTCCATCAGGAACGAGGTCTCGCGAATGATTAATATCAGTTGTAAGAAAATGTTTCGCAATGGAGCTAAAATAAATTTGTATAAACTAATAGAATACGTTTGCAATTCATTGTAACACCAACTGAATGTACAATGTGTGGTGTCCATTGCCCAGTGGTAGAGAGTCGGATTTGAAATCGAACGGTCCTGGGTTCGATACTCGGCTAGGCCATGTATATAGTGTATAGTGTCATTGAGCAAGTTAGTTGCTCGCACACATTGCTTAGTACTTGTTAACCGCTTAGGTCGGACAAGTCTGCCAAGGTAAATGTGGACCCGGCCAGCAGTTTATTGTGTTTAATTTTCCTAAACGATATTCTAAATAATATTAACACAAACCATACAGCAACCCCTTCTTCTGGTTCTTCTTCTGAGAACGTACTGCCATCAATCTGGTGTATACTCGTACATGCGCGATGGCGGTCCAAAAAAAGTATATTGACATGTGGTCTAAAAGTGTCTATATATGCAAATGTTGCTCAAATATGTGGCCCAAACCATTTGGGTTTTCATGCTATGTATTGTATCTTTATGCGTATGACATATTTACTATTGATTTGCAATAAAATATGGTTAAGCAAATAATATACATGTAGAACAATTAAAAGTACCAGTACGAGTTTATAGGAGGGTGATGGGTTGCACTTTCTCCTTGAATAGTGTCGATGGTATGGCAGCTTGCGACTGTCTGGAAATGGGTGGTATGTGGTTGCTCCAACTGGACCAAGTAATGACTTCTCGTTTCAGACACTCGAGGTAAAAGGTACTACATTCCTTGGACTCTAACATAATTATGTGGTCGGTGTGACGTATTTGGTATAGGAACATCTAGCAAGTGTGTGTGTGTGTTTTACGTTTATTTATCGTCGCTACCGGTTGCCCATATGAGCGAAACTCCTTAAGAGATTAAGTCATTTTAGGTTTTTGGAGGACAGTGCAATGATACAGACAGAGAGTCATTCCAGCGTTTCCTCTGGTTCTTTTACGTGCACGGTGTAAAGCACCGACACGAGACCTCAGTTTAAAGCCCCATCTGAAAGATTGTTAATTTTATTAGGGTCAGACTGGGGGTCGAACCTGCAAGTGATATACGATACGGTATTGCATGGCAACATTGGTATGTGCTATGCGTGTAGTGTTGGCCAGTGGAGTTGAGTGTGCATGGTCGTCACACTGTTGGTCCACTGATAGATGGAGAACACCGCCCAAGTCGATCTACGCTGCTACATATCCAGCTTCTTGGTGTTTGTTTCGGTCATATGATCCCAGATGACAGTGGCGTATTCCATGAGGGCTCACCTGGATTGTGTAGCATAGTTCTAGATTTGGTCTTTCAGTGGCAGTGATGGATGTTGCGCTATAGTGGCGTATTCCATGAGGACTCACCTGGATTGTGTAGCCTAGTTCTAGATTTGGTCTTTCAATGGCAGTGATGGATGTTGCGCTATAGTGGCGTATTCCATGAGGACTCACCTGGATTGTGTAGCATAGTTCTAGATTTGGTCTTTCAGTGGCAGTGATGGATGTTGCACTATGGGAATGATCGAGCACAGGCATACGGTGCATACCATTGACCAACCTCAGGGTTACTACATCCCAGGACCATGTCTAGCAACCCAAAATACACTGTAGCATCAATCGAATATCATTTCTAGTCAAAATCAAACACTGAAAAAATAGTGGGGTCCAGGGTATGCTCCGGATGCCGGTCTAATCGAGTGTTATTTGCTTTCTTGCTGACGTCAATAATGTGACGGTTCCAGATGGGGGCTTAACTACTTCGCTGAATCCACTTCTTCTACGGAGATGCCGTTAAAGCATGGATGTTTTACATTTATTTATCGTCGCTACCGATTGTCCATAGTAGCGACGCCTCCTGAAGAGATTAGTAAGTTTAGATGTTTGGACGATAGTGCACTGATACAGACAGAGACCCATTCCACATTCGCATCTGGTTCTTTTACGTGTAAAGCACCGACACGAGACCTCGGTTTAAAGTCCCATGTGAAAGACTGTTAATTGTATTAGGGTCAGGCGGGAGGTCGAACCTGCGATCCCTGGATTACCAGTCCAGCATGTTAACCACTGGACTACAGATCCGTCTGTGCCGTCACAGCAAAAACATATCTCAGAAATACTATAACCACGCAACGTCTTTCTGGCGTTGAGTTGTTGAACATTTGTAGCAGGGAACTTTCCAATACTAAGCATTGCTACTTGGTGCATTTATACTAGTCCAACATTGTTTGTGTATTTTACGTTTATTTATCGTCGCTACAGCTTGCCTATATGAGCGACGCCTCTTGAAGAGATTATTCATTTTAGATATTTGGAGGATAGTGCAATGATACAGACAGAGACCCATTCCAGAGTCTCCTCTGGTTATTTTACGTGCACGGTGTACATCACCAACACGAGACCTCGGTGTTAAAGTCCCAACTGAAAGACTGATAGTCCAAAGCGTGAACGTTATTAGCATGTCATTAACATGTGAACACATGTCAGGGGAGGTAACTAGAGCGACAGGGTGGTGCTACATTTATACATAGTTATAATACAGTATGACTATGTATGGCTACTGCCTTAGAACAGTTAGAACGAAATAACACATTTTATTAAGTGTAATATATTAAACAGAGATACATATTAATATGTTGCTAACCAACGGTGTAAATTGCCCCTAGATGATATGAGATGTCAAGAAATCGCATACTCGATACTCCTTAGCCTCCTAGTCTGATAGAACATTCAGTGCTCCCAGATACACAACTGTTTTGTCTGGCTACGTCCCTGTCGTGTGTGTGTTTTGAGTAAGACTTGACATTTCTGAGGATGAAATGCCATCACGAGTAAATACTTGGTTACGTCCCTTGTATAATAGCCTCCATTTGCTTCCGGTCAAATACCTGTTGGATCCCTCTGCCGTCATACGTCTTATCAATGCTAGTGGATCTTAGCAAGGACTCACCTCAAGACCTGTTCAATGAGATATGTGATGAAGACGAGCGCTTTGACACGCTAACAAACACATGTGAAAACATGTCGTGTGTATAATCGAAAACCAAATGTGTGACTGGAGCAAGTACGTGCACCTTTGTAGAGCTAGCTGATAACACATACACCATTTTGAATAAATCAGCTGTGTATGTTGATGGAGTGGGTCTGATTACAGCTGATGATGTATATGTAAATGGATCACACGTATACGTCTGTATTAACACAAGTCAGAGAGCACTACTACTTAATTACTCCATGACCCAGGAACAAACTAAGATTGAACAGACTATTACATTTATTGGTTTACTTGTCTCTATCGTATGCCTAGCTTCTAAAAGTGTCATTTATCTACGCTTCAAACAACTACGAAATGATCACGGCAACATTTTGATAAATTTAATGGTGTCTCTCCTTTTAGCACAGCTCTGTTTTCTTGTTTCATTTTAATTAGAAACATTGAAATAGCTTGTATTGTTATTGCTATCATGACGCATTACTTCTTTCTCGCCGCGTTTTGCTCAATGAATGCAGTTAGGTTTGACTTGTATTTGACCTTTGCTAATCTTTCATATACTGGTTCAACTAGTCGCAGTGTTTGAGTGAGTACAGTGTATAGTTGGGTTGTACCATTAGTGGTTGTTGTGGTCGCCGCAGTACTAGACAATTCCAACCTGTATGGGGAGTTTCGTAATCTCAAGCCACGGTATGGACAATACATGTGTTGGATCAGTTCATCAAAGGCTTTGTTGATTTTCTTCTTCATACCTTTGGCTCTTTTGAAAGTGGTTGATATCGTTCTGTTTACGTATACAGCCATCACTATTGCTAGAGCAAGTAGGCGCGGTTCTAGCCTTAGAGGAAGACATAACAAATGTATATTTTTAATCAATTTAAAAATTTCGTTAGTCATGGGTCTAACATGGGTATGTGCATTTTTGGCGAATATTAATGACAGCTCATTGCTTTGGTATATGTTCGTTATATTTAATTCCTTACAGGGTTGCTTTATTTGTATGAGCTTTGTGTGTACCAGGACCGTGTATAAGTTGGTATGCAACTCAGGTGGGAAGTCAAGTACTACAGCCTCCAATGTACCCAGTATAAAGACTGTTCGGGCAATAACACAAACCGCTAAGGACTCTAATGTGTCCATTATAACTACTGGACAGTCGAGTGCATTCCCTAAAACTATTGTCAAATGATATTATAATTATATATACTACCATCATGTGTGCTAATGGGCAAACACAGCCTGCCTAATAAACATTGCTAATTGTCGGTTCCATAATAAATCTTTTTGACGTCATAATGATGTGTGTATGACGTCATATTCCCACAGGTGGTATGATAAACCTGAAGTTCCGTACTGGGAATCGAACCTCTGTCCTATGATTTACCACTACGTCAACTATCACAATGCATCATTAAATATCTATATATATTCGCATATATTCGCAATTACGCGCACATTCTCTCCAGCATACTCTTTAGACTAATTAAAATCAATGATGTGTTATTACATTCGTTCAATTGGCATGTATTTTATTTGCCGAAAAATGTTTGTACTGTATCGTCACATTGCGTTTGTTGATTTTATTCCACTATGAAATAGTGTCAGTGAATGTTAATCCTGCTCATACGAACGCTTTCGGACTAATTTATCTCATTGAGAAAGCGTTCGGACTAATCTATCTCATTGAGAAAGCGTTCGAACTAATCGATCTCATTAAGAACGCGTTCGGACTAATCTATCTCATTAAGAACGCGTTCGGACTAATCTATCTCATTGAGAAAGCGTTCGGACTAATCTATCTCATTAAGAACGCGTTCGGACTAATCTATCTCATTGAGAACGCGTTCGGACTAATCTATCTCATTGAGAAAGCGTTCGGACTAACCTATCTCATTGAGAAAGCGTTCGGACTAATATATCTCATTGAGAAAGCGTTCGGACTAATCTATCTCATTGAGAAAGCGTTCGGACTAATCTAGCTCATTGAGAACGCGTTCGGACTAATCTATCTCATTAAGAACGCGTTCGGACTAATCTTTCTCATTGAGAAAGCGTTCGGACTAATCTTTCTCATTGAGAAAGCGTTCGGACTAATCTATCTCATTAAGAACACGTTCGGACTAATCTATCTCATTAAGAACACATTCGGACTAATCTATCTCATTAAGAACGCGTTCGGACTAATCTATCTCATTAAGAACACGTTCGGACTAATCTATCTCATTGAGAACGCGTTCGGACTAATCTATCTCATTAAGAACGCTTTCGGACCTCGTTGCGGCTCCATGTGCTCTTTCCGTCCAGCCTCGATGTGGCATTTCATAACCATTCTCCCACAATTCATTGTCCGGTACGAATGTTTTAATTTAGATAACATATATCTCAGCTCAACTCGCGTTACCGTAGAGTACGCTATTATTTCTTAAATTTAAACTCCAAGAATCTGTGTATGATATTTCCGAAGATAAGTGTCATTGGGACTAAATGTAGATGTGCAATTTGTACGGCACTGAGTCTGAGAAAGACATTTAAACAGTGGCGTTTGGGCGGACATTTTAATATGTTTGAAAGAAGTCCGATAGCAAATGTTTATTTGAAATACTTATAATTGCGCGGAGCCCTATGTACAAGAGAACAGTGTGCTAACTTGAAATAATGCTGTGTGTAGAAAGTGTTGTAAAATAAACAAAGCTGTGGTATAAACATGCGGTTTGTGTTAGTTAATTTAGCATTCGTAACTCAGAATGTTTGTATACGGTTACCATATTATAAAGCATTGTGGTCCCAATGTTGTATTTTCAGAACTAGTTTCTTCATGTGGCTATTTCCAAAACCCTATCACTCATGGCGATGGATTCCATCAGTAATGAGGTCTCGAACGCGATTTAACTAGACTATCATAAATAGCGCTCTTCAAAGTATCATGATATAAACAGGGGAGATAAACAGTAATGGCATATGTGTATGAATACAGGGAGGCAATTCGAAATCACAGCAGTCGTCTAAAAACGAAAGTAGCGTGAATATCGAAACAGGGCGTTGACCATATAGTCATAATAGACAGAGTTGAAGCGGATGTGCCGAGAGACCTTCCCGGAAACGGATATACAACAATCTTACCGGAACCGCGCTCCCCTTAGTTTAATAATAGTTTAGTGCATTATATACACATATACAACAAAACAAAGATTGACACACACATGGAAGCAAATGGGTTGGGCCGCACGTTCTATCAACATTGGTAATAGGCGCTCCCCTTTACCTCATTTGACTCCACATTATCTCATGTGACTCCATTTTTGAGTCGGTGTCAACTTTGAACGAGCAATATATAGATAATTCCTAGCAAATGTTGCCAAAATCCGACCGGCTGTTTGTGTGAAGAAGATTTTTGAAGAGTTTGTGTTATTTTTAATCGGTTCATGTGATTTTGAAATTTATAATAAAAGAACAACATTTAGACTTTTCGGTGGTCGACACCTTCGATTTGATATATGACATAACAATGTTCGCTCAAAAATACAAGTTGACCCCGGGCCACTTCCATTTTTGATGCACAATTTTAACAGATTTGAATGTTTAAACATATTTATTCGCCATAATATACACACTATACATATACATAGTTTACACACATATATTTGCAATGACTAGTGGATTGACTTGGAAGCTATTAAGATCACCACATGTACACCGATCATTCAATCAGAAGATTATTTTTAACAATGTGTGCTATTTTTAGACGGCGGCCATCTTAGATTACGCAATTACGACATTTTAACAATTTTGAAATCCCCTTAGCTAAGTGACACCCTATATCCCAATGGTTGCTGATGAGAAGACGTTTGACAAGGTTCACGGGCAGACACAATGACTTTAGCAATAGCTCATAGGTGAACTGAATATACAAACAAGCTACTTGGGTTTTCTCCGGGTACTCCGGTTTCCTCCCGCACGAGTAACCACATAACATCAATACAAATTATAAATGCTTGGTGCGCATTTGGTGTATAGTTCTGTATATCATAGTACATAATTATGCTTTATTTGCTCATAGATATCCTGTGTACAGCGGACCTAAATATAAACGTATTATAAACGCACATACAACCATCCCCATTTCTAGTTCCTGGTTTCAGTTTCGTGATATAACGAATTGTCATTTGCCTTCATACATTTACGGAAGGATACTTTACTAATACGGGCGTGTGTGTTTTACGTTTATTTATCGTCGCTACCGGTTGCCCATATGAACGACGCCTCCTGCAGAGATTAGTCATTTTAGATTTTGGAGGATAGTGCAATGATACAGACAGAGACCCATTCCAGAGTCTCCTCTGGTTCTTTTACATGCACGGTGTAAAGCACCGACACGATACCTCGGTTTAATGTTATTACTTTACTGATACAGACATACCTTGATTGTCGACAATATATGCACACACTTGACTATATTCACCGTCAGGGGCGTAGTTTGCCAGTTTGAATGTATGGGCCCGATTAAAAAATTGAGCACCAATGGTACGTTGTTGCTAGAGGGGCCTGGGTGTATGTTCCCACCCCCACGAACACGTTGATGCCAAATACGTCGTGTCGTATGTTAGCCAAATTGAGCTTAAAATGCTCTACATATATGAAATGTCAAATTGACTAATCAAAAAATATATATACAATGCATATCATCGCATTGTGCGATGTATGCCCCCTGGTCTAAATGTTATACCATACCTATATGCCTCCGTGACATAGTTGTTAAGGCGTCCGCCTACGCAGGGGGTCTAAGGTTCGAACTTCATAAGGGGTTCATTCTGATATGGCCTGTTGGTTACCGATTGCCTCTCTGCCAGGCGCCTGCCCTTCAATGATAGGATTCGGGAAGTTCGGGTGTCCATAATAATATATAGTGTCTCAAATGTCAGAAATTACTGGCTTTTTTAATAGGGATGGAAATATAGTAAATAACTTCATATGCTAATACCCCCTTCCACTTTATTGCAATAGTTGGCCTACATGTGCCTTGTCGTAATTCAAACGATATTGTTTTCAACAAAAGAACATATGAATACCCGTGTGACCCCTAAACAGACAGCTCCATATACATTAACTATTATCAACTACAAACGGAATGTTATATATAGTTTCTATACTTTTCAGCTTTAGCATTACTATATAATTCCAATATGCAAGTTTCACTTATCGTTTGATTTGTATATATGTTGAGGACCTCATGGTAGATTAACTTTTGTTAAATGAGTTCTCTCGTAAAATAAATTAGTATTATTATTATGTTTAGCAGGAAGTTAGGGGAGTGGCATCCGTGGACAAGTGGTTAAGGCCGTTGGCCTCAAATAATTTGCCCCTTACCGCTGTTGGTTCGAATCTCGCTGAGGTGGTCCACCTGGATGCCAGAAATACTGCTCGGAGTAGCGCCCGCGGTCTTCCTCCGCCAATTGCTGGAGAGTCGCCACGTGACCTAGGCCGGTAGTGCCACTTGAAACCCCCAAAACAAACAGCTGTAGGTTAGAATCGCACTGGTGATGTTGATTCATTCAATTGAGAAAGCAATACAGCTGGCTTGCAGAAGGTCAGTGGTTATACTCGGGTGCTCGTAAATGTTTATGTAAAGTAAAGATAACTGGAGGCATCCAGTTAAGAGGACCTACATAAGCTTAGGAAGTATTCAGGGGCAGTAACTGACCGATGTCTCTCATTATCAATCCAGAATCCAGGTCAAACCTTGTGTTGTCGTGTCGACGTATATATATTTCTTCGATGCGATGACTGTCCGACATGGGGTAGAGTCAACTGGGGGTGCCAAGCATCACAGACGCTTGGGGTCTGGACAAGTGCTTTCAGGTTCTAAACCAAATTGTTTATGTTTTTATTATTTTTTAAAGAACACATTGATAAACCATAGACTTGACACAATACATACAAAATGCTTAGGCCATATCCAAGCATATTTAAAAATGACACCCCGTCACTTTCAGAGTAATTATGGGGTCCCAAGTGTCTGCAACCGGCATGTCTCGGAGACCATTGAACATGGTAGCTGCTTGCATTTTTTGCTGTTGCGGACCAGGTGGACGATACTCTTGCCTATATAACCCGATAGTGTACGATACTGCTGCCCATATACCCCGACGGTGGCCGATACTGCCGCCCATATACACCGACAGTGGACGATACTGTCGCCCATATACCCCGACGGTGGACGATACTGCCGTCCATATACCCCGACAGTGTACGATACTGCCGCCTATATACCCCGACCGTGGACGATACTGCCGCCCATATACCCCGACAGTGTACGATACTGCCGCCTATATACCCCGACCGTGGACGATACTGCTGCCTATATTCCCCGACGGTGTACGATACAGCCGCCTATATACCCCGACCGTGGACGATACAGCCGCTCATATACCCCGACGGCGGACGACTATCATCCTACGTTCAAACATGTATCAAGCTCAAGGTTTATCAAATTATATTAGGCTTTTTGGAAAGAAAATACCTCGTCAGGGGACTTGTTAATAAAATCATCAATTAACAACATATGAAGGGGGTATTGTGTGAGGGGGTAGTGTATGAAGGGGGTATTGTGTGAGGTGGGTAGTGTATGAGGGGAGTATTGTATGTATGGGGTAGTGTATGAGGGAGTAATGTATGATGGGGGTATTGTGTGAGGGGGTAGGTTGAAGGGGGTCTTGTGTGAGGGGGATAGTGTATGAAGGGGTAGTGTGAGGGTGGTAGTATATGAAGGGGGTGTTGTGTGAGGGGGTAGTGTATGAAGGTTGTATTGTGTGAGTGGGGTAGTGTATGAAGGGGGTATGTGTGAGGGGGTAGTGTATGCAGTGGGTATTGTGTGAGGGGGGTAGTGTATGAAGGGGTATGTGTGGGGGGGGAGTGTATGAAACGGGGTATTGTGTGATGGGGGTATTGCGTGAGGGGGGTAGTGTATGAAGGGGGTATGTGTGAAGGGGGTAGGTATGCAGTGGGTATTGTGTGAGGGGGGTAGTGTATGAAGGGGTATTGTGTGGGGGGGGTAGTGTATGAAACGGGGTATTGTGTGATGGGGGTATTGCGTGAGGGGGGTAGTGTATGAAGGGTGCATTGTGTGAGGGGGGTAGTGTTCCTTAAATGAATATGCTTGTTCTACTTAGTGTGAGTGTTTTACACGTGTATTTGAACTACAAGGTTGTACTTTTTGCCACATAATCGTATACAGCCTTTGAAAAATGCTGACAGTTGCTACCGAATAAATCATACGGTTTATTAAGCTCATTTTCTCTGTAAAGCCAGTTTATCAAGTGCTTTACATTCTTCCGTCCAGCATCCTTTTTAACTAAACTTCTGCCAGACTCTCTGTCAGCTTGTCTGTACTTGTCTACCACAGCACTACGTAGCTTACTTCTTTGAATTGTAATTCCATCTGAATGTTTCTCTATTGGCCACCACCAATGTTTGGTTTCAAAGACAATAAACCTATGATATAAAAGCATGTCTGTCAGTTGCCATGCACTGAGATGATTTTTGTATGCGTACACAGTTTCTATATTTTCACTTGCGTCTACCATGTATGTAAGCTTGCTAATTAGTTCATCATCCTTGATATTGTAACCGGACCCCGTATCATTTGCCTCTTGATCAAAGTAATTCTTGTATGTCCAGTCTTCCCCTGTTTTCGCACCCTTTTTGCCGGATATGATGGAACTGGCTCCCATTGCTGGTACCTAAGGAAAAAGTCAATTTAGAAGTACTCATATTTTACAGAATTGCAAGCATTGGTGTATTCCAAATTGAAAACTGGATACACCAATATCCGTTGGGGAGGGGGGAGCTTAGGGTTAGTGTTTAGGGTTTGAGTGTAGAGTTGGTTTTTGAAGTTAATGTTTAGGGCTTAGGGTTAGGTACGGGATTTTACCGTTTAAAAATATATGACACTCGTGCAAAAATAACTAGAGCAAGTGAACAAGGGTTTGCATTTACCCCCAGCCACTATTGGGACCAACGAAATAACAGCGCAGCTGAAACAGTGGGTTGCACTTACACCCGGCCACCATATGGATCAACGAAATAACAGTGCAGCGGAAAACAACACTGCACATGTTTTTGTATACGCATGCAGAAAATAACTAGAAATTGTGTCTATAAGATAGGGTTGTTTCTAGAGTGGACGAAAGAGGGCAGGGTGTGTCAAAACAAAGGAAATGGTGGGTCATAAAGGAGGCAGGTTACAATTTGGGGCGCGGTGAGTTGCACGGCGGGTTATCCAAGAATGAAAATCGTGAAGGTACGCGGTAAAACGGAAATGTATGAAGACACCGATTGCCAATATATGATATATAGAAAAGCATTAACGTAAAACGTTGACGTGAATGTCAACGCTTCCCGTTGAACGCCGCGCATGCGTGGGCTATGGAATGAAAATATGGTTGATAAATTAGTATATATGAAGTTGATAAGGGGCACCTAAAATCATTAACGCAATTATGTTGCGGGCGGACGGACGACCGGACGGAAAGATGAAAACTATATACTATCGGTAGCTTCAGCAGTATAAAAATATGGTTGATGATAAATATAAAACATCTGAAGTCTAACACTACAATAATACTTATTGTTTCCAAAACATGCAACATAATCCACTAGTTAATTATTTATCGTGATATATTGTTTTCTTGTTAGAATAATCACCAAACGAACAAATAGTTTACCTCGTGTCACAAACAATTTCTTTTCTGATGGTTATATGGTGAACTCGAATTGCGTTGCTCTCTGTTGGTGCACTATGGTGAAACTAACGCGCTCTGTTCAACAGAATACCTGTGTGTGTTCAAAATAGAAACTGTTAACCTATTTTGGGTTTCCTACAAGCACATGTACAATGGATATATATATACCACATGACATGTACGGAGTACGTGATATATACTAAAAAGGTATTTGGAAAACCAATTTCATGTGATAAACACAGTTGGCGCAAAGTCAACACATTTACACTTAAATAGTTTGCCATTTTGCAGTCAACATTTTATTATTCCCCGCAGGATCTCGGAGGGGCATATTTGTTTGGCGTTATCCGTCCATCCGTCCGTCATTCCGTCCGTCCGTCATTTCGTCAGATCTCTGTAACCAATGGGTGGAATTTCATGAAACTCCAATCAAACGTGTATCATCATAGTGCACAGGTTCACGCATAACTTTCGTCCTCATCGGGTCAGTTATGGCCCTTTAATTGATTAAAAATTCAATAAATTGGCAATATCTAAGTAACTAATGTATGGGATATCATCAAACATAAAATTAATTTAATTAAATTAGGTCACCATTGTTGTTCTACAATAGAAGAGTTATTGCCCTTGGATTGATATATTTTTTAAAATCCCATGAATATATTAAATGGTCAATCAACACTTAAATAACAAAACCATATTAGCATTTTAGACGGATCTGTAGTCCAGTGGTCAATACGATGGACTGGAAATGCAGTGATCGCAGGTTCGATCTCCAGTCTGAACCATGTAAAATTAACAGTTTTTCAGATGGAACTTTTAGCCGAGGTCTCTTTTCGGTCGTTTACATCGTACACGTAAAAGAACCAGAGGCTAATCTGGAATGGGTCTCAGTCTGTATCATTGCACTATCCTCCTACAATCCAAAATGATTAATCTCTTCATGAGGCGCCGCTCATGAGCTTAGTCGCCTATCCATCTGTTAGTGCTTGAAGATGACGCGCGTACCTCTACCAATAGTATTTCATGAGGCACCTGACCTGGGTAGATCCACCGACCTTCTATTAGCGTCCACAGTAAGTGTCAATTCAATATGCTGTGTGTGATTTAAGTTATTTTATCGTCGCTACCGGTTGCCCATATGAGCGACGCCTCCTTAAGCGAGTTTGGACGATAGTGCAATGATACAGACCCATTCCAGAGTTTCCTCTGGTTCTTTTGCGTGTACGTTGTAAAAGCACCGACACAAGACTTCGATTTAAAGTCTCATCCAAAAGACTATGATATGAGTCATTTTAATATGCGAACCTGCGACTGCTGGATTACATGTCCAGCGTGTTGACCACTGGACTACAGATCCGTCTGTGCCGTCACCCGCTACTAAACATGTTTGTTAGGGGATAGGTATGTCTATTTATCGTCGCTACCTGTTGCCCATATGTGTTCCGAGTTTATATAGATGTGTCTTTTTTTAACTTTATATATTTTACAAACATTGCGAAGCATGTTGTAACAACTTATATTAATCACTCTCGTTTGCTCGGATGAAAACATATATGTGGTAGGAGGAGGTGGTGTAGGAGGAAACCGGAGTACCCGGAGGGAGAAAACGCACCTGTTCGATCTGGCGACCACCGTACCATCTCACATACCTACCCAGTCCGAGTATCCAACCCGGGTTGCATTGGTGAGAAGAGAACAAAGATATGTATCACCGCCCGAAGGTACTGTATGTGAAGAACCAAATAGGAATTTTTATTTCAAATTATAATGGTTGCGCTGTTGCTTAATTTCGACTACATCATGTTAAAGGTTAATGAAACATGTTCGAATGTGCTTCCTTTGAGTTATTTTCTCTTAAGCTATTATTGTTGGAGGAAGACCACGGATGCCCTCCGAGCAGTTTTACTGGCATGATCAGGCAACAGGGTATAACCACCGACCTTTCGCAAGCAAGCTGCATTGCTCCCTTACTTAAACGAATTCGACACCCCAATGGCATTCGAACCTACAGAAGTGAGGAGCAAGTGATTTGAAGAAACGACCGTATCCCAATCGGTCACGAGTACCTCTCCTCACCTGTTGTTGAACATTCCGTTTCTAGCTGTTCAAATAGTTTAGTTAGTGCAACATGAGCTGCCCATTTAGGGGTCACATTAATATAGTAAGGCTTAGTGTTTATTGTATCTATGAGACAGTATCTATATTCAACCAGGTTCGTATATAAATACACTTGTTCAAAATCATAAATTACCCCAGACGTATTAGATTATATCTGTAGTCCAGTGGTAACAGGCTGGACTAGTAATCCAGCGATCGCAGTTCGACCCCCCGTCTGTCCCTAATAAAATTAACAGTCTTTCAGAGAGGACTTTAAACCGAGGTCTCGTGTCGGTGCTTTACATCGTGCACGTAAATAAACCAGAGGTTCGGGAATGGGTCTCTGTCTGTATCATTGCACTATCCTCCAAATATATAAAATTACTAATATCTTCAGGAGGCGTCGCTCATATGGGCAACCGGTAGCGATGATAAATAAACGTAAAACACACAAACATGTTTAAACCAATGTCAGTGTAATCTGCATTAACTTTCACTTTCCCATTCTATGAAATGCAATGTAATGTTCATCTCACGAAACTGAAATCAAGCAGGAAGTAAGTGCAGATTGTTTTGCTGATTACCGGCTAATCAGTATGTGCGGTTGGCAACTTGACAACAAGCATAATATTATATTATATACGTTTTAGGCCGTTCAAATGGTGTTCAAGTACAGGAAAAGAAACATATTGAATTGGCATTGTTTGCAATTGTTATTAACAATTGAATGATCTTTTTCTGCCGAAGTATGAACAGTCAGTGTTTACATCTAATTTCCATAAAACCTGATATTTCATATTTTAGTTTAATAATATTTGATTGTTCTTATTTTATACAACACATGGCAAATTAAAGAAAGGCAAACGGGTCGGGGCTACAAGTTCTTGCAACATTAGTTACGGCCCTTCATACCTCGATGAAACTCCAATTGTTATAATAACCACATAATATTTTACAAATTACAAAACAAGTTAATTTTGATTCGTCACACCATACAAAAAGTAGTCCGCTATGAATATTAATGAGAATAGAATCATTCGCCGTGGAAGTCGTGATAGCACATTCGCTTCATGTGCGAAGGGCCCGGAGATCGAGCCCCGCTGGATCCGTTACGAGTGTGCCCTTATGCAAGCCATTTAAATTCCACGTTGTCTATTCTCTCTCCCTGGTGGCGATGGATTCCTCCAGGAACGAGGTCTCGCGAGTGATTAATATCAGTTGTAAGAATTTGTTTCGCATTGGAGCTAAAATAAATGTGTATAAACTAATAGAATACGTTTGCAATTCATTGTAACAACCAACTGAATGTACAATGTGTTGTGTCCATTGCCCAGTGGTAGAGAGTCGGATTTGAAATCGAACGGTCCTGGGTTCGATACTCGGCTAGGCCATGTATATAGTGTCATTGAGCAAGTGAGTTGCTCGCGCACATTGCTTAGTACTGGTTAACCGCTTAGGTCGGACAAGTCTGCCAAGGAAAATGTGGACCCGGCCAGCAGTTTCTTGTGTTTAATTTTCCTAAACGATGTTCTAAATAATATTAACACAAACCATACAGCAACCCCTTCTTCTGGTTATTCTTCTGAAAACGTACTGCCATCAATCTGGTGTATACTCGTACATGCGCGATGGCGGTCCAAAAATGTATATTGACATGTGGTCTAAAAGTGTCTATATATGCAAATGTTGCTCAAATATGTGGTCCAAACCATTTGTGTGTTCTTGCTATGTATTGTATCTGTATGCGTATGACATATTTACTATTGATTTGCAATAAAATATGGTTAAACAAATAATATACATGTAGAAAAATTAAAAGTACCAGTACGAGTTTGTATGAGGGTGACGGGTTGCACTTTCTCCTTGAAGATTGTCGATGGTATGGCAGCTTACGACTGTCTGGAAATGGGTGGTATGTGGTTGCTCCAAGTAATGACACTCGAGGTACTACATGCCTTGGACTGGACTCTACCATAATTATGTGATCGGTGTTAGGTATTTGGTATAGGAATATCTAACAACTGTGTGTGTATTACGTTTATTTATCTTCGCTACCGGTTGCCCATATGAGCGACCCTTCCTGAAGAGAATAGTCATTTTAGGTGTTTGGAGTAGAGTGCAATGATACAGACGGAGACCCATTCCAGAGTCTTCTCTGGTTCTTTTACGTGCACGGTGTACAGCACCGACACGAGACCTCGGCTTAAAGTCCCATATGAAAGACTGTTAATATTATTAGGGTCAGACGGGGGTCGAACCTGCGACCCCTGGATTACCAGTCCAGCATGTTAACCACTGGACTACAGATCCGTCTGTGCCGTCACAGCAAAAATATATATCAGAAATGCTATAACCACGCAACGTCTTTCTGGCGTTGAGTTGTTGAACGTTTGTAGCAGTGAACTTTCCAATACTAAGCATTGCTACTTGGTGCATTTATACTAGTCCAACATTGTTTGTGTGTTTACGTTTATTTATCGTCGCTACCGGTTGACTATATGAGCGACGCCTCCTGAATAGATTAGTAATTTTAGAATTTTGGAGGATAGTGCAATGATACAGACAGAGACCCATTCCAGAGTCTCCTCTGCTTATTTTACGTGCACGGTGTACAGCACCGACACGAGACCTCGGTGTTAAAGTCCCAACTGAAAGGCTGATAGTCCAACTCGTGAACGTTATTAGCACGTTATTAACGTGCGAACAAACGTTAGGGGAGGTAACTAGAGCGACAGGGTGGTGCTACATTTATGCATAGTTATAATACAGTATGACTAAGTATGGCTACTGCATTAGAACAGTTAGAACGAAATAACACATTTTATTAAGTGTAATATATTAAACAGAGATACATATTAATATGTTGCTAACCAATGGTGTAAATTGCCCCTAGATGGCATAATATGTCAAGAAATCGCATACCAGACACTCCTTAGCCTCCTAGTCTGATAGCACATTCAGTGCTCCCAGATACACATCTGTTTTGTCTGGCTACGTCCCTGTCGTGTGTGGCAAGGGAGATAAATCAATCATAAGCATGTAGTACTCTCCCTTTTATATAATGTGATACACTATGTAGGCATGGGAGATAAATCAAACAAAACTTAGTAGTACTCTCCCTTTTATGTATGTGATACACTATGTAGGCAAGGGAGATCAATCTAACATAAGCTGGTAGTACCCTCCCTTTATAGCGAGCTTTACGGTAATGCGAATTGAGTTGAAAGTGTCGATATGCTTGGGTAATGGGCGTAACGTATTCACAACTGTTCCGACCATAGATACCCCAATATATGGCATATTGTCAAAATGTGTACGGGTTCGTAGTGGGTGACCAGAGTTCCTCTTTAAACATCGACTGTCCCTATCAGATAACATGCCCCTTCTTGTAAGAAATATTGTCATATTGATATATACAACGCAATACTTTATTTATGTTTCATTTAAATACAATGCAAAACAAATTCAAGTAATAATATATATTCTAAAACTATACATCAATAATTTTATGTCGTGTTGGTGTTGTTTTGTTATGTATATATATATGTGAAAACTACAGTCAACACTCTGTTACGCAGCCAGCCAAGGGCATCACAGAAAGTGTCTGCTTAGCACATGTGGCTGCTTAATAGATGTGAAATGTATAATAAAACAACATATTGGGAATCTGGCAACTGCTGCTTAATACAGGTTGGGTGCTTAATGGAGGTGACCACTTACACAGGTTTGACTGTATGTAAAACTATGTAGATAAACACACAAACATAAATACCCAATCGGCTTCGTTTTAATCCACAAATACCCCCAAAGAACCTCTTTGTTTCTGATTGGTTGATTGTGTGCTACATGTCTTGGTTTACCATGATAATAGTATATAATGATTGGTTTCACCGACTGTTCAAAGCTGTAGTACAGTGGTATCACGTTGGACTGGTAATCTAGGGATCGCATGTTCGATCCCCGCCTGATCCTCATGATATTAACAGTATTTCAGTTGGGAATTTAAACCGAGGTCTCGTGTCGGTGTTGTACACCATGCACGTAAAAGAACCAGAGGAGACTCTTGAATGGGTCTTTGTCTGTATCATTGTAATATCCTCCACAAATATAAAATGACTAATCTCTTCAGGAGGCGTCGCTCATATGGGCAACCTGTAGCGACGATAAATAAACGTAAAAAGACTGTTGGAAGCTAACTTCGTATTGTAAATGATGTATTATCTTTATCCAAATATGAAACATTCAAAAGTTAGGTGTGACAGTATCAACCACACAAACTGCTTTTATTAAAGTCGTGTCAAATAGTTCAGCATACCAGAATATTGATATATATATATAGATAGATTATAGTACCAATGGTTTAAAGCGACACTACATCGATGAAAACGCAACTGTCTGCATAATGTAATTTGCTATTATATGGCATAATTTATTTCGAAATATTTGCCTCAAAAACTGAGTATATCAACTAATAAACAAACGTCGTATACGCGGTTGTTGACATAACAAAATAATGTAAATAAGGTCGACCTTCATGCGTAATACAAAGCGTTTATCCAGAATAACACGAGCTATGGTACATATTTACAGTGATATCTCGCATGTGTACCTATATATTTATTTGTAGACAAATCTTAGTTAAATTATCTCTAATTGAAAGTATAGTATGTTTAGTTTTGACTCCAATGATATACAATAAAACACTGTTTATTGTTTCAATGTTAGTGTTGGCATGTATTCAGAAGAATGTTTAGTAGCTATGCATTATACGTGAACAAATGCGTTTTATTTGCTTATTGCAATGTAATGTCGCTTTAAGCTTGGCACATATTCTCTAATAATGCTTAACATTCCATATTAGTGCTTCATTATCAAATTAATATCATCGATCTTTTCCGAGCTTCCCCGAGTCGTGATGACTATGGCTAATATCGATAGTTGATATTTCAGTATCCACTGCAGGTGTTCTTGTTTAACAATACAATAACAATACTGATACAAATGTTAAGGTACATATATTACTGATGCAAATACGCTCAACAAAATTACTAATCGATCCCCGATCTTTTCCGAGCCTCCCCGAGTGGAGAAGACTATGGCTAATATCGATAGTTGATATTTCAGTATCGAGATTTTCTTGATTAACAACACAATAGCAATACTGATACAAATGTTAAGGTACATATATTACTGATGCATATACGCTCAACAAAATTCCTAATCGATCCCTGATCTTTTCCGAGCTTCCCCGAGTGGTGAGGACTATGGCTAATATCGAGAGTTGATATTTCAGTATCCACTGCAGGTTTTCTTGATTAACAACACAATAACAATACTGATATATATGTTAAGGTACATATATTACTTATGACCACCGTATTTAACATTGTATCCAAACTCGATTATAATTTTGCTTTTTTTGGCATTTGGAGAGGTCATTGACTCAGTATCCATTGCGCCACTGTGAACGGAAGGTATACGCTTTGCCCAATATCACTGCAATATTGTGACAAGGACTTAAGACCCCACTACCACCATATCAATAACAAACGTTTTGTAATTAATATTTATTTTTCCAGAGGAATAACTTTGTGATGACAATAATGATGCAGGCGAATATGGTGGTAGCGAGATGGAGATGAAACTGCACTTGTGCATCCTCCATCTAAAGCACATCCCGGGTAAGCAGGTTTATTTAATTAGTATTGCGATCACATTTTACAAAATTATTTGGGAGCTATATGTAAAGGCATAATGTTCCTGTCCTTTCCTGCTATGGTTGCATGTGCAAATAGTGCAGCCTTTGGAATCTGCACTTTGTATGGTATAATGGAGACACGGTTTATAAACTTTAATACAATACAACCATCTTAGTAATTTATCTCAACAAAATTACTAATCGGTCACAATCGGTTATAATATATGGTGAGAACTCAATATAAATATGTTCATATTATTTAGCATTTTATTGCAGATGATTATACAGCAATTCATTGCATAACGATCGGTAATAAAATGCACCAAGTAAGATGATATGAATATAAATATTGATATGATTTGGTTATTAGTTTGCTCCAAATTACTGTAATGAACCAGGTGACTGATTAGCAATTTTGTTAAGTGTATCTTCTAATTGTACACTACCTTCATGCAAAAAATAACGTCCAAAACGACATGTCTAATAAACAAAACTTGTATGACGTCAGACCACCGCGGTGTGACAGTATGCTAAACGTCTGGCCATGAATATTCTGTATTCTTTGCTCGCTAAAAGTTCTTTTGTAGCAACATATAGGATAAATATATTATTAGGATATAAGCCGAAAACGATCCAATATGTAAACATTGGAATGGGTGAGGCGCGTTGCGCCGACACAGTGACACTATTTTACATATTAGATCAGTTTGAGGCTTATATCTTACTTAAAACCAACACTGATATAACAAGATCTTACTATTCAAATTGTTAATTTATTACATTTACGCTTAAGATTTAATTTAATACTCTGGCATTTTGAAAGCAGTCCAATATTAATAATAATGGAGGGCTAGTACACAGGTATGACGTCACTACCTTGTTTTAGTGTCTCATAAATATAAATGTATTATGTTCGTCTCCGAAAATATACACAGCGTCGTCTTGTATATATTCTCCAACTAGCCTAATAAATGCATAACTATATACAGTAACACAATAGCCTCATTATAATTATTATGGTCATAGTTTGTATTAGTTTATACATATTTATTTTAGCTCGATTGCGAAACAAGTTCATACAACTTATATTAATCACTCTCGAGACCTCATTCCTGATGGAATCCATCGCCATGATGGAGAGAGAATAGGCAACGTGGAATTTAAATGCCTTGCCTAATGGCACACTTGTAATGGCATCCATTGCGCTATCACGACTTCCATCACACACTTATATCACAAACATGTATGTTACACACTGTGCGAGAGAGATAATGTCTCCTTAAGTGACTCATGTTCATAATTTGGCGAAATGGTATGCAGACATCCGCCATGATCCGGCATAATCGTTATTCTAGGTTTATATTAATGTTAGGTTCCCTCCAAGTACTATATTATCAAATCGCGTAGGAATATTTATAGTGATGTATCATTACGCTCATACACATCGTTGTCAACCCCGTAACTAATACCAGATAAATGTACATTGTCACGTTGTCCAGCTGCAACGCTAGTTTCTTCCACGTGTACTGCACTTCCGGTTGTTTCGCGGCATCCATTTCATTTATCCAGGCTTCTATCGGATCTGTGTTCTTCCTATGTTGTTGTATTACATCGACATGGATAATTTTGTCAGGTAAAGAACGGTTTTCATCAGTGTGTATCATTCTCTGTGGTTGGTGTACATGTTTTGGACCTTTCCGGCAGCAATGTGCGTTTCTTGATCTTGGAAATGCATGATGACCTCATAAATTGTAGCCAAGCGGGCATTGGCTTGTCATCTGGTGTGACATATATGTCCAGGTAGATAACTGTGAGTAGCACTGCGACTGTCTGGAGCAGAAGTATAGAGGCTAGGTAGGCAGCTGTAAAACATAGTCATATAAGTGAGTGTGACTGATTTAAAGGGATCAAATTTGACATAGATCTTGACGTACTTGTAAAACCTGAAGACAAAATCAAGTAATATAATGTCATAATGTGCTTAGATAATAATATTTGACTTTCAGTTATGTATTGGCGAATTAAAATTGATTTGGAGTTCGTTCACGTAGGATTTAATCACATAGACCGTATATAAACATACTTATGTTGTTAAAATCTGCACTCAGAACGGCAAACCATGTTTTATCCGATTACAAATAACGCAAATACAAATAGTATTTCGATTCTAGCATAACTAAAATATAAATATAGCGCAAAGATAGTTGTGATGTATTTAGAATGCGTAAATGACGTCACAAAAATACAAAATTACTAATAAAATGACGTCAAGTTTGACATCACGCGCTAAACAATGTAAATTCATTCTATGTTAGGATACTACATACTTATAACTATATGTAAGAATATTGTAACATATACGAAGTGTAAGACAAAGTCATGTAATTTTAAAACTATTTTATTACTTAAAATAATTCACCATTAGCAGGTCAAACCGTTACAACATATTTGCATAATGTTGTGTATTTACATTATAATTAGTCAATTCCTGGTTGGATTTTAAGTAGCACCAACATCTTAGATCGTGTGGTGACTCTCCGGCTGTTATTGGCGGAGGAAGACCCTGGGTTTCCCTCCGAGCATCGCAGTCTGGGAATGTTACCCAATGACGTAATATATATGACGAAAAAAACGTTCGAATACACCGGGCTATAATAAGATGGAACACTGCATATAAAGATTGCTCTTAAAATATTGAACCTATGCTTACAGAGCAGACTTGCCGACATCGACGTCTGTGGAATACTTTCCGATATCAGACTTAGATAAACCGCTTATGCTAGTAGTAGTGTCAGTGCTAATCCTACCCTCTCTCCCGACTCTGGGCTCAGCTTGAATATGACTACCTATAAATTACACGGCAAGTATATATTACATGACGGTGGGACTATTCATTTACTTTTGTGGTGATCCAAATCTAAATATGTGTCACAGCGTGGCAGCATGAGCTATGCAGAGTGTCCTCTAAGCTATCTGACATAAGAAAAGTTTAAATTAGTTTATAATTATGAAGATCACTTTGATCTATTAGGCAACGAGTTAGGCTATGCATAATGTAGTAAGGCAATAATACAGTTTATTATTGTATATACATGTAGCTATATATAAATATACAATTTGCTTGTCAAAAACGCATGTGTCGATTTACAAGGTCTGTATGAAAATGTCAAACTCTGATTGGTTATTGGAACTAGGCCTGTATGAGATTTCCTTGTGAAACTAGTTTGCATCCGCCATTTTGGAAATATAACTCGTTCATTGTAGAACCTGACTCTTTAAAATAATCGATTTAATCTTTGTTACCCTTGAAAATATTATAATAGTAAATTAATAAAATGTTCATTAATTTAGTGACTTCATATTGACGTTGCTATTGGAATTTATTCTGTCAAATTGGAACAAGGTCAACGGTCAAGGTGCAATATGACTGTATACGTCCCAATAACAAGGTCAATATGAAATCACTTAATTAATATAATTATAGCATAACATATATATATAGTTAAGTGATATAGTATAACATATATTAATTAAGTGATTTCATATTTATATATATATTAAACCTGGACATGTGTTGTATTACTGTAAATATCTACACAAACAGATCCAATGTTATGTGGGACGCATTGTATTGATGATAGCTTTATGGCGTTTAGCCGAGTAACTTAGCAAGTATGCATATATATCAGATAATATCAGTATGCTAAACAGTATCCATGTACCTTTGGAATATTGCGAAACAATTGTATCGTGCTCTTTATAGTTAGCCGTTAAATGTTGGACAGCGGCGAATCCAGGGATCGCATGTTGGATCCCATATCTGACCCTAATAATATTAGCATTGTTTCATTTGGGACTTTATGCTGAGATCGTGTGTACGTACAAAACCAAGAGTAGACTCTGGAATGGGTCTCTGTCTGTATCATTGTACTAATGCTCTTCCAAAATCTAAACTGACTAATCAATCTTTTCAGAAGTCGTCGCTCATACGCAACCGGATGTGACGATATATAAATAAGATGCCATATGTTTGTTTCAGTGAATGATCGTATTCTACTTCATCGGCGCTAGCCACGAGTTATGATCTATCTATCTATTTTCCTTTAATGTCGAACCCCTCGCGGCAACGTAGACATGTTTTATTTAGCCGACCATAAATGGCACCATGAAATACGTAAACAATGACGGCACTGTCAGCTTGAGTCCGAAAACGTTCCCGTTAATAATATATCAACATGCAGGTGCTAGGTACCACAAGTGTTTAATAGTGAGAAACAATATGTGTTATTCCACTGCTTCCAACTAGTGTAATAATACATTTTATTTCACTGATAAGATCAAATAAACGCAAATACATACACATTAAACTGAATGGTAGTGCAAGTCGTGATAGCGCAGTGGATGCGCGTTCGCTTCAGGTGCGAAAGGTCTGGAGTGCTCTCTCCTTCATGGCGATGGATTCCATCAGGAATAGGTCTCAAGAGTGATTAATATAAGTTGAAAGAACTTGTTTCGCAATGGAGCTAAAATAAATTTGTATAAACTAAACCGAATGTAATATAATACAGGAAGTTGACACCTACCGTCAGAAATCCCATGAGAACGACCGGGAAAAGAGTATTTAGCATGTGAAAGAGAGGTCTTCTTCGCAGCATAACGGTGACAACAAGACGACTGAACGTTTCCGACTCCCTCTCCGCAACCACTGTTGAGTTTGTTTCCCCAAGTATCTCCCATTCGCCGTTTTCTTTAAAAGTATAGTAATGTGTTTGTTTACTACACTGTCATCCCTATTTAAAGGGCTAGCCATTTCTGACTTATGAGACACGTGTTATGAACGTGTCCCGAATTATGTCATTGCTATCCTTGCAATCCAGTTTATTAGACTGATGTTCAATTAGTGACCATTAGTTAAGTAGTTGAGGGCTCACATATAGGCCATAAAGAATGAACCGCTGATGAGGTTCGAACCGTGCACCTCACACTACGTATACTCATAAACAATTAATTATGCAATAAAATAAGCTTATTGCATAAAACAGGTATACATGTTTGTAGCAATTAAGTAAAAACAGGCAGTGACATGGAACTTTACAAAAGAGCACAATCACATGTTCAAATATATTTGTAAAATATGCGTTAGTTTCGTTGCTTATTTGCAACATATCTAAATTTAAAAACCAATGGTGATGTTTTTTTGATGTTGATATTGTTGTTTGTTGTGTTTTCGGTAGTAGGCAAATATATAATACATTTTACCTACCTTTATAAAATGTCATCACAATAACTTTGTCATCAAATTCTAGTGCGACTTCATTGGCTGTGTAAGCCCAGCAGCTGAGAATGACGTCACATTGTTGAGTGTCTAACGGCCAGTATGTGATGTCACTCTCGCAATGGGTCGTAAATATACCGGCTAAAATTAAAAACAAAATCAATAATACTGGTCTTCATCCGCATGACGTTACTTCCTAGTTCTGCAAACGTTTAATTCCACGTGATTTTATGTATAGTATATGTTGTACATATAGTGCTTGCATTTAAACCAGATCAGATGTAGAATACATGGTTCAAAATAATAAACATTATAAGAACATGTGAATAAATATAGCCTTAGCGTGTTATAGTTGTATTGAAATGTCCATTGCGGGGAGGGCTGTAAATAATGTTGTTATAACTTGTAGCCCAACGCATTTGTTTTTTTCCCTCGACAAAATAATTTATCGTATACTGCAATCATATAATTACATATTAATCTCTTGTTTGTTCTTAGTATTGTATGTATATATGTAATGTATTGTATGAAAAAAATGCAATACAATATTATTTAAAAACAAATGTCCATTAATTTATTATGGGACGGTGTTATTTTGTTTGGTGCAACAGGTTTGAAGTCACACACTCTGGATCTGTTATTTGTGGTGGAAAACCCCGGGTGACCCTCTGAGCGATATTTCAGGCACGGGGGACACGGGTAGGAAACACCGACCATCCACAAACCTGATACCAATGGTTTCGGGAGACACGTTTTGACAATATTTGAAAACATAATAATTATATCCATGTATAGCACGCACCTGGCATCCAGGCTACTTCACCGTTGCTAATTATTCTCATTGGAACGTGTGGTTTGGATATGACATCAATATCATCAATTCTGCAACATAAAAGAAAAGTTCATTGTATCGTGACTTTGATAATTTAAGAATTGCACCATCTTTTATTACAGAATATATACAAGTAGTGGAGCAACGGTGAACAGAGGTGCTCCACATTGCCGTTTTGCGGTTAGAAAAGATACTAGGACAGAGGTATGAATTATCCCTTGTGCGCAGGTGCATCAAAAGATAATCGATTCCATATGGGGTACTGTATTTATGTGTTGAATGGTATGTTGTACGTAGATATAACACATAAGGGATGTCCCCTGCTAAATAGGCGTTTGCTCGGTTGTTAGGGGATGCTGACAGCTGTATATCGGTCGAATACGGCTTATTAACGCCAGTCATGGACCAGATTAATTAGTGACACATACAAAAATTGTGATTGTCGATTGTGAAACCTTGTTTTCGTATTTGACCCGTGTTGATACAGTAACATGGTTGTGTTGGATGTTGACGTTCAGCTTTTCAGGGGATTTGATTGTAGACACTGGAATGAAACGACTATGGGTTTTTCTAATTAGGCTGTGGTTCACCACGACATAAAGAGATGTTCGTTGAATTGTGTGATATATTGTTTGACCTGATGTGCATGAGGGTAATGGTTCGATTTTTAAATACTCGGTACCATAGCGGTGTGTGACTACAAGAGAAATAAGGGTTGATCCACGAGAGTTTATGTCACGTGTCATATATATTCATGCCGATTGATGGGCGAAGAGAATCGATCTGGATTGTAATGATGCAATCATTCCGTTTATTGTGTAATGGGACATTATCCGAACTGCTAAGATAGAGACAGGGTTTGATATGGCATTGTACATAGGGCATTCATACTGGAGAGCAATGGCATATATGCGTATTGTTAATAAAACTATATATAAACACATCGTGAAGTACTGACTGTTGAGACTGCTACTATTACTAGTTCGTAACCCCAGGTGTCACGTATTTTGGTGTCACGTGTCGCTATGTGACACAACAGCAAAATGGTAGTGGAATTTGCAAGTGTAAGTGATCTAACTGATATTGAAGTCCCGGATTATGCGAGGTTGAACTACTACTAGCGAAGAAGTTCTATGATGGGTGATGAGTATCGACATTAGGACAACAATATGACTGCATTCAGTCTGGTCAATTGTCGTGGTTCAACCAGTTAGTTACAGATGGATATGTAGTCCAGTGGTAACACCCTGGACTCGTAATCAACTAACACATGTTTGACTCTATGTAAACTATGTAAATTAACACACACACAAAGAAATGCTCAATATTCTTCTCCACAAATCTCACAAAGAACTTCTTTGTTTCTGTTTTGTTGATTGTTTGTTACAGGTCTTGATTTACCATGATACTAGTATATAATAATTGATTACACCGACTGTTCAAAGCTGCATATGGGTCTGTAGTACAGTGGTTAACACGCTGGACTGTTAATCCAGGGGTCGCAGGTTCGATCCTCCGTCTGACCCTAGTAAAAATAAACAGTCTTTCAGATGCGACTTTAAACCGAGGTCTCGTGTCGGTGCCTTACACCGTGCACATAAAAGAACCATATGAGACTCTGGAATGGGTCTCTGTCTGTATCATTGTACTATCCTTCAGATGGGACTTTAAACCGAGGTCTCGTATCGGTGATGTACACCGTGCACGTAAGCGAAACAGAGAAGACTCTGCAATGGGTATGTATCATTGCACTATCCTCCTCCAGAAATCTACAATGACTAATCTCTTCAGGAGGTGTCGCTCATATGGGCAACCGGTAGCGACGATAAATGAACGTAAAACAAACAACCAATTAGTCATATCTAGTAGCTCGAGCACAATTTTGAAGTAGATATAGCAACGATGAATGGAAATCGTGTGAAACTGACCAATGTGTGCAAGCTAACTAGCTTTGTATTTCTAGAATACAGATTTCTAGAATTTCCGTCTTCAAGGGGCACAACTATATGTCTATTTATCAGTTGAATTGATATTATAGGAGAAGTAATAATGTGTCCTCTTTTGCTTGTTAGATCCATACACACGCTGTTCATAAATACATGATTCTACTCTTTGCATGAGCCTTTACTTGTTTGATAGTATGTCGCGGAGGACTTAGTGTGGATTGTGTGTATGCGGCCCGGATAACTCAGTCGGTAGAGCATTCGCCCTATGCGCGAAAGATCCCGGATTCCAGCCGCAGGTTGGCTGGACATTTTATCACCCTATGACATGATCACCAACCATTGATAGAAAGAGTAATGAATACCGTAACTTACGAATTCTCGATGATAATTGCTGGTGTCCATACAGACAGTTCACTGCTGAAGAGAAAGCGAATATTCCTGTATATATCATTAGACTTCCAAAGGAGTCTAGAATCTTCCCAAACCTGAAACGAATTTATGTTGGTCCGATTAGCGCAGTGGATCACGCGCTCGCTTCTCACCAATGCAACCTAGGTTCGATCCTCGGACCGGGAAGTATGTGAGATTGTACGGTGGTCGACAGATAGGACAGGTGGGTT
This sequence comes from Archivesica marissinica, assembly GCA_014843695.1. Classification (NCBI taxonomy): domain Eukaryota; kingdom Metazoa; phylum Mollusca; class Bivalvia; order Venerida; family Vesicomyidae; genus Archivesica; species Archivesica marissinica. The sequence goes on along the minus strand of CM026392.1, from coordinate 23,347,284 downwards.
TTCTGAGGGTACTCCGGTTTTCCTCTCACACGAATGACCACAGTTACGCTTTCATCCGCGCCAACGAGAGTGATTCATATAAGTTGCTAAAACTTGCTTCGCAAGCTTTGTAAAATAATAATTAACGCTATGCTTTCCATAGAGCATGTGTGTCTTGCTTTCATTTCATATAAACTTTTATTTAAAGTTTTCAGAAAATAAATGTAAATAAGGGAGTGTCGGATGATGTTTATCTGGACCAGTTTAATACAGGTTAACAGGAAATGATAACAAATGTTCATTGCAACATGAACATCGGCCTTTATATCATCATTTTAAACTATTTCCCCACGGTTGTGATTTCCCCATGGTTGCGCTATATCCAGTGGTCTAACAACACACTCGTAGGTATATATGCACATGAAAAGTAGTTCCCATTAAACGTACATTATTGTAGTAGTCACGTGAACAACACATGTCTTGTAGCGATACGTCATTGATTGCATCATCGATGACGTATAGCTGTTCTCATCTTCTTCAAATGATGTATGATATGTAATGGTGTAGAGCGGAGTGTACAGGTCTGTGAGAGCATTTCATTTTGTTTATGTATGACTTTAGTTTAATACACACTGACTAATAACGTACATACGTGTTCTTTATATTTACCAAAGAATATTTACCTCAGTTAATATGTATTCATATAAATGTTAGCCACCAAATTAAAAATATTGATATTAGCCTTTTCGACAATGCTTTAAGTTTGTATACACTATTATAGTTTAAATAACATTGTATTCAAGAATGGTAAACAACACAGTAATAGTTGCAACAACACATTTAGGATTTGGAATAAGTACATAGTAACTTATACAATATACAATTACATACACTGCTATGACAGTTTACATTACGAGTATTGTTTATAATCACTATTATGAATACCCTTGAAAACATTGTAGGGCTAGATGCAGAATTGTCTGTCATTTGAATATGCATAAGACAAGGCATATTGCTATACGCAAATCGTCTGAAGTATGTTTCTGTAACCGAATCTAATGTTGGTATAACTTGTGATCCCACCATTTGAGTATGTGTGTAGTACCTGTACACTTGTGGTTGTGTTTATGTATACATATTAGGGATAGAAACGAATAGCGATTACATAATTCGAATATTCGGTTGGAAAAGTATTCAAATATTCGAATATTTGGGAGAATTATATGAAAAACTCAAAATCACTCAAACTCAAATTGCCAAACTAACCTAATTTCTATTATACGTTTAAACTTCATCTTCTTCGAATGATTATTCAGATTGATATTGTACAAGAATATGCTAAATTCAATTTGCATATATCACACCTAGCAGTTTTCTTATTCTCAGAGCGAGTCAAGCATTTCCAAACAGGTGACTGAGCGGGTGGCATTTTTGAGGACAATATAATATATAAAAGATTTTTACCGAATATTCGAATATTGGAATAGTATTCGGATATTCGGACGTTTGAGCGAATATTCGAATATTTGTTGTCATCCCAAATACATATACAATAAAATATCGATACAAGCTTGGAAGAAATATAGTCATTTAGAACGCATTAACATGTTCAAGTTGTGAATACAATATTAAGGAGAGAAACTATATAAGCTCTGCTTCCGTTTTAATCCGTTCCTAATAGTATCTGTGTGATCTTGTATACATGTATTGTTTTGTGAATGTATATAGTGGAATGTTTTAATCAAGTGTTGAATGAGATTTAGTGAGAGGTTAGTCTAATGTCGTTATAACTTTTTTCCGCAATCGAGCTAAGCTAAATTTTTACAGACGTATTAATTTATATGAAGTAATATGAAATATGTGTTATATACAAATTTGTTTCTTTCTCAATTCCGAAACAAGTTCTTACAACAATAGGTTAATCGTTCTAATTACCTCATTCCTGAGGGTGAGAGACGAAGTAATGTGAAATAGGTTAATCGTTCTCGGTACCTCATTCCTGAGGGTGAGAGACGAAGGAATGTGAAATGAATAATATATTGCTTTTATACAAATTTATTTTAGCTCGATTGCGAAACAAGTTATTACAACTTATATTAATCACTCTCGAGATCTCATTCCTGATGGAATCCATCACCACGAGCGAGAGAGAAGAGGCAACGTGGAATTTAAATGCCTTGCCTAAGGGCACAATCGTAACTGCTCCATTGGCGCTCGAACACCAGACCTTTCGCACCTGAAGCGAACGCGCATCCACTGCGCTATTACGACTTCCACAATAATATAGTGCTTATGAAAACCACTAGCGTTGTTCTGACGTGCCTCAGACTCACACTTTATCGGTTACAAGACGGACATCGTATACATTAACCCAGGGAGGCTACAATGTTGACAATAGGAAAGGTACTTACAAAATGAAAATATGCAGTTATCGACATTTGCTGTTCTTTTATATCCTGAAATATCAAACAACAAGCCTAACCTACGTATTTGTTACGTACGAATAAAGTAGGTCTCCAAAGGTCTTTAAGAATCAGTACAATATAATTGGCTGACTACTTATATTACGGGCGGGCGGGCTTGCGTGCGTGTGTCTGCAGCCTGGGTTCCACTCTGTCGATGTTTTATTTCGGGCAAAATTTAATATTTTAAGAATACGGCTCAATTAATTGTCTCGGTGTTATATATGTTATTATTTATCTATAGCGCTTATAACTGTACTGATATAACATATAATGATATCATAAAAACATTGTGTGCATTTGCATGCAAACATAAATACATAGAAACAGTTCATAATGATAATTATAGAACCTGTCACACATTATGTATGCATGTTGCACAACATCCATAAGGCATGCATTTCTAGTCAGTGTACATTGAAACATTTCAAATGAACTATTCATTGAATTCAAATGAACTATTCATTGAATTCAAATGAACTATTCATTGAATTCAAATGAACTATTCATTGAATTCAATCAGTTATTAACATTAATGTTTTAATTCGCTGTTCGTCTATACCATACAGATATTGTCCTCATGGGCATTTAGCCTAAAGGAATTGAAAAATAAAAACGTGTCAAACTTGTCAACTTACACACTTATGGCTGACCAGGCAGCATATAACAACGCTTGTTTCTATGCTACTAGTCACTGTGTCACACAGACGGATCTGTAGTCATGTGGTAACACACTGGACTGGTAATCCAGGAATCACAAGTTCGATCCCCCATCTGACCACAATATAATTAACAGTCTTTCAAATGGGATTTTAAACCGAGGTCTCGTGTCGGTGCTGTACACCATGCACGTAATCGAACCAGAGGAGACTCTGGAATGGGCCTCTGTCTGTATCATTGCACTATCCTCCAAAATTCTAAACTGACTAATCTCTTCAGGAAGCGTCGCCCATATGGGCAACCGGTAGCGACGATAAACAAACGTAAAACACACAATACTACTATTCACTGTATCAGTAGTTATTTCTCCATCAATAACCGTAGTGTGAAACTTTATACTGGGTGGGGAACTTTATATAAATGACTAATCTAGTTTTACATGATGTGTGAATTGTCGTGAACGCAGTATGGTTCAGGCAATATATTGAGAATAAATTTAGAGTAAACATTATTTTGCCGAAGCTGTCATAGATCTTTTAATCCATAAATGATTGTTCTGACATGGTATATTGTCTAGATGTGTGTATTGTGTGCTACGTCAGCAATTGTGGGTTTAACGTGAGCGTTGTATATCAACACACGACTATTAAAATATCTATTTTTGACACACTTCATATTTTAAAACTATCTTTTATTGTGTTTGGAGACAGGATTAGAATATCTCACAATTGGTAAATGATGTTGTATAGATTTAAGTCTTGATTGATGCTAACATCTTGCATTCACTATGCTGCTATTGCGGCGAGATTTTGCACGAATTCTACGGAATCCCATTAGCATAAACTGCCATTTTCCGCAATATGTGGGATTTCTGCGGTTGGCTGAATTATTGCCTGATCGGGGAATGTTTAAGCAAGCGTTATTTCAGTTTTCGGGAATCCCCCGTCTGACCCTAATACAATTAACTTTTCTTCTAATCTATTTAGGAGGCGTCGCTCATACGGGCAACCACGGTAGCGACGATAAATAAAAATAAATTTAAATAAAATAATTTGGGAGAACTTTATGGGATCATTAATCAGGAGCATGGAGGCCAAATTTCAGTGGGAATTTTATATATTAGTTTATTTGTGGATTTTGGAGGCAATATTTGCATCAACTGAGTATTTGTGAGATGGTGTTACCGGTATGTGTTTGATGATAAATAAAGCTGTGATGTTATTATGATGAACATGGAAACGAAAGAGTGCATTTACGATTTCAGCTTGTTTTATCTATTCCATAAACGTCCATTTAAATGATCACACAAGTATGTCAACGTATGTACGCCTATATACGCTACCATCATAGTCGTGACAATATGACGTAAACTATTTGTGGTGTGGCTTAATCCCCAAATCACAAGCATACAAACAATCAAATATGTGTACCCGGTCCAACTCAATGTGTAACTCCGAACAATGTTTTCAGCACAGACATTGTCCTCGGGTAAAATCCAGTTGGAAGTCGTGATAACGCAGTGGATGCGCGTTCGCTTCAGGTGCGAAAGGTCCGGAGTTCGAGCCTCGCTGGAGCCGTTACGAGTGTGCCCTTAGCCAAGGCATTTAAATTATTCCACGTTGCCACTTCTCTCCCTCGTGGCGATGGATTTCATAAGGGATGAGGTCTCGAGAGTGATTAATATAAGTTGAAAGAACTTGTTTCGCAATCGAGTTAAAATACATTTGTATAAACTAATCCAGTTGGATATTTTCCTCGCACGAAACACTCCAACTAATAGTGTATTTAATTTAATGTACGTCATAACGTGAACGACAGTTGGATTTCTCTCCCTCTTCTCTCTTCTCTCTTCTCTCTCTCTGTCTCTCTCTCTCCAATCTCTCTCTCCAATCTCTCTCTCTATTTTCGAACCAAAGTTTAGTTTAAACAATATTTATTTCTTTGAATAAACATATTCAAATATTTATAATATGTACATACATGTTGGAACCAAATGTTTTTTAATTACCTTTAGGTACCAAACTAGGATTAGTTAATGCTTTTGTTTCATATCAAGTGGCTGCCATTGTGAATTTCAAAATTACACCACCCTACCAGATAGTTAAGTGAAAGTAGATTCAGGGACGTCTTCACAATGTTGAGCTTTTGTGGTATCTGCATCACTTCATAGGACATCGTACTGAACAGTAGTTTCCGTAATTGCGATTCCAACTCCTTCGAGTATTCCTTTGGTTGACCGCTGAAGACATTATGCAGCAGAAGAACTGCGTGTGCAGGCAATAAAAGAGGCATGTTTAATGCATAATCTGTACGCATAACAATAAATTCGCTAGCGAACTCTTGTTGGGTACTTCAATCTGTATTAATGGACAAAATCCGAAAACGTTCATTTGTTAATTTAAACATATATATCATCTCCGGGACGACGGAGAGAATACAGATGGATCTGTAGTCCAGTGGTAACACGCTGTACTGGTAAACCAGGGATCGCAGCTTCGATCCCCCGTCTGACCTAATAACATTAACAGTCTTTCAGATGGGACATTAAACCGAGGTCTGGTGTCGGTGCTGTACACCGTGCACGTAAAACAACCAGATGAGACTCTGGAATGGGTAGCTGTCTGTATCAGTGCACTATCTTCCAAAAATCCAAAATGACTAATCTCTTCAGGAGGCGTCGCTCATATGGGCAACCGGTAGCGACGATAAATAAACGTAAAACACACACAGAGTGAATACTGAACATTGGTTCGACTCATTACCAGATTAAATAATTTGGTAACAAAAAGGTCAAGAGGTGCTATTGTATCAGAATCAATGATGACGCGTGTATTTTGTCCAGTGTTTGCTTAGCATCAACTACATGAATATGATTCTTCTGGACCGGTGTTATGGCCATGACATACATTTGGTTGGCATTTCAAAGGGATGAAGGATTAAATAAACTGTTTTCTATTATTTTTATTATCTATACTAAGTATTATTTTTTTATTATTATGATTATTTTTTAATTTCAATTTGTTCATTTAGCACTGAGGGCCGATATCGGTCACAGTCCTTTGTATTTAAATATACTATAGTTGTTGCAGTTACTAGAGTTTTTCAATGCTTAAGAACCAATCGCTTACAAACAGGTTCAATCTTTTCTGATGGACTGCATTTCAGCATCTTTTTATTATTGAGTTCGCGAGAGTTCCCAAAGCACTTATACGACCACAGGGAAATAAGATATGCTTAATATCTTTCAACAATTGGAATTTACTGTAACAGTTTTGTATATAATTCCAGTATTTATTCTGCCTCAAACGCAGTACATGCATACATTTATGCGCATGCGTTGACACCAAGTCAGCCCAAAACGATACCCTTTTTAATTTAATATCAACAGATTTAGGCTTAACTAAACTATAAGAAGTACAATTACTAAGCTATAAAAGCAGTTTTAAATAGTTAACCTGACCTCTTTCAATTACATCTAGATTGCCATATGCCATATCTCCACATTTTACAGCCATCTGCTAATATTTGTTTCATAGTATTCATATCAAATATATCGATTACCATATCAGTTGGAAGAAAACGAGCTCTTGGCTTTTTTATAAGTGTATATACATGGGACTTTGAAGCTTGCTTGAAATTTTTCGTTGTGCATTATAAAAATATCCACTTCAATACTACCATATATTCATAATATTTTACAGTGCCTACATTTGCATTTGTGTACTATTTAAATTGATATTTTCTTTTTCTGCCAAGATTTACAATAAATATTTAATGCATTTTGTGAGTCGGTAGCTGATTCTGAAACAATGACAGTATCGTGAATATACGGTCTGCGTGGTTACTTCCTACGCATTGAGCATTAATGACATTGTTTATGCGCTTGTCAATAACTAAATCACAAATCATATTTCTTAAATACTAGTATATTATGTTCCTGTCTATTGCATAGCAACTAATTGATATAGGGGGAAACAGTGCATATGTTTTAGTTCGCTCTAATCCTTTTAAGTTTCATAATTGATGTTAATTTATTTGTAAAATGTTTTATTAACTTGTACATATATTTAAGTATTTTTAAAGTTTAAACATTATTTATTTTACAACGATTGTGAAGCAAGTTTTAACAACTTATGTTAATCACTATCGTTGGCGCGGATGAAAGCGTGAATGTGGTCATTCGTGTGGGAGGAAACCGGAGTATACGGCGAAAACCCACTTGTCCGACCTGGCAACCACCTACCATCTCACATAATTCCCGGTCCGAGGATCGAACTCGGGTTGCATTGATGAGAAGCGAGCCAGCTAACCACTGCTCTCGCTAATCGGACAACTTGTACATATGTAAAAATACTCAATTAAATAATGCTTAGATTAAATTAAAAAAATTAAAAACATACACTTACACTTTATGAATATTTGTAAATTACTAATTCCGTGCATTTTGGACTAACATAATGTGCAGCGTGTGCGCCAAATAACCTACACAGTATGTTTGATCACACAGCAATTAATGATATTGACATTAATTTTACACTTCGTGGAGCTATTCACTAAGTTATCGATGCTACTATTTTATTTCATAGGAGTAAACACTAATATATGTTCTGTTGTAATTAATAACGTAATTAGTACAAAACTGATACTGTAATGTAAATATAATTAATCTTATGTTAGTAGTTTGTCGTACAGTGGTCTAGATTATTTCCGTAAGGACATATTTTTTCATTGTGGAATGAAAGCATTTGGTCAACTTGCCGCTATTAAAAAACAAAGAAACCATTTTCAAAACTAATATTTGCATTCTATTTTAAGCGTCATTTGAATTTATTTAATTTAAATACACATCTAAATAGTTCTGTTTTATTTAGAAAGGACTGTACTACTATTCTAAGAATATGATTTAGTATTTGTTTTTACTTTGTATATGAATCAATGCCAATGAAATAGTGTTATACTCGTTGGTCATGTGGGTTAAACTGTTTCTAGTTTCAATTCAGAATATTTGTCATCGACAATCAAATGCAATATGGACTAACTATTCATCACAGAGCATGCACTATAATTAGTTGTGTGATTAATTCCAATCTTAACAAACAGATCAAAATGAATATATTTAAATTATAATATCCAGAAACCATTATCATATATGTTGATTGTCCACTTATCTAACACATAATTATATGGTCTAAATTATTTATTTTTGAACGTAATTGGCTAAATTATTTTAATAGAAATTATAACGTTAGATTTAAAGCTTAATATGTACATGCTCTTAAGCTGTTTGACAGAGAACTTCATAAGGTCACACGATTGTATTGGTTTACTATGCAAAATGAACGTTTAACAGATTATAATGTTGACCAATCTAGGTTTGGCAATCAATTGGCCACTGTAAATGTAAATTACAACCAATGCAAATCGTTCATTGTGGACTAAGACAGGGCTGTGTATTATCTCCATTATTGTTTAATCTCTACATTTAGTCAGGTCAATATACGAAATTTTACCACCCAACCCCAAACAAATTGCTAGAAAACGTTTTTTAACTGTTTCTGGTAGTATTCGATATGGAGCATAACATACTAAAAATCTACCAAAATCTGACTTCCAGAAAGTTGTCAAATTCAAGATGGCGTCCAAGATGGCGTCCAAGATGGCCGCCGATTCTATAAAATAGCTATAACTCCCTTACTATGTGCCCTAGAATGGTAATTTTGGTGTCTACACCCATGTTTTTAGTGGTCACGGAATTCACTGAGAACAGCGAAATTGACATTGGACAATCAGAACATCAGGAAATTCAAGATGGCGTCCAAGATATCTGCCGATACCTTAAAATACCTATAACTCCTTTACTATACTGTCAACGCTCTTTACAACGACATGCTTTATAACAGAATATTCTTTATTTCGACGAAATGTTTGGGCACAGAAGTACATATGTGTTCTTTTCTCCTATTCGTTACATCAAATTCTTTATAACAGCAAATTCCATGGGAACTAACATGGTAGTTATAAAGAGAGTCCACTGTACACCCTACATGCATGCTTATGCCTCTTCCTCATCCTCTTCCGGGAAGGTATCCTGCTGGTTGTTGTACGGATTGTCACACGTTTCTAACTGGCATTGTCCACACGCAGGCGTGCATGGTCGTCCATACACCCTGCAGCTACAGCGTGGTGTTCCACAAGCTGTTTTTCACCATCTTTAGGAGCTTGTCTGGAGCAGCATTCATATCCGTCATTACCGATATCAAACGATTGTCTTCCAACTTCCAACCCCAATTCAACACGTCCATGTCACTCTCCTTCCCAATCCAGACCATTATCTTGTAGTAAACTCTGAGAGAGTGGAGCTTGGTGGATGATTCAGTAGGTGGTAGACGTTCAGATGTAACGAATGATGTCGACGATACAATTTTCTTGGTCAAGGTACTGTAGCGCAGAGATGCCAATGACTCACATCTGGCTGATGATTGGGACGGAGGAATTGATCAGCACTGGCTTGGATCACAGGGTTATCTTTAACAAGTTTTTGAAAGACTGACTTTTTCCCAATCCCGAAAATCCGAGATGTATTATCGCATCCTGTGAAAGCATGAATGAAAACAACTGGGTACATAGGCTATGTCCAAGGGCTGACACAATAATATATATGAAATGTTACCACCCAATCCCCCACATATTCCTAGAAAAGGATTCACAACTGTTTCTGGTAGTATTCGTTATGGAAAATAATGTGTTGATTATTGTAGATGACAGCACCACAATCTATGGAGTGATAATCTAAAAATAATCAACAGATGGTTGAGTGGCTGACAGTCGTTTTTCTATCGGTGACCATTTAAGATGCCACCTTGGATGTCTTGTTGTTCTGGTTGTCCAATGGGAATTTAACCATATACATTGAATTCCTTGAATTCCTTGTTCCCTAAAACCTAGGTGTGGACACCAAAATTACCATTCTATGGTGTATAGTAAAGGAGTTATAGATATTTTAATGTATCTGCGGCCATCTTGGACAACCAAAAACCACAAAAAAAAAAAACACGCCATCTTGGATTTGGCAATTTCCGGAAGTCGGATTTTGGTAGATTTTTAGTATGTTATTCTCCACATTGAATACTACCAGAAACAGTTAAAAAACGTTTTCTAGCAATTGTTTTGGGGTCAAACGGTATATTGACCTGATTGAGTTAACTGTTTACTTTAAATCGCTTAATATTGATATTAACATAGAGGATGATAATGTATGCATACTTCTATGTGCTGATGACATCGTTTTGTTAGCCGAAAGCGAACAAGATCTGCAATCATTGTTAAGCTCACTCTACCACATGTGTTGCCTTAATAACATATCAATTAATGTTGTTAAACGTAACATTATTAATTTTCGTCCAGAACGTGAACATAAATCTGATTATATATTTAAGTGTGGACATGATCACTTGACAACTGTTGATAGATATACTTTCCTTGGGTTGTGCTGCATAAACCGAGGCGTATGGTTCGATACAGGCTTGTTCCTAAAGTCATTTTCATCATATAAAGAGCCTTTCTCTAAAAGAACAGCTCGCAAATCACCATACAGTGCACATTCTGATAATGCATGGCTTTCATCTTCTAATACATTACAGAAAGGGTACTTTGGTTTCTATACTTAATGGAGCAACTCCACATCTAAATTTACATAATGCTGATCTGTGACGTGTGATCTGTGACGTGTGGGTAAATGATTTTACAACAAACTTCTGATTGAAATTAAATTTAAATATACTAGATACTAAGCGTATTGCGACTACGTCCAGAAACACCAGACACACTGTTAATAGAGGAGGACCAGTCAGTAACATATTTCTCCATTACAGCATGTTCCACAAGATCTACTAAATTGTTCTTATGTGTGGGTATAGAGAGGTTACAATGATCCATCAAAGTAATATCTGCAAACTTTCTCCATCTTTCTCCCCCCCCCCCCTCTCTCTCTCTTGACATAGTACACCCATTTTTTATAACTTCTAGATATATAATAGAGAACATAGAAAACGCACACTTCGAATAGGTGTGTTTTACATGAATAACAATAACTATATAAATACATAGTTTTAAACATTTTGGAATATTGTTGTTCGGTTCGCTTTCATGTAATACTAATCATACAATGTAAGTGCGCGTTTTCTATGTCCTCTAGTATAGCATTCACCCATTGTGCCATAGAGTTATCAAATTAGTGAATAGAACCTATGAATAAGTAAAAGATAAAGTGTTGACATTAATTAACGGCACATATTGAATATAGGATTATTGTGTCGAGGGAAAGTAACAATTTCAATTCATTTCAAGTGTATAATATATATTGTTTCGTGTTATATAATGGTGGCTGATAAACCTCATTTTCGGCTTAAAGTATAGCGAGTATATTAAGCATTGCAATGGTCATGGGACGGTCAGGATTCCCCTTCCGCCCGTTCTTTGTGTACTGTAGGGGCGTGAAAAATAAACGACTGTTTCTGCTAAGTTATGTAGACTTGAACTGATTTTCCTACATGTGCTCTCCGATTAGCGCAGTGGTTACGAGCTCGCTTCTCACCAATGCAACCCGGGTTCGATCCTCAGACCGGGAAGAATGTGAGATGGTACGGTGGTCTACGGGCACTCCGGCTTCCTCCCACACGAATGATCGCATTTACCCTTTCATCCGCGCCAACGAGAGTGATTAATATAAGTTGTTGAAACTTGCTTCGCAATCGTTGTAAAATAAATAAAGTTTAAACTTAAACGTCATACAGGTGCGTAAATAGGTTCGGATACTCGTTGAATAGGAGGCGACGTATATAGTAAAACATTTTTCGAATATTAATAATTTTTATTTCCAATTCAGATAACCGCTTATTATACCAAAATTTAATACAAAATGGCAAATCTCTCAACCGAACATTTTGAAACACTTCTTCGTGAATAGAAGCCAAACAAACTAATCTGAACGGACCTAGAGATAAATAATATCTGTACGGTTACAAGAACCGAGAATATCAGTACGGAATATGGAGACTCTTTAGTATTGACATTATCGAATAACGATAGAGTATGGACACCTATTCATTTCAAAGCAGAAACAAGAGAAGGCATTCCACCATTCTTTTTCATGTCGACAGGTTTGAAGCCTTGCAAAATTAATAGTATTTTATTTAACCATATGTTATTGCAAATCAATAGTACATATGGCATACACATAAAGATACAATACATAGCATGACAATACAAATGATTTGGGCCACACGTTTTAACAACGGCCCTCACCGGTAATGTAATAGTAAAAACAACTACCAGGCTTATGACATAGTTTATCCGAGATCAATTAATTAATTCGACTATTTTATCGGTAAATCTTAGCTCCTGTGCTCATATAAATACTCCCTGTTGCATTTTTATGAAAAGTGTTCCAGAACCCCCATTTTAGAGATATATTAAGTAACACTATGAATTACTTCCCTTTGTTAAGACGATGATGCGTGATCAGTTTATTCAAGATTTGAGTTGTTCATAAGTCAAAATTTAAACGAAATTTGTGATGCATATAGTCCGGAAATGTCACATTTTGAAAAAAAATCACCAAACGTAAATTTAAACAGAGATAATTATGATCACATGGTATAAGTTTATATAGTATTTTACAATGTGTGTGTTTACGTTTATTTATCGTCGCTATCGGTTGCTCACATGAGCGACGCCTCCTGAAAAAATTAGTCATTTTAGATTTCTGGAGGATTGTGCAATGATGACCCAGTCTAGAGTATCCTCGTGTTCTTTTACGTGCACGGTGTACACGAGACCTCTGTTTAAATTCCCCATCTGAAAGACTGTTAATTTTATTAGGGTCAGACGGGGGGGTCGAACCTGCGATCCCTGGATTATCAGTCCAGGGTGTTTTCACTGGACTACAGATCCGTCTGTGTGTACAGACATTTTAGATGTCTACGTTATATACAACACTAAGGCTGTGGCGGCTACAATACTATGGTACCCAAACTCAGCATTTTGCATGTCAATTTCACTTTCGTTTAAAATTTAGTCGTTGTTATTGAATCACATGTGTGACCTATACAACTAGTAAATCAAAAAATGATCCCATTAATATGTAATTTCGGTGATCACTCGATGAAATAACATTCTATCTTACACTAATAACCACATATATCCGCTATGTCATCCGAATATAGTAGCATACATACAATCTCATCATTTATGTTAACACTTTCCCTCATAGAAGCACCTCTTGACGCCATTACCAATACGCCAAACATTGACAATGTAGTAGCCAAATCAATGTTCATAAACCCTTTCCCTCATAGAAGCACCTCTTGACGCCATTACCAATACGACATACATTGACAATGTAGTAGCCAAATCAATGTTCATAATAAAGACTAGAATCTGACATGTAGTCCCAGAAATATCTATGGTGGTGTGATAGATATGGCGACTACTTATTCACTGCATGATAGCTAATTGGCTGTCGTTTGTATGGAGATATAATAGTATATTAACCTAAATCTCTATGAAGGAAATGGTTAATACCAATATAATATATATATATTATATACATAATAAATCATTAATACAGATATTAAACAATAGCGATTATAATACACAGCCCTGTCTCAGTTCACAATCAAACCATTCAGTTTTAAAGAAATTGGTTCTAACATATGAGGCGATATTTCAGAATAAATGTTTATTTCACTATCAATCATTTTTATTTCAGTACATATAAAATAGTACATACAGGATATGTGTTGTGTTGGGTTCGGTATGTGGTGGAAAAATAGTTCACCGTATGAACACGGAGAGCAATATAATAAAATCTAGCTTTCTATTTTCATGTGACTTTATTGAGTGAAATAACATTCGATCATTTATTTAAACCGTATAATTTATGTTGGAAAATGATGCTACCATACGCTACAACTTCAGGTGCTAGAACGTCGCGACTACATGACGTCATAATGACGTGGGTCCGAAATCGTTTTCTATCAACACTATTTCAAATTGCAGTAGCTGGGAAACATAAGCATAACGTAGTGAGAATTAAATGTTTAGTTCACAAGCATAACATAAATAAAATATTTATATAAGTACATGCAGAGACGATTGTGTACTTGCGCAGTGGGAGCGCGTTCGCTTCAGGTGCGAAATGCCCTGGGTTCGAGCCCTGCTGGAGCCGTTACGTGTGTGACCTTATTGCCCCTTCTCTCTCCCTCCTGGCGATGAATTCCATCAGGAATGAGGTCTCAAAGAGTGATCAATATAAGTTGTAAGAACTTGTTTCACAATCTAACTAAAATAAATTGATATAAACTATTGTCATGTTTTGTATTCATATATAAAATGAATAATAGATCATCAAACTAGTTCGTCAGTTCCTTCAAGTCGACCACTGCCTTGCTCTGCTCTCTCGAAGACATCAAATTCAATCCGTTGGTAAAATCCTGAGATGAGGAAATCTCCCTTAAACATATCAATTACATCAACATAAACCTGTTAGTTATGATACGGATGAACTGTGGCTAGAAATCTCCCTTAAAAATATCTATGACATCAACTTAAACCTGCTTGTTATGCTACGTATAAACTGTAGCTAAATATATCCATTAAATATATCAATTAAATCAACATAAACCTGCTAGTTATGTTTCATATGAACTGTAGCTAAATATATCTATTAAAATATCAATTACATCAACATAAACTTGCTAGTTATGTTACGGATGAACTGTAGCTAGAAATCTCCCTCAATTACATCAACATAAACCTGCTAGTTATGTTACGGATGAACTGTCACTACTTTTATCACATAACTTTGCTTGTATTCATTTACATACACCTATCACTAGCCTGGGTTCCAGTCTGTCGATTGTTCACTTTTTAACTTCTGGCAATGTTAATATGATCAGAAACTCAATACGGCCAAATTGATAGTCGCAGTGTTAAAATATATTTATTTGACTCTCCAGGCAAATATCGACGCATGTTCCCAGGCTAGCCTATCACATATGTACACACCTGTAATAACACCAGGAAGGATTATGATGGGTTCAGCGAATAATTGTTATAATTTGTAAATTAAACTTTAAAGCATACATATTTCTATTTGAATTGGTATTAACGTTAATGCTAAGACAAATGGCGATTTAAAGGAATCCAGGGATTGCAGGTTCGATCCCCCGTCTGACCCTAATAAAATTCACAGTTTTTCAGATGAGACGTTAAACCAAGGTCTCGTGTCGGTGATTACACCGTGCACTTAAACGAACTAGAGGAGACTCTGGAATGGGTCTATATCTGTATCATTGCACTATCCTCCAAACATCTAAAATGACTAATCACTTCAGGAGGCGTCGCTCATATAGGCAACCGGTAGCGACTCTAAATAAACGTAAAACACACACACAAGATATGCCTGAAATTGGAGTATTGTACTATTACTGTGGAGGCGTCGCCCCGATTAACCCATTTCATTCTGGATACCGTTCAAACAGTATTCGCAAAGAACATAGACCCAGATCAACCACCACAGAACGTGCCGTCTGATCAGGCTCTATGATATTTGCTATTAAGATGATCTTGCTAAGACACTTGTCTATGTAGCAAACAACATATATCCTGATCAGCACGCAGCGTCACGCTGCGGTTGATATGGATCTATGTTGTTTGCAAAAGTATTAAATGTATCCAGAATGAAATGGGTTAATAATATTATATAATAGCGTTATTTTATAGATATGTTTCACATCATAGGTTTCAACCATATTTAGATATTGTTACTGTTAAGAAAGTTCGTGTATGTTTAGCCCGTTTACGTTTATCGTCACACAGACTTTTTATTGAAACTGGTCGATGGACAAAACCATTAAGTACACCAGTAAACGAAAGAAAATGTAACTCATGTAATAGTCTAGAAGATGAATTTCACTTTGTATTAGAATGTAACTTGTATTGTGATTTGAGAAAGCTGTATATTCCGAGATATTACTGGAGGCATCCCAATATGCATAACTTTGTTGAATTAATTAATAGTGAAAATAAACAGGTTATTAAAAATTTAAGTATACATATAGAAAAATCATTTATCCTTAGGACAAATGAGTTGTATGCTAGATAATAACGTGTTAGATTATAATATGTTATATGATAAGTCCAAAATAATACCAATATAACTTGATTTGTGTACTTTAATAGACGTATTTCATAAACATGGTAAGTACAAGTAAATGTTATTGGTGTTAAGAATGAAAGAATATACATATACTTTAGTGTCAAATATTTTGTATGGAACGCTATGTAATACAGAAATGCTTGAAATGTTAAGGTTAGAATAAAGTAATAGAGTATACGTGTTATTTATGTTCTCCAATGTATCAAGTCAATATTACATGCATATTGTACATTTTCTGTACATTCATAACTTTACTGTAGATATGAGATGCAATGTACCCACGGTAACTTGTTGGTTAGTAGAAACGAGATTGTAGTAAATTTAACACGGCCGTTTAAGCATCGACTCTAGTTAAGCCTGAAATATACTTATACTCAGTTTATTAAGCTAAATTATTGTTCGTTTGATTACTTTCACATGCTATACTGTTATATCATAACGTTAAGATAAGGTATATACCATGTAGAAAAATAATCTGATCAGTTCGTTATTATGTGCACTTTATAACAGCAACTAATTATTTATTCTGCGTTAGGAATGTCATATCAAAGTGTACGTTCTATACGTTTAAATAGTTATGTTTATTAACCAAAATCAACACCTTCCAAAGGCAATTTCTTGCTAATTTCGCTTTCGAGCAAGAATGTTCATATGTTGGAAGTTGTATACCTTCAGAAAATGATTATGTACAAGTTGTATTATTAATAAGCATAGTCATCATGTTTTTGGACTTCGTACTATCAACCCATGTCAAAATAATTATGATACATTCTCATTACAGTGTGGGCCATTAAACTATTTGCATGTGTGTTAAGATCATAAGTACACCAATATTTATTAGTAGGTTAATGTTATGATATACAAATACAGCTTCAAATTAAAGTCCAATTGATTATATATTTTAGTTTTTCAGAATATTAATCTATATAATAAAATAATTTTATTTATATACTAATAATAAATTTATTATTTACTTAATACGTTCTTAATAATTGCATGAACGATGTGTTACTTATAAAAATAAAAGCCTTTAAAGTAAGTTAACATGGCATGCATATGTTATTAAAGATGTTTTCATCTATATTATAACATATTATCACATATAAATATTTGCTTTAGTATTATATAATTAATTAGATATATTGACATAGTGAATTGCTGTCGCCATATTTGTTTATATGTACATGTATGCCACATGAGTCTGAGACCTTCTGGATTTAAACAAATATAACCTTGAAACATGAAAAACAATAATTATATAAATACATAGTTTTAATCATTTTGGAATATGTTTAGTTGTTCAGTTTGTGTTTTGTAATAAAGATGTGATATATCTTTGGTGGAATCCTTTGTATTTCGTTTTCATGTAGTAATAATCATATAATGTAGGTGCGCGTTTTCTATGTCCTCTAGTATATAATGTAGGTGTGCGTTTTCTATGTCCTCTAGTATATAATGTATGTGTGCGTTTTCTATGTCCTCTAGTATATAATGTAGGTGTGTCTTTTCTATGTCCTCTAGTATATGTATTTAATATTTGTACTACAATGCATTGCTGGACAGATCTGTCTATACTCTTCATGTTGTAGCGGCCTCCGAGGCCGAGTGGTTACGGACGTTGACTTCGAATCTATTGCCCATCGCCGTTGTAGGTTCGACTCCCACTACACTGGGGGTGTCGAATTGTTTCAAGTGAAGCTACCCAGCTGGCATGCGGAAGGCTGGTGTTCTACCTGGGTAACCGTCCCTGTCTAAAATACTGCTTGGACGATTACCCGGGATCATCCTCCACCATTGATAGCCGAAGAGTCGCCAAATGACAAAAACTGTTAGTGCGACTTTTAACCTCAGCAACACACTTTGAAAGAATCTGAACAGAGTATGACACATCCCATATTTGAAAGAATATGGGATAGTATAGAAGAGTTTATGCATGCCATGGTAACGTATATATTAGATCAGGCGCATAGCTCACTCAATGTACACCAATACGCAGCTGTGTACTAAACTATATCAAATAAACAACTTAAAACGCCAAAACTGCAACAAAAACGGACGAAGAGCGGGATCGGATTTTGACATGTACTTGATCTGAAATATTTCCATTACCGTCCTTTAAAGTGGACATACGATCACTCATTTATTTCATTAGATACTCTCTTACATTGTACCAATTGCGATCTATAAATAGAAATTTCTATGGAAAGGTCAATAAACCCCCATGAAATGAGGGGACATCCCTCACACATTCTTCCCAAGCGGCGTGTCCCACTTCATTCCGCGTAATTAAAATATCACTCTGACTACACGCCTGCAAACGCCACATAAGATTTATCCGTACAATTTAATAACACCGGTCGCTTTAAAGGGACACTATTAATACTGAAGTTTTCAAACTATGTCACTCTGACTACGCGCCTGCAAACGCCACATAGATTTATCCGTAAAACTTAATAACACCGGTCGCTTTAAAGGGACACTACCAATACTGAATTGTTCAAATACCTGTTATTCTTATTTCCCTTCATAATGCACACACCAACACAATGGATAGAATAACAACTAGTAGCAACCCTGTTGCGGCACACACGGCTATAATCATTAGTGACTATTTCACTCCAAGTGCATGGAAAATCGAGAAAGCTGTCCCCCTTGTAAATTACCCGATAAGCAGATATCGATAGACAATCTCTGGCGTGTTTTCCATAGAGTTATATAGTAACTCGATATATAAATTGCAATAAAGTCATTATTTCATCATAGGACAATCTATTACCACATATACGAAGATAGATAATTTTCTGTGCTTTCAAGACGTTGTTTTTATTTTAAAACAAGTATATGTCTTGTACAGTATAATTAAGCAAATATACATAGACCATCACGTCATATTTCGCCTATATACTACTATGTACAATTTAGAAAACACTGATATGTACCTGTTTTGTGCTCAAATAGTTTTATTTTGTTGTTCGTTGACAATCTATTACCACATATGACATTCTTCATATTTTCAAGATCTTTTTAATGATGCAAAGTATAATAAAATAAGTTGTTATCTTCAACGATAATTTTGATGTTACATCGTAAAAAGTCAATTTCTGTTTCTGGTGGTACTATATACAAAGTATAACCCATAGTCGGAACATATTTATAATAGTATAGTCAAAATTCGTTCACCATTAAATACGTATATAATATAAAATAATAAAAAATATTTTTGTCATAATATAAAATATTAAATTGTTTTATGTTTTCTGTGTTGAATGTGCGAACATGTGTGAATTCCGTTGAAGTAATTATCGACATCCTGTCGCTTCCTGTCCCCATCGGGTACAATGGTAGCTTATCGATACCCGGTTATCGTGTTGTTGCAAATATGCATCCTGAGAATATGAAAAATAAACTGAAACTGGTATCCATGACAGACCAATAACTTTCATAGTAAACTCTAAATAACATCTTCATTGTTACAAAGCATTCCTGTTATAGCCGTATTCGTCGTTCAATTGACCTTTCTGCAAACGCTAATTAGGCACGCACCCCATAGTTACCGGTGCTCGCTGTAACCACGCGAGACAAGCTATCTAACAAAATGGCGTCTAACGCAGTCCTGCATCGAGTTAATCTAGATAAAATTCCGTGGAATTTCTCGGTTTTATTTCACCCAGATAAGAATATCTCGTTGAAAGCAAGACAGCAATGGTTTATGTTTTTCAGTGATGGTTATTAGCTATTTAAGTAATTAGACACAATTATGAATGGGACTATGTAACCGTGTGTTTGCCATACCAGAAGTGATTATCTATCTAGGTTTCAGGCCACTAATCAAGATTAATTCAAGTGAATGGGGGAGAATAAATAAATCATAGACCGTCATTAAAATAATATATGTATTGTACATCAAAGCATTAAATTATTTACAATGACATAAAATTACATAAAAAATGTACATAGATTAATACAATGACAATGAAATTTACAGTGTTTATCTATTTTTTATTGTATCAGCAAAAAACGCATGGAAATATAGACGCCATGGTTGTAATGAAATTGATGTGAAGAGCATGATATTTATACATGATGCAAGGGCTTGGACATATGGCACGGCTCAGCTCTAAAGCTGATAAAACACGGGCATACAAACCAGCATCACAAATGTTTGAGCCGACCAATCAAGGTGTGAAAAATAATATATTCTCCAGTAATTGATTAATTTGTCAACAGCCCATCTCATAATTGGCGTAGGCGTGATAATATACTATTAGACGAATCCACCGCAATGTTTTACTCTATATTGCCTTGTATACGAAGAAGTAGTTATACGAAACCACTGACACCCGTTATTTCTCTAAAGTACAGATATATTTCACGGGTGAGGACCTGTTAAGTGTTCGTGGAAAATGCTTTCGCAGTCAACGGAAGAGTGAACAACCATATCGTGTCAACTTTGACATCAAAAGAAATGAAATATGCCACCGTATTGAGAGACTCGACCCTATGCCTCCAAGAAGACTCGAACATTAGGCCCAAAAACTGCAGGACCTGTTCATAAATGAGTGGTACTCACAAGTTGACAACTCGAGCAATAGTACCTTCTATAGGATTTTCAAAAAGGAGTTGAAATTTGAAAGTTATTTGTCATCTACTCCTAAGGCAGTTCTACCGTATATAATTAGATTTAGGACTAGAAATCACCGTCTTCCAATTGAAACAGGAAATTGGGCCAGAATCCCTATTAACCTTAGAACTTGCAATTTTTGTAATGACAAGATTGGAGACGAATTACATTATTTATTAGAATGTCCGAATTTAATTGATAATAGGAAAAAGTATATAAAGCCATATTATTACCGTCGTCCAAACACATTTAAGATGGAACAGCTCATAAATACTAGGAACAGATCAGAATTTCTGAAACTGTGCAAATTCATGAAAACAATTTTGCTTGGGATATGATATTGGGATAATTCCTTTGTACTTATATTTGCATTACATGTAATATGCTACTGTAAATCAGTGTGTTTTATATATTGTTTGTAATGTCGTTCAAAGAGCCTCTTGTGAGATAGATACTTTTATTTCCTCCATTTTTGTTTGTTTTGTGATAAAATGATTTAAAATACTCTTATTGACTATTCTGAAATAATTATGTTTTATTAAAATGTGTGATATACTGTATATCAGACGAAACATCCAGTCCAGGTAGTACATAACACCAGTTTGACGAAATTGTAGGTTGACGAAACATCCGTAACTCATATAAATTATCTAGATTGTGTTGAAACATTGTGTTCACCGCATAAATGCATTTGGGCGACTAAATTATTTTCTAAGAAGATTAAACAATCTAAACATAATTAATAAAGAATTAAAATTACAATAAGAATATTTTTAGAGGGCTACATGGGTTGCATTGATCTAAGTGTGTGTTTACCAACTTCGCAAAAAATAAAGCTATTTGATTCTTTAGTAGGTTCGATCCTCAATTTTAGTGCCGAAATATGGGGAACACATAAAGCCAAGGACATCGAACTTGTCCATACAAAATTCTTGCCCAGAATTCTCGGAGTAAAAAAATCAACAAATTTAACTGTGCTATACGGAGAATTAGGTCGATTACCGCTCCATATCTATCGAAGAATTAAACTACTTAAGTATTGGATTAAGATATTAAAACAAGAAGATTCAAGTTTAACAAAACAACTTTATCTATTATTAAAAACGGACGTTGATTTAGGTCACACTTATAACCGAACAAATTGGGCGTTTGAAATAAAATCAATACTATCAGATCACGGATTTAACAATATCTGGAATGAACTGTTCACCCATGACATCCCTCTGGACATTATTAAGCAACGGATAATCGATACATATCTACAAAAATGATTTAGAACTTTATACTTTGCCAACAAAATACACATTATCTAAGTACCTTAAATACTGTATCTACCTATTGTATAGTGATTGTTAATCTGCACTGTTAAAAACCCATGCTCTTCTGAAAAAACTTGTGTTCACACTGTATTATATATTATATGTTTGTAAACATTAATATGAAATGTTTAATGCTGAATAAAATATTTGTATTGTATATTGTATTCATGTTATGTCAATATTGATTATTGGGTTGATCAGGTATAAAATCATTAACCGTGACATATTAATACATGTGGATGTGTAATGATAACAAGATCTATAAAGTGATGTGTTGAATTACCCGTGTCGACCCATTTCCTGTAGAACCAGTCATTGAAAGTGCCATAACTGGCCCCAATTCCGCCGGAAACATAATTATCAATGTATTGTGTCAATGTTGAAACTACTGGGGTACGTTAATTATGGTCATAAAATATATTTGTTTTATTACTTGGGTCGGTGACACGATGCATAACGGACTTTGTTAATTACAGCTTCGTTTCCGTTAGAATGAGGGCCACAGGTGATTTAACACGACATCTTATGGACCGTTATATCTCACTGAGTCTATACTATGTGCTATATCTCACTGAGCCTATACTATATATGCTATATCTCACTGAGCCTATACTATATATGCTATATCTCACTGAGTCTATATTATATATGCTATATCTCACTGAGTCTATATTATATGATATATCTCAAACTTGTCAGCCTCTTCGCCAAGTTCTGGACATTTAGTGTACTGAGTCATCAGATCAAAGAATACAATTAAATGTTAAAAAGCTTTTATAAAATATGCCATTACTCATTTCATACATGTATATAATTTTGAATAAACTATTTCTGAAATGGGGATCGGGCTGGTATGTTCCTGCACCTGCACCTCGATACACAGTCAAACCTGTATTAAGAGGCCAGCTAAGGGAATCACAGAAAATGGCTGCTTAGCACAGGTGGCTGCTTAATAGATGTTAAATATAGAATAAAGTAACATGGGGAATCTGAAAACTGCCTGCTTAATGCAGGTTGGCTGCTTAAGAGAGGTGACCACTAACACAGGTTTGACTGTAGATAAATTCTTTTATAAATTCCTCCACTATAAAGAGAAGTAGCACATTTGCATAATATACAAATATTACGTACAATTTGTGACAAAAACATTAAAATATATACAATATTTATATCTTTATTTCAGTCTCATAGATCTATGTACAATGCAAGATATCAAAATATAACATATATTCACATAAACACACGTGCATAACCATGCTTAGATAGAATTACAAGAGACTATGGTCTTACTTATCACACTTGTTATAAAATTATCATTGCACAAATACAGCATTAAATTATTAATATATACTGTGTAAGACTGGTACAATGTACTAATAGGCATTACCTTGCGCACTATGAACAATCTCTTATAACCGTTACCAATACATAATAAGGTTTTTATTTTTTAAGTATCACAAAAAACAGCTGCTAATTAGTTCACTCTCGATCTGATCGAGGTTGATAATTGATCTTTTAAAATATTTCTTAATCGGCTAGTGCATTTGTTTTTAATTACAGTGGTGTGAAACGTATGTATTTTAATTTATGTAATGTACATGGATGAGCGGTAAATAAAGATCAAAACTTCAATGACCCGGACCATAGAAATGTTGTCTTATCTATAATATTGTTTGTTAATACACGTCTATGTATAATAAAAAATAAAAATGGTAGTACAGTTTTATAATCTATTTTGTTGTTTATGCAATGAAGGTTATCCTCTTTCACGAACAATGGCATAATTATATACACTGACAAAACATGATACCATTGTGTTTACGTCTGCAACAACATCCTCTATACAAGCATTATACGGTATTATCTACCCAGCAAAAACGAATCAACGCGAATTTCATAATTCATGATTCATTGCCTTTTATTGCCTTAGGCCAATTTACACAGATATCCGCTGATACAATAACCATAAATCGCGTTGATCAAAGGTAGAAAACTCCTACAATGTGATCGCTCGAAATGAACAAGGGACGCTACCTAGTCAAATCTGCTAAAATTGTCGCTATTGAATACTATGTATCTGTCCATCCTCCGGATATTCAACAGGGGAGTCATCGGGAGACTCCTCGGTGGACGAATCGGAGCAGCCTACAAATGAGAAACATGAGAATCAGTTAGTTTAAACAATATTTTATTTCAATGAATATACATAGTATAATGATCACAATAAGAAAATACATGTAGGATTGAGGAGAAAGCAACGGCTATAATAATACTATTATCGGGAGACTCCTCGGTGGGCGAATTGGAAAGTCTACAAATGAGAAACATGAGAATCAGTTAGTGCCCATGAATCATCCTAAACATAGATTCGTTTTCATATTTGGTTTCCGCTGTTTTTATCGTTGTTTCCTTTGCACCACATGCTATCCATTGTCATCCGACTCACTTTGGTGTGATTTTGACAAGTACATCAGCATGTCAATGTTTAAAACGTACATTAAAATACTTCAGAGTGTTCTACGTTCTAGTATTCACAACTCACCTTAATGTATTAGTCTGTTCAAATCTACAAATCTATTTATAAAATTAAATAAGATTGAAATTCAAGTACATGCATTGTTGTTGCTTTGATCAAAGGACATTGTATCATATTTACATTACTTTTATAACATAATGTGCATGCCAATAGATAGTTTTCGTAAGCTTAATGCAAATAAGCAATATTCGAATATATCGGAATACCGTATAATTTACATGTATGTATCCATGCGCGTTGTCAAATAAATAAATAAACAAACAGCATGGTGTCGAAAATAGAATTTCTGTTTTCCACTATCAAAACTATAAATATCAGTTAGCCACACGGGTTCGATCTTCAGACACGTGTACTGGGGCTAGCACCACTCGTGATAATATTGCATTCAACATTCATTAGCGAAATAGAATTCGAGCATTCACTTATTAAACAAACAAATGTTCTTTTTATTTTAGAATGTAAATGGTTTTATGATATATAACAGTACAATCGTCGTGATTAGACGGGAAACATTGGCGTCATACTAGACGTCAAATGACGTCACCGACAGCTTGAGTCCGATAACATTGTCTCTACTCTCGCCCTCAATGCGATGTGATTTGATACTATTTTATTTTTGTATATACATGTATGTAACAGTTACAAAACAACTTACACAATTCATAATTAGCAAATGGGTTGGGCCACAAGTTCTAACAACATTAGTGAGTAGCCTTACCTCAATGCGATGGATTCCATCAGAAATGAGGTATCGAGAGCGATTAATAAAATGGTGTTGTAAGAACATGCTTTGGAATCAAGTTAAGAATAAACTTATTTATTATCTATTATATTAAAATATGTCTAATTTACAGTTTATATTATATTTTAATTGTAATTGCTTCATCAGTCCGTTACTGCCAATATTATGTTAGAAATGGGCATTAGTTTGTCGTACCATATGTCCAGTTGAACAGGTTGGTTTCGGGTATGCATTTGTTGCAAGCATCAGTAGAGTCTGTCTCTGTTTCGTAATAGCAGTCTCCATCTATTAGACATGTGTTAGTCTGGAATACGAATACATTATATTCCTGTATGGTTTCTGAACATACTACGTACATATGATATAAATTTACACAATTATTGTATTTATAGTGGCCTCCGTGACAGTGGTTATGGTCGTTGACTTCAAACCACTTGCCCCTCACAGCTGCTGGTTCGAATCCCACTGGAGGTGTGGAACTTATTATGCACAATTATGGGAAATCCGTGACTGAGTGTTGTTCAGGTCATTGACTCCAACTCATTTTCCTTTTCCGCTGGAGATCCGAATTTCATTGGATGAGTCGACTGGCCTGCGCACAACCGTGGTTCTAGTGCTCACGCATGCACTGTTCGGAGGACCACTTTGGCATTTGCTCCACCTTTTAATGCTGGAAGGTCACTATATAATCGTTTGTGTTGGTTTCATACTGATCCAAACACACAAAGCAATATCAGTGAAATGTTCTGGCAACATGACACAACTATATGTAGCACGCTCGATCCTCACCAATGCAACCCGGGTTCTATCCTCGGACCGGGAAGTATATGATATGGTACGGTGGTCGCCAGATCGGACAGGTGGTCTTATTCCATGTAGTCACGAGAGTGATTCATATGAGTTGTCATAACTTATTTGACACTCGTATATTTCGGGCCCCAAAAATGGCTTCTTGTTTTAATTGGTTTGTCCGATGAGCGCAGCGCAGTAGTTACAATGCGGGATTCTCACCAATACAACCCAGGTTCAATCCTCGGTGATATGGTACGGTAGTCTCCAGTGTCCTTCCACACGAAGGATGTGATGTATTAATTTGTCATATTTTATATTCACATGTATGTATATGTAAAACCAATCAAGCAATATAATCTGATTTTCGATATTACGCCAAGTTATTAAAGTTGCCATATATACCTGGTACCAACATCTAGTATGCAGTGGAAATAATTGCCGTAAACGTTTAGCTTTCAGTTCATTCCACATATCACGATATAAATGTATGCTTCTGTGTATTTCTCAATGTATATTACATGTATCCTGATAACTAAATATCTTTTTAATCAATAGTTGTAAAATAAATAATGTTTATACGTTACAAATATGTGCTTTACCTGAAGTTCAAATGTGACATGTCCTACGTTGTCTGTGTTAAAAGTCAGGCAAAGTGAGTCATATATATATAAGATGATTTGTGGACCGAAGTTTAGACCATCGTTGCTGACAGATACGTAATACTGATAGTGGTGAACATCTGTGCTAGAATCAATGGAACGTTTTCTCCGGCCTTCATCAAAGCAGCATTCTCCATTGTATATGTCTTCATAGCTTCCATTGACCGTGTGTGTATCTATATCTTCAATCTCTCCATTTAATAAGACCTGTGTATTTCAATAAATATCATATTCATAATGTGTAATCTAGCACCGGACCTACTAGTTCTCATTTCTTTGTATTGGCAGTATGTCTTAGGAATTAAATCAGCTAGCTAGATTAATTCAGTACACTCTTTTGCTACGCATTAAGCCCGGGTTCGATGAAGCATACTTTATCCGCATCTATGTTATGAGCGCTACATTTGTAGGTGCGGTACGTGCGATGAAAGACAGTTCCATGAAAGTGGATATTACTAGCATATTTTATTAATCTACTCGAGCGGATTTGGGTCATACTGACAATGTCACGCACTTACGTTGAGACTCGTACTTGCAAAGTTACTAGAACAGCTAGATGCGGACGATATGCCGTTTGCCTTGCTTCTGAAGTAGAACTTTCTTGTAACTAAAGGGTACAAGTTGTGGGTCAACTAGTGCAAAAAGGAAGACAGTTTGTGTATATTACCATACAGTCAAATTTCTGGAGCTTGACCTACATCAGTACCGAGACTACTTCAGAAAATGGAAACAATAGTGGTGTCCGTAGAGCCCATCATCAACAGGAAGCTCTATGACGTATTACATAAACTAAGTCATGAACGCGTGTTAAAATATTAGCAACCCGAGGCAAATTAACCAGTCGCCAATTGCTCTATCGCTACGCCCCTATGGTCACGTGACCCAGTAAAGCGAAACACCCGTCAAACAAATACATTATGGCTATATGATCTATAAGCCTGTATCGATTGAACAAGGACAATATATTGATAACACATGTCCTGATTGAACTTTGATATAGATTTGTCTCATGGGAATGATGTCGAAAAATACAGTGCAACTAGTTATGTTATACCGTTACTATTGATGTCAGTGTCATGTAAACCAGTAAATAGTGTTGATGAATGGTCGTATGTATAGTATGGATGTCAGTGTCATGTAAACCAGCAAATATTGTTGATGAATGGTCGTATTTATAGTATGGATGTCAGTGTCATGTAAACCAGCAAATATTGTTAATGAATGGTCGTATATATAGTATGGATGTCAGTGTCATGTAAACCAGCAAATATTGTTGATGAATGGTCGTATTTATAGTATGGATGTCAGTGTCATGTAAACCAGCAAATATTGTTGATGAATGGTCGTATGTATAGTATGGATGTCAGTGTCATGTAAACCAGCAAATATTGTTGATGAATGGTCGTATGTATAGTATGGATGGCAGTGTCATGTAAACCAGCAAATAGTGTTGATGGATGGTCGTATGTATAGTATGGATGTCAGTGTCATGTAAACCAGCAAATATTGTTGATGAATGGTCGTATGTATAGTATGGATGGCAGTGTCATGTAAACCAGCAAATAGTGTTGATGGATGGTCGTATGTATAGTATGGTTGTCAGTGTCATGTAAACAAGCAAATAGTGTTGATGGATGTCAGTGTCATGTAAACCAGCAAATAGTGTTGATGGATGGTCGTATGTATAGTATGGATGTCAGTGTCATGTAAACCAGCAACTAGTGTTGATGAATGGTCGTATGTATAGTATGGATGTCAGTGTCATGTAAACCAGCAAATAGTGTTGATGAATGTCAGTGTCATGTAAACCAGCAACTAGTGTTGATGGATGGTCGTATGTATAGTACGTAGATATTTAGTGGCACAATTTTAAAGAGTGTTAACAAGATAATAGCTATCATTTATTCTCGTAAAACTTCAATGCAATGTCAATGTTAATAGCAATTCCTTGATGTATACACATGTTGATACATCCATCCAATCCCTGTCGTAGCCACATTCTGGTGCATTGTGTCCGCTCGTACAATAATCAGCACGACAAACAACTTCTATGGACATGCCGTATGATATTGATAAAAGGGCGATATTTTGGAAATATTGCACAAAAAAACCCCACTCCAAATACACGCTTCATGTAAACGGGGCTTTATAGCCTGGGTTCCAGCCTGTCGATTTTTAACTTCTGGCAAAATGACACGTTAATATGATCAGAAACTAAATACGGCCCAATGAATAGTATCGGTGTTAATATATATTTGTTTGACTGTCCAGGCAACATATATCGATGCCTGTTTCCAGGCTAGGGGCTTTAGAGATGGTGCAGAAATACGCGAACCATTGTGCTATTTAATGATCAATTCAATTACAAACACTATTACAGATAGACATTACTATATATACATATAGTTACTCTTTCTAACTGCTGGATTACATTGTTTTATCTCGTCTATAAAATCTCTGCTTAATCATATTCGCTATGATCTGATCGATCAAAGGGAAGTTAGATTTGTGTCTTTCATTGTGCTATCATTGTTGAGAATTAATATCCAATAGCAATTATATTGTAGCTTTATTCCATAATTATGTCATGTGATAATGATTGTGATACAGATGATGTGCTGTTCATCTCTTATAACTCACATGTTGGAGTGGCATTGTACGTATATTTTGTAAACAAATCACTACTACTACTACTACTACTACTACTGCTACTGCTGCTGCTGCTGCTGCTACTGCTACTGCTACTACTATTGCTACTACTCCTACTGCTACTGCTACTACTGTACGAAACATTCAGATAAATTCCAGCACCGTACATAATGAAAAACATAACCTCCTAACAGATCTGAACAAACGTATACACATACCCTTTTCCTTTCTCTCCTACACATAAACAACTCATCTAGAAAGTTCGCCTGTATGGTGAAACATCTACATTCACTGCCATAGTGTTGGTCGCATAATCCACCACCCTCCACATCCTCAATAACTTGTCCTTCGGATTTCGAGTTGCCACAGTCTGGTCCAGAGTAACCATCAAAGCAATCGCATATACCTAAATATTAGCAATAGCTATACAAACATAGTTCATACATTAGGTTTCAGTAGTACCAGTTTGCATATGGTCTAAGGGTACAATGACTAGCGTATTCTTTCTTTAACCTTTATTTATTTTACAACGATTGCGAAGCAAGTTTTTAACAACTTAATCACTCTCGTTGGCGCGGATGAAAGTGTAACTGTGGTCATTCGTGTGGGACGAAACCGGAATACCCGGAGAAAACCAACCTGTCCGATATGGCGACCACCGCACCATCTCTCATACTTCCCGGTCCGAAGATCGAACCCGGCTTGCATTGGTGAGAAGTGAGCGCTCTAACCACTGCGCTAATCTGACAGCCGTATTTCGTAATGTCATTTATGCAAATAAAGAAAATGTTTGGACCCAGAACTGTGCTCTTAGTAACTCAGACGTTACTGGTAATTGTGTTTTCCAATGAATGATTACGTTTTATCAGTGAAAGAAAACTCCATCTTCCACTCTTTTCAAACTATGAAAGATGGCATTTCCCTGTCACGTCCTGTGGTTGTATGTGCTTTTGTAATTTTAGCTATTTTCAGTTAATTATAAAGTGATATATTCTAATGAATGTGTTAGTGTGTAGGTTCTAAGTTTGACAGCGAACAGAAACTAACTTGACAATTATTCCGCAACTATATCTTATTACGGAACGGTCACACTAACATAAGTAGTTGTACGCTTGTGTATTGTAGAGAAATGAGGCTCCAGACAGGGGCAGTTAAAATGAATTAAATTTGATAACAAACATGTACCAGCTAAAATCATTGGAACTCATAAAATAAATGGGTTGTATTTATTAGTGTAAAATAACGCCACTCGTGGAAATATACAGTTCGGTGATTACTTGATGAAATAGAATCCATTCTTACACCAAGGTAGTACATTACAATTTATATCATACACTTTTATTTTTAAAAAAACCCTTACCAAACACTTTAAAGACTTACATGATGATAACAGTTGTACATCCCATTTACAGTACACAATCATCGTGAATTAATATATTAATTTTGGATGACAACAACTGGGTGTTATATATACTATGCACTTTATTATACTAGAGGACATAGAAAGCGCACACCTACATTGTATACTAGAGGACATAGAAAGCGCACACCTACATTATATACTAGAGGACATAGAAAACGCACACCTACATTATATACTAGAGGACATAGAAAACGCACACCTACATTATATACTAGAGGACATAGAAAACGCACACCTACATTATATACTAGAGGACATAGAAAACGCACACCTACATTATATACTAGAGGACATAGAAAACGCACACCTACATTATATACTAGAGGACATAGAAAACGCACACCTACATTATATACTAGAGGACATAGAAAACGCACACCTACATTATATACTAGAGGACATAGAAAACGCACACCTACATTATATGATTATTATTACATGAAAACGAAATACGAAGAATTCCATCAAAGATATATCACATCTTTATTACAAAACACAAACTGAACAACTAAATTAATTAAGAATTTTGAAACCGAAGTTTCAATTTCTAAGCATCCTTGTTGGGCCAATATTTAAAATAATAAATAAAAGATCGGTGACATTCCATTTGTTGTATATTTTCAAAGTATTTCTGTGGGTCAATATCTAGCACTAGGAATTATGGGAACAAATTACTACTTTAAATTAATTAATTACGGGAATTTAGTTTTATCATTTGAATAATTGTACAAAAATGGGCACTCTCAACTACAGTTGCATGTGTGTTCCACTTAGGTTTAGGGATTATAAACCAGTGATTTTATGGAAAACGTACATTGGCCGTACCTATTGTTAAATTTTATACTAAATGTTACACGAGTGCATGATAGTTTCAAATAATAGTTTGTAGTGTAAAGTGTATTCATATTTAAAACACTGTCGTCACGTTACGCCTTTGTACTTGCAGTCCATTATTATTAATATTGGACTGCTGTCAAACAAGTCAGAGTAGTATATTAAATCCTACGCGCAAATGAACGAAATTAACAATTTTAATTGGTAGGATCTTGTTATAAGTATGATATAAGCCTCAAACTGATCCACTATTTAAACTATTGGTACTGTCTTCACCGCTAAGCGCTTGTGTTTACCTTGCTCTGTGCATACTCCAGTCCCACTGCAATTATATGGGCATGCTTGCGTTTTTAAAGCCTTGAAGTCGTCTGCATGTGATGATGTGTAATTAGAATCTAGCTTGTAAGCTACTTGTATCACAGTGTCTGCTGACTCCTTGTGAATGATAGCCCAACCCGGATCTTGTCCCTGCTGTAAAAGTAGTTCAAAAACAAACGTATAACAATGCACTGAGAAATTGACTAAGATCTAATACAGGGCTACATTAAGGTGTCGTTCTAATGGTGGCTTACAGTAAGTTTGTGTGTATAATGCATGCCTATATTATAAGTATGTAGGTCCAATATATGCCTATGTTAAGTTTGTAAGCTTAATGTAGGTCCAATATAGGCCTATGTTAAGTTTGTAAGTTTAATGTATGTCCAATATAGGCCTATGTTAAGTGTGTAAGTTTAACGTATATCCAATATAGGCCTATGTTAAGTTTGTAAGTTTAATGTAGGTCCAATATATGCCTATGTTATGTTTGTAAGTTTAATGTATGTCCAATATAGGCCTATGCTAAGTTTGTAAGTTTAATGTATATCCAACATAGGCCTATGTTAAGTTTGTAAGTTTAATGTAGGTCCAATATAGGCATAAATTATGTTAAGTTTGTAAGTTTAATGTAGGTCCAATATATGCCTATGTTATGTTTGTAAGTTGAATGTATGTCCAATATAGGCCTATGTTAAGTTTGTAAGTTTAAAGTATATCCAATATAGGCCTATGTTAAGTTTGTAAGTTTAACGTATATCCAATATATGCCTATGTTATGTTTGTAAGTTTAATGTATGTCCAATATAGGCCTATGTTAAGTTTGTAAGTTTAACGTTTATCCAATATAGGCCTATGTTAAGTTTGTAAGTTTAACGTATATCTAATATGGGACTATGTTAAGTTTGTAAGTTTAACGTATATCCAATATAGGACTATGTTAAGTTTGTAAGTTTAACGTATATCCAATATAGGCCTATGTTAAGTTTGTAAGTTTAACGTATATCCAACATGGGACTTTGTTAAGTTTGTAAGTTTAACGTATATCCAATATTGGCATATGTTAAGTTTGTAAGTTTAACGTATATCCAATATGGGACTATGTTAAGTTTGTAAGTTTAACGTATATCCAATATAGGACTATGTTAAGTTTGTAAGTTTAACGTATATCCAATATGGGACTATGTTAAGTTTATAAGTTTAACGTATATCCAATATGGGACTATGTTAAGTGTGCAAGGGTTTGGTAGTATAATACACATATTTCTGAAATAATGGTTCATATTATATCAATGAGAAAATCTTGTGAATGAGTTGAATATGTGGTGATATATAATGTCATTATAATATTGTATATATATATAAGACAATGATTGCTAAATAATATATGTGTAGTGTTATTCTTCTGGCATACTTTATGTTGCAGTGTTCTAATACTTCTATTGCAAAATTGTCCAATACTTATATTGCAGTGTTCTAATACTTTCTATTGCCGTGTTCTAATACTTTATATTGCAAAGATGTCTAATTATTTCTATTGCAGTGTTCTGATACTTATATTGCAATGTTCTAATAATTTCTATTACAATGTTCTAATACTTATATTGCAGTGTTCTAATAATTTCAATTGCAAAGTTGTCTAATACTTTCTATTGCAAAGTTGTCTAATATTTTATATGGTCGTGTTCTAATACTTTCCATTGCAAAGTTGTCTAATACTTTCTATTGCAAAGTTGTTTAATACTTTCTATTGCAATGTTCTAATAATTTATATTGCAACGTTTTCTAATACCTTCTATTGCATTGCTCTAATACTTATAGTGCAGTGTTCTAATACTTTATATTGCAGTGTTCTAATACTTTATATTGCAAATATGTCTAATTCTTTCTATTGCAATGTTCTAATAATTTATATTGCAAAGCTTTCTAATACCTTCTATTGCAGTGTTCTAATACTTATATTGCAATGCTCTAATACTTTATATTGCCGTGTTCTAATACTTATAGTGCAGTGTTCTAATACTTTATATTGCCGTGTTATAATACTTTATATTGTAAAGATGTCTAATTCTTTCTATTGCAGTGTTCTGATACTTATATTGCAATGTTCTAATAGTTTCGATTACAATATTCTAAGACCTATATTGCAGTGTTCTAATACTTTCTATTGCAAAGTTGTCTAATACTTTCTATTGCAAAGTTGTCTAATACGCTATATTGTCGTGTTCTAATACTTTCTATTGCAAAGTTGTCTAATACTTTCTATTGCAAAGTTGTCTAATACTTTCTATTGCAAAGTTGTCTAAAATTGTCTAATACTTTCTATTGCAAAGTTGTCTAAAATTGTCTAATACTTTCTATTGCAAAGTTGTCTAATACCTTCTATTGCAAAGTTGTATAAAATTGTCTAATACTTGCTATTGCAAAGTTGTCTAAAATTGTCTAATATTTTCTATTGCAATGTTTTCTAATACTTTCTATTGCACAGTTGTCTAATACTTTCTATTGCACAGTTGTATAATACTTTCTATTGCAAAGTTCTCTAATACTTTCTATTGCAAAGTTGTCTAATACTTTCTATTGCAAAGTTGTCTAAAATTGTCTAATACTTTCTATTGCAAAGTTGTCTAAAATTGTCTAATACTTTCTATTGCAAAGTTGTCTAATACCTTCTATTGCAAAGTTGTATAAAATTGTCTAATACTTGCTATTGCAAAGTTGTCTAAAATTGTCTAATATTTTCTATTGCAATGTTTTCTAATACTTTCTATTGCACAGTTGTCTAATACTTTCTATTGCACAGTTGTATAATACTTTCTATTGCAAAGTTGTCTAATACTTTCTATTATAAAGTTTTCTAATACTTTCTATTGCACAGTTGTCTAATACTTTCTATTGCAAAGTTGTCTAATACTTTATATTGCACAGTTGTCTAATACTTTCTATTATAAAGTTGTCTAATACTTTCTATTGCAATGTTCTAATACTTTATATTGCAGTGTTCTAATACTTATATAGTGTGGGTTGGTAAGTGTAGTTTGTAAGATTTCTTTTTTTGTTTTATGCATAAAACATTACGTTTGTCAGGATGAAAGTACAAGTTGTATCTTAGTTATATTGAAGTTTTATAGCATCAGTTACGCTATGAATTTCCTTTTATCACATACTTGTATTAAGCCATTGCATACTGTCTTATATCTACACATGTGTCGTAACACCTTGAATGATTCTGATTGGTCGTGTGGTAACAGCGTGTAATACACATTCGACATATGATTTATTTGTAGCAAATCAACGGATTAGATCAATGCAATGCTAAATATGCACTATCATATATAGTGATAAAAACTATTGTGCCGATTATTACTTTGAAATTGTTTGATAATGTGGGGCTATTTACTATGCACGGATGCACATTAATGTAATAAGGCTCAAAAATAAACTAGCTAACAGAAACGTATTTGTTTCTTAAAATGTATGGTTGTTGTTAATGTGTTAAATATGGATTTTACACTCGTGGTGATTTCATATCATATTTTATGAAACTCGATTTGGAAAATATTGCATGAATCACCACTCCTGTAAAATAGTTTTGCTCTCTACATGCAATTATTCTTGTAATTGTAAGTTGTTGTATCAACATGTACTCATTTATTGCATTCTTGTCTCGTCTAAACTCGTCAAAATACATCTCGCTCGCCGTGATTGTTGTGTGTTGTTTTGTAAGGTTTTAGAGATAGGACATATAGTAAACATGACTAAGTTATTCCGCAAATTCATTTATCCAGATGAAAAACATGATTGGACCCAGAACTGTGCTCTGTGTGACTCCATAAGTAATTGATAACTGGCTTGTCATTCCATCCCAAGGATAATAGTACGATAAGTTAACTGTATTACACGGAAGCACATTACCTCAATTTATACCGTACAATCTTAGTGTAAAATCTGGCATGCATACACATATGTGGCTAATTGGATTTCACATGCATGCGCGTGCTTACGTGCGTGAACAACCGATTACCGTTGTATTTTGTTTCAAAAAGAGGCTGTGCAAATAATGTTCACTCTCAATTAAGCATAATTATAGTTATTTTATTGTATGCAATACCAGTTAGTAAGAAATAAATCATTACTGAATCAATAACAAAGTGAAAGCAACAATACTGGTCTCCATCATGTATTTGCTTGGTGATACCAATGACCGGTGACGGTGTAAATGTCGCCCATAAGTTTATATCAGTATCAATACATGCCATATAATGCAATCATGTGACGTCACGTGAGTAGCTGACACCATACAAATATCAAATGCAGCCGATAAATAACAAATTCATTGAAATTCACTTAAATACTGAATACTTTGAAATGAGTGTAATGAAACAAACAAGTTTTGAATGTTAATTATTAAATGAAGGAACATTTACCCGTAGAGTAAATGTTTCAGCATGTTTTTACTATGGACAATTTCGGACATCCGACGGAAACTGTCAACAGTAAGCACAAAATGAGCATTTGTGGGACCGATATTATGGACACATATTAGGGATATATATCGACCGCGTAACGATGTACTTACAAACACATCGAATATGCAATCCTCAATAATCTGAGACACATTAAAGTTACCAAGCAAGTGTTCATTCTCAGTAAGTATTTTCGTTTCAATGGTATTCGTGCAGTGGGTCCGTGCTTCGTCTTCTGTTATATTTTCCGTTCGTTCCAGTTGCCTCACGCTATGTGACTAAAATAACAACGGATGTATGTATTATTTTTATTAATGAATTGGATATATAATGTGGATTTCTTTCTAATTTTATTTAGAAACCATTTTACGATGGTTATTCTAACATGGCTCATCAATTTTTGTCTGCATTGTATACTCAACGAAGGGATTTACCGTGTTTAAATCGGCAGTAAAACTATTATTTAGCATTACTAGCATGTTTGTGGTTATGTGACGTCATTAACACCAATTATGTTAGCACATTTTAGATAGTTCGATGATGTTATAATCGGCTGACCGCTTCTCACCAATGTCACTCGGTTTCGGTCCTCGGACCGGGAAGCATGTGATATTGTACAGTGGTTGCCAGATCGGACTTGGTGGCGGTTGCCGTGTTCATCTTTGCATGAGGCATGCTAAAATGGTGTACGCACATTCAGTTATTCGCTGTTGTAATTTACTAAGCGGATAAAGCTGGATACAACTTTTTACCCCACCATCCACATGGGAATGCTCGGAAACGGTTGGTGATATTAATTTGCAGAGATGCAGTCTTTTAGATCTTATTTAAATTACAACCACGTGAATAGAATGCGAGTGGCTATGGAAAAAAACGGAAACTGTTTTCTGCCAAATTCATGATATAATTGTTCTAAAAATGAATAGATATTTTTTTTTTAATACATTTACAATGATAATACAATACACAATATACAATTTCATTTGTTTACGGTTTATTGTTTATAATGAGTGCAAGTGACAGTGAATTTGAACAAGCCTATATCTTTGAAATAATTATGTTGTGTATTCGGAAACTGCAAACTGCATACCTTTACGATATTTGAATGTGGTTTATGTGCCAGTGCTGCCTTTCTTTTCATTTCAACCTCGGGATCTATATAAAAAGATGACCTCTTCTTAGTCACACTGCATCTTTTTGAGTGAAGCTTGCACATATCGCTTGTTATGAAATGCGTGATGACACAATTAAGGTATTGCGAAGGCGAACAAAAAGCAGTGGTTTCAATTGTTTTACAGCTGTCTTTGGTGCTGCAGTTGCATGTGCAATACAGCCCATATTCACTAGCGTTCCAAGCGGAAACAGGTAACTCACAGGTTGGTTCCAGTAAATTTATGTCGTCTTTAGTTAATCTGAAATAAAACAAGATTCATTTGCCACTTTGATGCAAGCATTTATGCAATTCAATGATATGCACCTGTATACTCCGATGATCAAATACAACGGCAGGAGGAGTTGTGGTTGACCGGTTGTGATATGTTTCCTTCATCATGCATTATCTTCATCAACATAATTCATATATCGCTTACATAAGGTTATGTGTGTCATATTGTTTTCGATACGAACAAAACTGTAACTATGCTTATTTGCGACTTTATTTATCAATATTAACAGTAGATACATGTTGCTCCCTCTGCAGGTCGGGCTGAACCAACTTGGACATAAACATACGTTTGTACTAAAATCTCTATTCTACTCTAGAGTACTGAGGAGTCCTAGGACACGGATAAATCTTAGAGAATATTAGGCTAATGTCTTATAAATTTTAATTTATTAAGTGAGCTGTATAAATGATATGTTTTCGGAGACACCCTGATAATCTAATATTTATAAGACAATAACCTAATATTCTATTTATACTATCTTCGGATTATAATGAGGTTTGCGAGAGGAAAGATTATCGAATATCGGTATTCATTACCTGAACGGCTGAGGTTTATCATATTATCTGTGAACATATGACGTCATACATGCATTATGACATCATACATGCATTGTGATGTCACGAACGGTTTGATAGGCACTGACTATAATATGCAGCTAGACATGCGCACTCGAGGTTGCGGGCATGCGCATATATTGGTAATGTTAAACGTTAGTTGGATCCAAGTATAAGGCCTATGGTTAAAAAAAATGTCTTAGAGAAATGATTGGAAACAGCGAAAATATCAAATGCATGCTCGCTATTTTAATCTTTGTTTCTTAGCGGATATGTGTCTCACGCCCATGTCTCCACAGTAATGGTACTCTTCAAAATGGTATCAATTTTGAAGATAAAAGAAACTAAAATACACTTTATTTCATGTTAATATTTTATTTTTCAATTATATACAACATCAAATGACAATTATACAACATAAAGAATAAGAATGAATGTTAATTCATTTTTGCAAATTAATGACTATTTATGATAAAACAATGTCTAAATAAGAAGTTAATAATTATTTCATAATATTTAATGTTAACGGTAGAGAAATCCAATTACGAAGTTTTATTGAACATTAAAAATACCAGTATATACGAATGCCCATCAATAAATTCGTGAACTAATTTCACTATTTCATAACGCTTTCTATGTGAATGAAATTGTGTATGTTCAAAGATTAACCAATCTCCAATTAATGCAGCATGCGCCGACATTGATCACAATTAATGTCGTCATAGCAATATTCTAGCTTCACATCAAGAGCATTCGTTGTACAATGGCGCCGCACAGTGTAAGCGAGCAACGTATTGTGATAACGTTGGCACAGTGTAAGCGAGCAAAGTATTGTGATAACGTTGTATACATTACTCGGAAAAACTTTCTCCGACATTCGGAAGGATTTGCATACAGTTTATGGAACTCTTGTTTATCGATTGGTGCCATCTCATAGTGGGTGAATCGCTTGCGGGAAATGTTGGCTTACAGCACGTGTTCCGAAGTAAGTTAAGATTACACATACTCGTAGCATATAATTAGTTTACGAACTCTTTGATGGGCCCTCGTACGCTTTAAGTTGTGCTAGTTTAGCCTCTCCTTCGTCCACGTGCCGTATGTACTTCTATCAGATATAATAACAACCGGGTTCCATCTTGTCGACGTTTTATCGACGCCAATGTTGTCGCCAATTGAAAACAAATAGAACCAATTTGAAAACCTTGGAGCCAACTGAATGTCAGATAGTTGAGCCATATATTAGAAGCCATGTGCATTTATCTAGTGCTGTCTAATTTCATGATATCAGCACTTATCACATAAAACATCATATATGTAATTGAATTAGAATACTCAGAATACTGTTCATATCATGTGCTTTTAGCACAAACTGTAAATACAAACCCATAATGACACAAAAGAAATACCTTAAAATGATATAGTTGGGGGTGGGGAGATAGAAGAGCAAAGAGGTATGTGCTAACATTGGTGCAGAAATTGGAGTCCGATTCAGCTATTTACCCATTTTAATTAATCGTTATATTTTATAGAGTGATGGAACCTATGCTCGGCGTAAATCCCACATATAATGACCAGTATAAAATGTTAATTGCACATGCCGTATATTATTATTTTCTTAAGTCGTGAACACAACTTTCAAAACACTCTTGTCGACAGATTTAGCTTCATCACATGACCTTGCTGCTCAATACAGCTATCGCAACGGTGTCGGTCGGCACCCGTTTATATGGGGAACTGAAGACTTCAGGGCACCTATGCACGGCGTACTTGTTATTTGTTATGTATCCACCATAACTTGTTGAATATCTTATTTTGATATAGTAAATCATTGAATAAAAACATTTATTGGTCTTAATCAGAAATTGTATAGAAACTATTTTTCGGGTTAGATGTAGATTTTTTAAATTCGGATAGCTACCCGAATTGCTCATACACCGTAACAGTTTCGATGGAAATATTTTCCCAATGATTTGCTTGTTTATATTCGTCTGCTGGACCAGTCACGTGACAGTTGCATCAGTCTACCGACACACTCAACGGAATGCTATTGAGCCATGCTTCAGCTCTGTCGTGGAAATTAGCCTAGAACTATATAAATATTTTAAATACGGATGAAAATGGAAAATACGCCGAGCATATGAATACTCCGAGCATAGGTTCCACCACTCTAATTGCACAATATTGGCATGTACAGTGCCCAAAATCAAAACTCACAAATGTTTTATTATTATTGCGTCCTCCGTAGCGGCATGATTACAGTCGTTGACTTCAAATCACTTACCCCTCACCGCTGTAGGTTCGATTCCCACTTAAGGCGTCGCATTAGTTCGATATTGCTCGGAGAAGCACCCGAGGTCTTCCTCCGCCAATAATAGCTGGAGAGTCGCCATATGGCCCAAGCTGTTGGTGCGACCTTAAGCTCCACAAACAAAGAAACAAACATTCATGAAAATGAAACAACATCGTCTTATATAATTACTTACTCCCATTGTTGTATAAATGTTGTTTCGTGATTCACTGTATCTCCGTTTCTGTCATGATAGTCATTATGCTTGTTTCCGTCAAACGTTCCACACAATCCTCTGGTGCTGGAATAGTCCTTTGGGGCCATTTGAATGTCAATATTTATGAAATTATGTCCAGACCGCATAGTTAGTGTTATCAATGTCCCAATGTATGTACGGACCTGTATTTGCATAAATAGACAAAAACACAATATTTGAATATTCGTTCAGCAATATATAATCAAGCATTATCAGAATTCATTAAATAATTACAAGTATCGATTAATCACGGATATTCAAGTTTCAAGTTAATTGGCATTATCAGCATTATATTGCCTTTGGCCACTTACACAATCATGCACAATGGAAACATGACATACACAAATACATACAAACACATTGTAAGAAACAATGATAGTATCTAGGGTATTTCTTCATAGCAACATAGATTCCTTTATATACTTCGATATCCTTAACAACTCCATCTTATTCTTAGTTGACCTGATAGCATAGACAACTTACACTGTTTAGAAATGTAGAATCACAATGAAATACTTCATATTTATATTCTGTTATTTTTCGCACAAGCGCGCCTCCATCCACACATGACGTCATTCTTTTAAACTTAGAGCCGTTGCATATATTGATCAGGAATACATCGCCGCCGGCTCGCACTGCAACAGCACACGAGCAGTAACCACTGTCATGATTGCAGGGAATTGTTCTCATCTGGACCTATGCGTCATATACATTAAACTAATTATAATTACAGATAAACACATATTTCCAAACATTTGTAGTATCATAATATTATTAATTAAGGATTGCACTACATTGGGGGTAGTTAATGTGTGTGGTGGCCGATGGCAGCCATGCTAACTTTATGTACGCCCACTGTAGTTCGTACCCCGATGAAAACGATTAACATCCGATTCATTACTTATATTTACATTAATCAATCTTTTCAATGACACAAAGAAAATATATAGAACACTACATTTAAAATGTCCAGATGTGCAACAGACTGTGTGTCGGAACAGGTAAATTAATAGATCATCCTTGGAACAGTGTAAATTGTAAGACAATCCTTTTCCCGAGACGAACGCTGCCTAGCAATGCGAATGCGCATGTCCGTAACTTCGAGTGCGCATATCAGCTACAAAGCATTAGTTGGAAACCTTCATACCAAAATATATACAATCAGGCACATACGTCCATCGAAGGAAATGCAAGGGCGATGTAAATATTGTTGTGTATGTTTACAGTAAAAACAATACTGCCAATACGAGTACGATTAATCTAAGCAAATAGTATATAGATATTGGGTAGAACTACGGAATTAGTATCGTCCGTAGTCCTGTGGTAGAGCGTCGGATTTGGAATCAAAGGACCCTGGGTTCGATACTCAGTCAGGGAACGTATGTAGTACCGCCCACATATTGCTTAGTACTGGTTAACGTTTGTTATTATACCAAGCTTATTTTTCCGTGGGCCTGATTGGATACCGTCTCCGTGGCCTAGTGGTTAAGGCGTCCGCCTACGGAGCGCGAGGTCGAACGTTCGAACCTTGTCAGGGTTTGTTCGGATATGGCCGGTTGGTGAGCCGCCAGCTAGTTAAATAATGGTTACATATGATTCGGGAAGTACTGATGTTCATAAAAAGAGGTGTCTCATAAGTCAGAAATGACTAGCCCTGTAAATAGGGGTGACACTATAATAAACAAACAATTATTATTATTATTATCTGTGATCCGTCATCATCAAACAAGGTAATTAAGCTGATTACGTCACCAGTATTTTGTGATTTGTTTGTTTTTTAGCGTAAAGTCGCATGGACAGATTATGTCGTATGGCTACTCTCCATATTGGTGGAGGAAGACTCCGTATGCCTCGAACAGTATCGCGGGCACGGACGGGTACCCGGTCGACCAATCACAAGCCAGTTGGATAGCTTCCTCACAATAAATAATTCGAACCTACAAGTCAACGACCTTAATCACTCGGCCACGGAGGGAGGGCCACGGAGGGCCACGGGTTATCAGCATGAACGGAATGGCACATGTACCGAAATAATGTGTAACATGTCACTTGGTATAAGCTGATGAATGCTTCTAAAATGCTAGTATGCATGGCATATGCGTCATCTAGATTTGGATAAACCTTGCCCGTTGGAATTAAACAATGCTGTCTGTACATAGGGTAAATGCATACCTGTATGCTAGTATATCTTGCATGTTGATACATAATGAAATCTCCACCAAAACTGTTATGTTTGTAATTTCTGCAACAAAATACATGAACGACTACGCAAAACTGTTATAGTCGTACGAACTGCAACAAAATACATGAACGACTATGCAAAATTGTTATGTTCGTACGAACTGCAACT
The DNA here is from genome assembly GCA_014843695.1 of Archivesica marissinica. Taxonomy (NCBI): domain Eukaryota; kingdom Metazoa; phylum Mollusca; class Bivalvia; order Venerida; family Vesicomyidae; genus Archivesica; species Archivesica marissinica. Next base: position 23,303,716 of record CM026392.1, on the reverse strand, counting down.
AAATACGTGAACGACTATGCAAAACTGTTATGTTCGTACGAACTGCAACAAAATACGTGAACGACTATGCAAAACTGTTATGTTCGTACGAACTGCAACAAAATACGTGAACGACTATGCAAAACTGTTATGTTCGTACGAACTGCAACAAAATACGTGAACGACTATGCAAAACTGTTATGTTCGTATGAACTGCAACAAAATACGTGAACGACTATGCAAAACAATAATTCAGCACATAATTGAAAATAAGTAATAAAGCTATGCAACAATCATGTGAATAAAATTTAATGTTTAGAGATATAAACAACTATTGTTTCATGTAAATTTTATTTTTCAAATTAGTATGGAAGTCAGTCTACACATGTACTGTGTGATATTTATTAGTGTAATGTCTGTATTTTACTGCACATCGACTGCTGTTAATTTGTTACACACCGATCCGACATGCCATTGCAGTGCACGTCTTTGATAAGTTTATTTTTCAATGTTCCATCAAGCAAATGAGGCCCATTGGGTTATATAGAACATGGACATGGCAAGACAAGTGTAACACATGCATAAATATATAATACTTGTATAATATATAAGACGGAGAATGCTCCTATAAATATTGCATTTTATTACTACTTACAATATTTAAGGCACAGCTTACTAATGGTATATCTCAAAACCAGATTTTAATATATATACTATTTAGTAGCTTTCCCGATAACGATAACTGTAGCTTTATGTAAGTCATAGTACGTACACATTGTACTAGCTTCCAAGAAGTGTATCACAGCGTGTAACCTGTCAAGTGATTAAGTCAGTCGCCCTATCGAGTCTCCCGTTGTGACACTCTCCTTGGAATAAGCACCTACCAACCTTGCATATTTTGACTCAATTCGCTTATATAACAATATACAGTTACATTAATTATATAATTATACTGATCTGACTTTATTACGTTACGCTTAGCGTAGTTGTTAGCATGCTCGCTTCGCACAGATCCTCTAACCGGGAAGTATGTGAGATGGTACGGTGGTCACCAGATCGGACAGGTGGGTTTTTCCGGGTACTCCAGTTCCCTCCCACACGAATGACCATGCGTTCATATAAGTCGTTAAAACGTTGTAAAATAAATCAGATTTAAACTTTACTTTACGCTTTTCGTAGAATGTAGGTGATCATTTTACTGATATGGAGTACAGAATCTACATAAAATAGCAAGACGCTCGTGCCGTGTACCGTTCTGCAACATTCCAATGTGCTATACTAAGGGGGCAGTATGTTTTGTGATAGTTAAATGGGTAGTATATATAGTATATGGGTAGTTTAAATTATAATTTATCATCAAAAGTTTCTAAACAACAGAAAGCGACAAATACACATACCGTCCGTCAGAAGTCCGTATGTGGGGGTCTGTATGCACGTAGCACGTTTTCATCTTGTATTTACTAGTATCTGTTATAATATTGACCTGCAATGAAGCACACATTATTCAGTTCGCACTTGTGACTTATAATGCATTGACATACGTAGACTGGAAACTGAATGCCTGTTAGATTGTGACATATGGATTAGTTTCATATCATTTTAATTTAGATATACATTATTATACCACAATGCAATTATTCCTGCGATACCGAAAAAGCAAATACTTAAAGTAATGTGAATCCATTCATTACCATTTAGCGCTATGAAAAATAGTGTCAACTTGCTCTCCACAAGTTAGTCATATACAGTCTACATCCTTTATATCAAATTTGGTTATGTCAAATTATCCGGTTATCCCGAAGTCAGGTCAATGTCCCGTTTCAGATACTATCAGTTATTTAAGTCAATTTTTATGAGAGGATGACATATGGAAGGTAATTTATTATGGAACAAATGTAAGGCCTGTGATCTTTGAGAACATCATCTTGGGAAATATGATAAATATCCGTTATGTGAAACTTTGGTTATGTCGAAGTAATTTGTTCAGTCCGACGGAATTCGACATAACGGATGTAGACTGTATGTTAGTGCAATGTCATATAAATTCGTAGATATAAAATTTACATTAGTGTGGCCTAGTGGATACGGTAGTTGACTGCAAATCACTTATTGTCTTGTCACTTCCCACTCACCGCTGCAGGTTCGAATCTGGGGGTGTCGAATTATTTCAGGTGAGACAGCTATCAGCTGGCTTGCAGTAGGTCGGTGGTTCTACCAGGGTGCCCGCCCGTGCTTGTAATACTGCTTGAAGGGGCATCCGGGTTTTCCTGCACCATTAATAGCTGGAGAGTCGCAATATGACCTAGGCTGTTGGTGTTAGTTTGACCTCCAAAAAAACAATCAACCGAAATTGCGGTTGTGTTGTAGCCTGGGATCAGGCGTCGATATAGTTTGCCTAGTTAGTCATATAAATATATATTTAACACCGATATCATTAATTGAGCCGTATTGAGCTTCTGATAATGTCATTTTGCCAGACGTAAACATGTGAAATGTCGACAGACTGGATCCCAGGCTAGTTGTGTTGATCAATTTGAGTAAATATGTACCTGAACCTCCGTCAACAATGCGTTTTTCCATAGTTCGTGTATGCCACAGTTCTGTGTTGTTAAAGACAATCTGTATTCCGTCGTAGTAGTATAGTAAGAAATAAACGGCAACGTAATATTCATGTATGCGGGTGGCATGACCAAGGAGTCGGCATTCCGTGTGTCATTTGGATAAAAGCCCTAGATAGGTAGAAATGGAAATCATTAATGATGGTTAATATGTTCTTAGATTTAATTATAATAAATAATAGTTACAACTAGGTCTTCTAATTTGGTAAATGTGCCAACTTGTGCAGTGTACATTCGTAAATTAATGGCATTGGTTAGTTGCTCCAAATTCCGGATTGTGATTTATGGACACATATTTAGACGTTAGAATATGCTAGAATATCCTGCGAATGTGATAAGCACTCCTAGAGATAAGTATATGTACTTCCAGCTTGAGGGATATGTACTTCCAGCATGAGGGATATGTACTTCCATAATGAGGGATATGTACTTCCTGCTTGATGGATATGTACTTCCAGCATGAGGGATATGTACTTCCAGCTTGAGGGATATGTACTTCCAGCTTGAGGGATATAATTATCCTTCCAGCTTGAGTGATATGTACTTCCTGCTTGAGGGATATGTACTTCCAGCTTGAGGGATATGTTCTTCCAGCTTGAGGGATATATACTTCCAGCTTTAGGGATATGTACTTCCAGCTTGAGGGATATGTACTTCCTGCTTGAGGGATATATTCGACTTGGAAGTATTGGTCAGCAATGTTTGTTCAAATATAGAGGAAAATAACGAATACTATTTGAGCTTACATTGACAAAATTACCAATAATATATTGAAATGCCATTGACCGTAACAAGGGTTGATGTCGGGAAGCATTTTTCCGAAGACCTTCTGAGATATCAGTTAGGAGACACATATAATTTATTACAAATGACAGATTTACATGTATGTCGCAATATCATGTGGCAGATTCCTCGCGTCTCACCAATGTAACGTTGGTTCGGTCCTCTGACTGGGAAGTAGTTGGTATATTTACGGTGGTCGCTGCATCGACATGTTTGCTAAGCAATACCATTAGATTATGCCGATAGAATAGACAAACACATCAGGAGTAGCTATTTCCATTATAATTATATGCGAATAAATACATAAATGATCATTGTACCTTACACAATACGTATACTTTCAGGAAACGTAAAATCACGTAAGACTGGTATTGCCGTTTCCTGGAAATGATATGATTTTATATCCATATTCTGAGTCGCCATTGATAGCATGCTGATATTATGGAATATGTGCTATAGTATATTGATGTTTTTGCAGTTCATTATATGTATGAACCTAAGTTGTTGAATAAAGTTGAAAGTTAAAGTTGTTTTCTCCGCATACTAGTATTTGAAAGTTAAAGTTGTTTTCTCCGTATATTAGTATTTGAAAGTTAAAGTTGTTTTCTCCTTATACTAGTATTCGAAAGTTAAAGTTGTTTTCTCCGCATGCTAGTATTTGAAAGTTAAAGTTGTTTTCTCCTTATACTAGTATTCGAAAGTTAATGTTGTTTTCTCCGCATACTAGTATTCGAAAGTTAAAGTTGTTTTCTCCGTATATTAGTATTTGAAAGTTAAAGTTGTTTTCTCCTTATACTAGTATTCGTAAGTTAATGTTGTTTTCTCCGCATACTAGTATTCGAAAGTTAAAGTTGTTTTCTCCGTATACTAGTATTCGATGGTGGCATTCGGCTCATCTAGAATGTTCTAGCAATTGCTGTCAGACAAACGAAGTCCATTAACTTTATTAAGAATGACTATCACGGCAACAATAACGACCAATTGCTTCAAGTATGTTGGAAATAATAATTATGTTTAAATGTTTTTCGCTAAATTGATTTTGACCTCATAAGATAAGCTGTCCGATTAGCGCAGTGGTTAGCGCTAGCTGCTCACCAATGCAACCCGGATTCGTTCATCGGACCGGGAAGTATGTGAGATGGTAAGGTGGTCGCCAGATCGGACAAGTGGGTTTTCTCCGGGTACTCCTGTTTCCTCCTTCATGAATGACCAAATGTACGCTTTCATCGGCGCCAACGAGAGTGATTAATATAAGTTGCTAAAACTTCCTTCGCAATCGTTGTACATTTTTTAACCACATTTGATAAGCGATGATCACATGCATACTAAATTCCGCACTGGCCAGTGGACAGATTGTTAATGAGTAAAATTAATGGTTTCTGAAGAGAGCGCAGTACTGTAGATCAAATATTTAGCTTGTAAATAAAATCGACAAATGCAAGAACATTGAGATGTCTACATTCTGTACATTTATCGACTTTCGCAGTCTTCAACACCCTAAACAGAACCTTACTTTGGCGTAATTTACCCTGTAGTGGCAGCCAACCAAATGCCCTCAGCATTAATATCACTTTATAAAGAAGAGGGAGAAGAACTATATACGTTTTCATTCGTTCTAATCCAGTGTATGTTTTTATGTTTATTTATCGTCGCTACCGGTTACCCATATGAGAGACGCCTCCTGAAGAGATTAGTAATTTTAGATTTTGGAGGATAGTGCAATGATACAGACAGAGACTCTTTCCAGAGTCTCCTCTGGTTCTTTTGCATGCACGATGTAAAGCACTGACACGAGACCTCGGTTTAACGTCCCATCTGAAAGACTGTTAATTGTATTAGGGTCAGATGAACCTGCGATCCCTGTATTACCAGTCCAGCATGTTAACAACTGGACTACAGATCCGTCTAATCCAGTTCAGTCTACTGCTATTAAATTATAATGTAAAATGTAAACATACTGATATAAATCATGTTTCAACTAAATGTGTAGTGGCATGTGTACGTGTAAATGGTCTCGATACGGACCGGTTTAGTCTGGTCTGAAACATGGATGATCATTGTCTAATATACTATTAGAAATGTTACCGTCCGCTTCCGATTCAACCCACCCACGAGTTTTTGTTGTGTGTATTATCATGTGTTGTTTATTATTATCATGACGAATAAAATATGTTAAACCAAGGGTAAGCAAACGTACCGGTATATATACTCAAACATTGTAACAAATATAACATATTTACCTTTATCTGTGCGCCACATTTGGCTTGTATATCTAATGTTTGACTCAATGGAAGCGATCCAGTATCGGTTTCACTTATTACGCACTGATCTTTTGCATCAGCTGGAATCTGCATTATTATTTTATGTGTGCAGTATGATGTTGACTACAAAAATGACGTCACGCGCTAAGCCATGCTTTATTGAAGATTTAACAACGGTAACTATCTTCGTTGCATATACGGACAAAATGCTGATTCATGTTAGCATTGGGATTAGCAAACGAAGACCTTTAATGGATTACTAACAATATAATGTACATAGAGTCATTAGTTGTAATTGTGTTAGGAGTTTAACCACCATTAAAACACTGTCATGACGTCATACTTTTGTACTTACAGTCCATTATTATTAATTATTAATATACAGACGGATCTGTAGTCCAGTGGTAACACGCTGGACTGGTAATCCAGGGATCGCAGGTTCGATCCCCCTTCTGACCCTAATAAAATTAACAGTCTTTCAGATGGGACGTTAAACCGAGGTCTCGTGTCGGTGCTTTAAACCGTGCACGTAAAAGAACCAGAGGAGATTCCGGAATGGGTCTCTGTCTGTATCATGCACTATCCTCCACAATCTAAAATAACTAATCTCTTCAGGAGGCATCGCTCATATGGGCAACCGGGAGCGACGATAAATAAACGTAACACACATTATTAATATTGGACTGGTGTGAAAATGCCGGAGCATTATATCAAATTCCAGGCATACATGTATGAATTTAGCAATTTTAATTAGTAGGTTCTTGGTTTAAACATATATATTCCACTATATACATTCACCAATCACAAATCAATACATGTACACAAAACCAAAGAATAGGTAAGGATTAAAACGGAGTTTATATAGTTTTATCTCCTCCCTAGTATGTTCTTGATATATACGTGTGTGTTTTAAGAATCCAATATGTAAAATATTGGGTCGTATCTAACGGCTTATATCCTATGCACAGCTGAGTTCATACGCCGATCATCAAGCTATAATTGGTACTGGAAGAACACGACTGCCTACGAGCAGTATTTATCCGGGTAGAACAACCGACCTTCCACAAACCAGATGGAGAACTTCATGAAATAATTCGACACCCAAGTGAAATTCGAACCTGCTGCAATGGTGGGCAAGTAATTGGAAGTGAACGACCATAACCACCCGACAATTGAAAGTTTAAGCTTTATTTATTTTCCAACGATTGCGAAGCAACTTTTAACAACTTATATTAACCACTCTCGTTGGCGCGGATGTAAGCCTATATGTGTTCATTCGTGTGGGAGGAAACCGAAGTACGTGGAGAAAACCCACCTGCCAGATCTGGCGACCAACGTAACATCTCACATACTTCCCTTTCCGAAGATCGAACCCGGGTTGCATCGGTGAGGAGCGAGCTCGCTAACCACTGCGCTAATCAGACAGGCAAATGAAGCCTCATTTGGAGTTATTAGACATATGGGATATGGGAACTGTTGTAGATAAGTTTTTTTTATATAAACTTTATTTATTTTACAACAATACCTTCGTACCATCTCACATACTTCCCTTTCCGAGGCTCGAACCCGGGTTGCATTTGTGAGAAGCGAGCGTGCTAATCACTGCGCTAATCGGACATCACTAATCTGTGGTCGACATACTTCTATATACATCTTATAATGCAGTAAACAATAACAGCAATACTGAATATCGCCTTAGTAGCTCAATTTAATGTTAAAACGATGTGTAGAACTGTGCATTAACAATCCATTGCATTAAATTCGTAATTTGAAACAATTACAATACCGTAACACCCGCAAAGAAGTTGCTGCTTGATACCATAGCTGTTTGAATGCCTGTGATTGAGGTGGACACTCTAATGCCACATCATATCTATAATATATAATATATATAGGATGTTTGTGTTTATTAGTGTAAGATAGGATATTATGTCACCGAGTGACCACCGTTATTTGTGTTTATTAGTGTAAGATAGGATTTTATTTCATCGAGTGACCACTGTTATTTGTGTTTATTAGTATAAGATAGGATTTTATTTCACCGAGTGATCACCGTTATTTGTGTTTATTAGTGTAAGATATGATTTTATTTCACCGAGTGACCACCGTTATTTGTGTTTATTAGTGTAAGATAGGATTTTATGTCATCGAGTGATCACCGTTATTTGTGTGTATTAGTGTAAGATAGGATTTTATTTCACCGAGTGACCACCGTTATTTGTGTTTATTAGTGTAAGATAGGATTCTATGTCACCGAGTGACCACCGTTATTTGTGTTTATTAGTGTAAGATAGGATTTTGTATTTCTCCGAGTGACCACCATTATTTGTGTTTATTAGTGTAAGATAGGATTTTATTTCATCGCGTGACCACCGTTATTTGTGTTTATTAGTGTAAGATAGGATTCTATGTCACCGAGTGACCACCGTTATTTGTGTTTATTACTGTAAGATAGGATTTTATTTCATCGAGTGACCACTGTTATTTGTGTTTATTAGTATAAGATAGGATTTTATTTCACCGAGTGATCACCGTTATTTGTGTTTATTAGTATAAGATAGGATTTTATTTCACCGAGTGATCACCGTTATTTGTGTTTATTAGTGTAAGATAGGATTTTATTTCACCGAGTGACCACCGTTATTTGTGTTTATTAGTGTAAGATAGGATTTTATGTCATCGAGTGATCACCGTTATTTGTGTGTATTAGTGTAAGGTAGGATTTTATTTCACCGAGTGACCACCGTTATTTGTGTTTATTAGTGTAAGATAGGATTCTATGTCACCGAGTGACCACCGTTATTTGTGTTTATTAGTGTAAGATAGGATTTTGTATTTCTCCGAGTGACCACCATTATTTGTGTTTATTAGTGTAAGATAGGATTTTATTTCATCGCGTGACCACCGTTATTTGTGTTTATTAGTGTAAGATAGGATTCTATGTCACCGAGTGACCACCGTTATTTGTGTTTATTACTGTAAGATAGGATTTTATTTCATCGAGTGACCACTGTTATTTGTGTTTATTAGTATAAGATAGGATTTTATTTCACCGAGTGATCACCGTTATTTGTGTTTATTAGTGTAAGATAGGATTTTATTTCATCGAGTGATCACCGTTATTTGTGTTTATTAGTGTAAGATAAACAATTTATTTCAATCCTATCTTACACTAATACACATAAATCTTCTTTTCTGTTATGATTTCCAATGACTTTGGCTAATATAATATTTGTTTTCAAATGTTATTCATTATAGCTACCCTGTCTGGAGCCTCATTGTACTACGTGACACAACCGCACACTCACTTATGTTCGTGTGAACGTCCGTAATAAAAAATAGTTATAATAATATATTACTGACTAATTAACTGTTCATGATAGTCAGAAAAGAGTTCAAATGTACGTCTATCCGCGCAGGTATACTAAACGCAACTGGTGACAGAAAATATGCCATATTTCACTGTTTCAACACGGTTTAAGATGGAGTTTCTTTCATTGAGAAAAATCAATCATTATTTGGAAAGCATAAAAGATAAATAGGAGATTAAAGGAATTGTTATTGGCTACTGAATGTATGTAACTCGTCTTCTAAAAGCGATCAAATCGAGCATCTGGCGGTAACTTGGTAATGCCATTGTTGTTTATGACTGGATATGCAAATTGAAGTTTGCTATTGCGATTACACCGATAGCTTTCGTGAGATAAATTTCGTACCACTCTCTAGCTGCTAGTGTGGGAGGAAGGCCACGGACGTCTGACCTTCAGAACAGTATTTCATGTACGAGATGGTAGCACAGGTTGAACCACCGATATTCCGCACTCAAGTTGGGTAGTTTCGTCACATTAAATAATTCGATACACCCAGTGGGATTTGAGCCTACATCGATTATGGGCTTGAGATTTAACGACCTTAGCAGCATGTCCACGGACGGATAGAAATCGGGAAAACTGTACATGCCCAAAAGTCACTGTTCAAATGTCACGTGGCTAACACATAGACAAACAATAGCAATACTCAATTTTATAATAAAAGATATATTTTAAGCATCAACAAATTAATTTTGCAAGTTTGGTTTATCATAATCTTACATTATACATACATTGTAAATATTGTACTTGAATGTAATCTATGCCGTTATGTATGTATTTCAATAAACGTCTCTTTATTAAAGAGAGGCGCTTTGAGTTTAGCTATATTCCAATGAGCGTTTTACTGATTCAGACCGGAAGCCAAAGGTAGTCCATAGTATCGAACATATTGATAATTAAATTGTTCAGCCACAGAAGAAACATAGAGTTTCGGCGAACCATACCAGAAGTTGATTAAAAGTTAATCTAATCAGAAACAGTGATTAGATTATAGTGATATTGAGTAATGACGGATTATAAAGATTGGATGTTAAATATACTGTGTAAGCGCATAGTCGGCTCACACAAATGGATTGTTAAATAAGCTTTTAATGATACGATGTATATATATATAGATCACTGATTATATATAACTGGATATTTCTGATGCCAATTTATACAAGATATTATATAGAAGAAATGTAATACTGTGTTGAGTTATCATTAATACATATAATAACGAAGAAACCCCCTAGACAACTCCAGCGAGTCTACAATAGGATAGACCCTGGTAAGAGCCGTAGCAACCTAGACATATTCTTACGAGAAGAAAAAGGAAAGTTTGCGACAATTGGGGGCTCGTCCGGGATTGGAAATAAAGAAGAGGTGACATATCGTGACATATTGTGAAGGACACTAGAATTTATATATGGAATATTGTGAAGGACACTAGGATTTATACATGAAGAATACAAGGGACTATTAATTAACGTGGGAAAACAGACGTGCATGCGAGACAGTGTTAGAATTTGGAAATAAGTGAAAGACGTCAACGAATTATTAAATTAATGAAATGGATTAAATTATTGGAAATGTGCAAACTTTGAATATGTGATAAATTATATATTGGATTAACGGACGCGACAGACTTCGGTAAGTACCAGTTTTCTTTTCATAGAGGCTTAATATTATCATTAAAATTATATTAGTGATTTACTTCCTTTTATTGAACTCAATTCTATAATACATTTGGAGATACATTCTGGGGATAAAAATTTTTGGGAAATAAAAAAATAAAATGGCTACAACTAGGAGTGCTAATAAGGAAACTGAGGGGCCGGTTCACCCCGACTTGCAGACAACAGGTGATGAGATATGGGACAAATTAATGAGACTTCCCTTCTTTAATCAGGCAAATCTGGAACGTCAGGGTGAGATTTATGAGAAAGAAAGAGAGAGGGAAAGAGAGAGGGAAGAAGTAAAACAAAGAGAGAGAGAGAAAGAGAGAGGGAAGAAGTAAAACAAAGAGAAGAAAGAGAGAGGGAAAGAGAAGAAAGAGAAAGAGAGAGGGAAGAAATAAAACAAAGAGGGGAAAGAGAAGAGAAAGAAAGGGACAGGGAGGACAGAATGCAAAGGGAGAAAATGCAGATGGAGATTCGCCTGAGAGAAATCCAGAGAGATCAGGAATCTCAGCAAAATAACCCCCTCCATACAGATAATAGGCCCTCTAAGACAAACATTTCTGTTCCTATTTTGACCCAGACTATGAGGCCAGATAAATTCTTCGCAACATGTGAGAGACTGTTCGAAGCTAGCCAGGTCGCCAAACAAACATGGGTGGGCCATATTATAGACAAGTTGTCCGACAAGGCCAGAAATATATATGCCACTCTTCCTGTCCAAGACGCTAATAATTACGATGTATCAAGGCCGCCATCTTGGATGAATATAGACTCTCACCCACTGTATATAGAAAGAATTTCTTCTCTTGGGTAAAGAAACCTCAGCAGACATATTCCGAATTCATTAAGGAATTAAGGGAGCAGATGACTCTATGGACGGAGAACAATGATCCGAGCGAGGTCAACTGGATCGAGCTGCTCTTGAGATATAGATTCGATTCCCAGCTAAGTGATGAGCTTAATTTGTTCATTCTGGATAAGAAAGCATCTACTCTCCAGGAATGTATTTCCCTGGCTGATGAATATAAACTCCATCGCAGATTAGCGCCCAGGACACGGATTAATTCAAATCCGAATGTGAAACCCAGAGATACAGAACACCGACCTCCAGCCCCAAGGCCATATATCCCATCACCCATGTATAGACCCAATATTAGGATAGATAATTCCCAAGCTACCCATAGAACTCCCCGGATAGAAAAATATTGTAGTTATTGTAGGCGTAATGGCCACGGACGAACAGAGTGTTGGGCAGATCCCAATTCACCTAGGTACAGGGGTAATAGAAATCTAGCAAACGGACACCAAGTGTCAAACACTACTCATAGTTCAGCCTTTATAACCAATGAGCCAGTGAACTCGTATGAAAATACCGAGATGGTAAATCCATTACTTGTCAAATATACAGGTCAAGCACGCATAAATAATAACACCGCACAAGTGACGTATTTGAGAGATTCAGGTGCGACAATTAGTTTATTGTCGGCTACTGATCAGACCGATGATCATTTAGAATACACAGGTGAACGGGTAACAATCCGCGGTGTCAATTATATCCCTGGTAATTATCCGATAGCAAAGATTAGCGTCGATTGTCCAATATACCAAGGAACATTGAAGGTGGCTGTATTAAAACACAGATGCACCGCGGGGGTGGATCTTATAATAGGTAACGACTGTGAAACTGCACCTGTCACTGATTTGATTACCTGTGGCGTGGTTACACGCTCAAATAAGAAAATTATCCCGTTTGATGAAATTGTCACGTCCAACCCAGACTCAGAAAACACGACCGATACAAATCACAATGTCTTACCTTTTCGGAATACAATTGAGATCAATTCCCCCTCTGAGAAAGACAGTACAGTTAAACCCCAAAATATTCCCTCTATTGACGATTTGAGTCCTGATAAATTATTGCAAGAACAGAATAATGACCCGACCTTAGCACCCCTCTGGGAAATGGCTCAAGAAGGAACACCTATTCGGCAAGGATATTACATCCAGCTCGAACCCCGACTAATTATGAGGAGAGAACAACCTCAAGACACGTCCAAAGTTCGACCCTGGAAAATATATGATCAGGTGGTAGTTCCACGGGGATTCCGTGATCATATAACGGGACTCGCCCATGACAGTTTAAGTACGGGACACCAGGGACCTGGTAAGACCCTGAAGCGCATTAAGCGCCGCTTCTTTTGGCCGGGAATCCGCGCAGATGTTAAACGATTCTGCCATAGCTGTGGGCCGTGCCAGAGAGCGGGTAAGGGACAGAAAGCCACTGTAGCCCCATTGAAAACCCTGCCCATTATATCCCAACCATTCAAATTTATATCCGCTGATTTCGTTGGACCCATGAAGAAAACTATAAATGGGAACCAGTATATCTTGAATTTTATTGATCATGCCACTAAATATACGGAATCTTTCCCATGCGCCGCAGCGACAGCTGTTAATGCACAAAAAGCCCTGATCGAGATAATATCTCGACATGGAAAACCCAGACCCTGTTGACTGACCGAGGAAGCGCTTTCATAGCTGAAACATTCACACGCTTCCTAGCCGAGCACGATATACGTCACTTAACTAGCACGAGTTACAGGCCTCAAACCAACGGATCAATAGAGAAATATAATGGTACATTGAAAACCATGCTTAGAATCCTTGGGGGAGAACTCTTTATCGTCTTGGGATGAGATGCTACCCTGGCTATTATTTGCATATAGAAGTGCAGAGCACTCTAGCACAGGATATTCTCCCTTCTACCTTCTATATGGGCGCGAACCTAGAGATAATCTAGATTCCACTTATGATCTCTGGGCTAGAAATGAGCGGGATGAAGGGATCCCCATAACTAACTATGTACAAGAATTATGTCATAGATTAGCTGAAGCGTTACGTGACGCCAGCGAGAGTGCACAACAGGCCGCAGATGGTCGTAAAACAAAGTATGACAGAAGTAAGAAAGCGAAAATGCGTGTATTCCAGCGTGGTGAATTAGTGTTAGTACTATTACCGTTAAAAGGTAATAAGCTGAAGAATGCCCTCCAGGGACCGTATCCGGTACACGAAAAGGTAGCGTCGCATACCTATATTATATACATGCCTGATAAGAGAGTAAAATACAGTGTTATGCATGTAAACCAGTTGAAGCCCTGGACAGGTAGGGAGGAGGGTGCAGCTCTAGCTGATAGTAGTCCGGTGTATGAGTCCCAAGACCCTACCCTATTAGATTACCAAGCCCCTACGGACATTGAGAAAGAATTCGATCCTTGCAGTCCTCGTGAATCTGTACCTAAGAAAACCTGGCCGGATATCAGTCATTTAAACCCAGACCACAGGGACGATATTAGTCAGTTATTTGACCGTTACCCCCGTTTATTCTCTGGACAACTGGGACGTTTCCACGGTGTTACCCATGATATTGATGTGCTTCACCCGTAGTCCAGCCTTACTACCGCATGTCTCCAGAAAAGAAACAAATATTAAAAACTGAGCTAGATCAAATGTTGGAGTTAGGAATTATCCGCCCTAGCAGAAGCCAGTGGGCCTCTCCCATAATATTGGTACGCAAATCAGACTCAGAATGGCGACCATGTATTGATTATCGGAAAATTAATGACCTGACTCGAGGAGAAGCCTTCCCCATTCCGAGATTAGACGATCTCATTGATCAGGTCGCAGGTTCGAGTCTGATATCAATTTTAGATCTTAATAAAGGTTACTGGCAGATTCCGCTAACCCCTCGAGCTAGTGAAATTGCAGCGTTCATAACCCCTGGGGCTTGTTTGAACCATTAACTCTCCCATTTGGTTTAAAAAACGGTGGAGTTACCTTCCAGAGGGCCATAAACGAGATAATCGCTCAATCCCCGACAGAAACCATCCGTGATAGA